>LPNX010115401.1:675086-805093 GCA_001517045.1 Pseudotsuga menziesii
GGAAGCACCTGGTCAGTTACCAGGTATCTCAGTTTGGGATTGCGGGCCATTCTGATGTGACTGTAGGATTGGTTCCTACATGATCAGATGTGAGTGCAAGCCCTTCTGACATGCATGCTAGATTGGTTCCTCGCATGTGCAAATGTAAGTGCAGAGCCCTTCTGACATGCATGCTGGATTGGTTCCTCGCATGTGCAGATGTAAGTGCAAAGCCCTTTCGAACATGTATGTTGGATTGGTTGCTCGCATGTGTCGAATGTAACTGCAGATCCTTTTCGAACATGTATGTTGGATTGGTTCCTCGCATGTGTCGAATGTAAGTGCAGAGCCTTTCTGACATGAATGCTGGATTGGTTCCTCTCATGGTCAGATGTGAGTGTTGGGCCTTTCTGACAGGGTTGTGTTGGGGCCTGGAAATTCGCAGGCGACAACAGTAAGGGATTCTCCCCAATCAACGTTCCCAACTAGCCTGTTGACTGTTTGGTATAGGGAATCCGTCCGGTTTGCGGTCCGGCTACTATAGGTCAAGTAACAAAACAAGGGTTTTACCGGTTGCGGCCCGGTCCATCGAGTTTTTGTATTTTTGACTTAATGTAGCCGGATCGCAAACCGGATGGATTCCCTATACCAAACAGTCAATGGGCTAGTTGAGAACGTTGATTGGGGAGAATCCCTTACTGTTGTCGCCTGCGAATTTCCAGGCCCCAACAGAATTGGCGCTAGAAGGAGGGTCGCCAGTGCATGGCTGGCCATGGAAAATTAGTTTTCCCAAGATTACCTTACCAGCAGATATTTGAAGCTTGTAACCTTTTTTTTAGTACTTATAGGTTTTGGTTGTACCTTGGAAGTAAGAAAGCCTCTTCTCACCCTCCGTTGCTCTTTGCTCAGATTTTGTTCTTTGGCCTGTGCCTATGGCTGGCATAAATGCAAACCAGCCCAACCCATTGCCTGCATGGAGAGCTAGATCCCCTCTGAACCTCACACCGCCTTTGCATAACCTGCCTCAAGCCTTTGACAAGATGTTGCCTAAGTTTGACCCCGAAGAAAGAATTGCTGTAGACGACCACCTGCAAAGCTTTTATCTAGCATTAGAAGGGCTAAGGGCTGGGGAGTATGAAGATGTGGTCTGTAGACTTTTCCTGCACACCCTGAAAGGAGCAGCAGCGTCCTGGTATTTCAGTCTCCCTGCAAATTCTATTCCCTACTGGAATACTTTTGAAAGAATATTCAGAAATAAATATGCAACTCAAAGAACTCATGCCTCATTAATGAAAGGTCTTGGTTTGTTAAGAAAGGAGAAGAATGAGAAGGCACATATTTTCACTCAACAATTTTCAATGTACCTAAAGAACTTCTCTGAAGCTGACAGACCCTCAGACAAGGTCTTAATCGAATATTATACCTCAACCCTAGGGCCTGAGTTGGCCATGTTTGCCAAAATGAAAGTCAAACCTACATTGGTAGAAACTTATGAAGAGGCCGAAAGAGTAGAGGCGGAGAGGGAAAGTGTAGAAGATTATCCGGATCTACCTGGAAAGGAAACTACAGATAGAAGAGCTTTACTACTGTCTAAACCTAAAGAGGATCACCCACATGATTATCAGGGAATGAAAATAATGCAGAATTTATCATATAGAATAATAGACCTGGAGAAAGGGAGGGAAGCTCAGAAAACTCATAAACCCCATTTTCCGGAAAGAGAGGATAATAACCAATGGCAAGTCCCTCCCCCACATCTGCCATCAGTAAATATAACAGAAATAGGGGGTGATAATTTCTGCACTTTTCACCAGCAACCTCACTCTGAAAAGAAATGCCCTCAATGGTTGAATTCAATGTCTTTGGTAATGAATAAGTTGATGAACTTCAAATTGACTGAAGACAGTGGTGAAAAAGGAGGAAAAGAACAGACCATAGAGAAGCAAGAGGATGATACAATGTTCTTATGGAATGGGGTTTCGCTGTTTAACACAGAAGAAAATGCTCTCAAGTCTCAATATACACCTACAGCCACAAAAGATAAGAACCTAGCAATTAAGGACAATGCAATACTTCTAAAGGTTAAAGAATTGCAAGAGAACGTCAAGAGGCAGGTAGATGTGAATGCTAAAGATGACATGCCTAAAGCCACTATTTGCAAACAGGAAAAAGAGCCACTCATTGAACCTGCCAAACCTGTGGAAGATGATGAGGAAGGAAAGGATGACAGACTTAAAGAGGAGATGCCCACAAAAAACCAACTTGTGGAAGAAAAGATCGAATTAACTAGGACAATGAAAACCAGCGCTCCACCTTTTCTTGTGACACTTGAAATTTTGAATCATAAGGTGCATAATTGTTTGGTGGATTCTGGGTCATCGATGAATGTTATGCCTCTGACAGTTTGCAAAAAACTTAATGGGCAGCTAAAACCTACTATTTGGGACGTCACTCAACTAGACAAGACTAGTGTCAAAGTAATGGGGGAGATGGAGAATGTTCTGATTCGATTGTTTGCAAATAAAAGGACATGTCATTACATTGATATTGTAGTAGCACACATACCTGATGGCTATGGAATGATCCTGAACCGAGATTGGACAGCAAGACTGAATGGGTATTTTGCTTCGAATTGGTCTCACTTGTGGTTACCTCAGAAGGGCAGCCCAAACCTAATTAAGATATTAAGAGAGCCCTACATGAAGCACAATGTCACTAAGTTAGGAGAGGGAAACGAATCTGTTGATTCTGTCCTGGGAAATTATCTGACTGAGTTTGAGTTAAGACATCTTACTTCAAGAAAGGCTAGTTATATAACTGACACTCGGCCTGAGCTCCTTCAACTTCCTCAGGCGGTAAGAAATGATTATAGAATAGTAGACATGTGTTCAGTTTCAAAAACGGCACAGCTAGATCATGGTTAAACAACTCATTTCTATTATTCATCCCACCCCTTAACTCCCCATGATTAAAGATTTTCAGGAGTGGGCAATAATTTTTCTTTTCTTTTGCTTTGTACATAAATAAATTGATTTTGTGTTCTTTAATGCTTGGATGCTTTTACTTTTGGTTATCTGATTAAATGTTGTGTTCTTTTATTTGCTTTGCTAGCATTTCTTTTGGTTTTGAATAAAGAGGCAAACTTTTGGTTGCAATGGAAACATCAGGGTTCTTTATTAACTGAAATCTTGAGCAAAAGACTGTACTTTAAAGTATAGAATGTCTTCTAGTAGCAGTGTTCCTAACTGGCAATGCATTCATTGAAGTCTTACTTCACCCCTGTAAATAACTCAGAAGTAAAAAAGGTCTGGAATACTATTTAGAGGCTCCATCCATTTCACATCTTAAATACCCAAGGGGGTGATAGCAAAAGACTCACGGAAAGGAAGCAGAGTAAAACAGTATATCATATATAAATGATCCCATGTCATATATTTAGAAAAGCAATAAGCTATCAAGAGTCAAAACTCCTTAAAGAAAACAATACATATCAAAGCAAAATATCAAAGCATGAAGTACTAAGTGGCCACAAGATCCTCTCCGTCTGTGAACTGAAATATGAAGTACATTATTCACACAAAAGGACACTATGGGATAGAGGATCCTGAATTAAAATTCAGTAAGAAAGGCCTACAGGAGGACTCATATCAAGAGAACTAAAGTTCAAAAGGCACAAAAGTGTAGTTGGCATGGGAATGAGGAACAAAAGGATAATACTGTTTACACTCTGTTACAATCCTGTGGTGTCCAAGCTGTAAACTACCTGAGGACAGGCAAAGTAAACCTCACTTAGTTGGCCTCAAAAGAGTTATTCAGACTTGCAATACTTCTAATGTTACCATCTCCCAAAAGAATGAACTTCTTTAAATAATTTAAATGCATTATTTGGCTTGCTTAGGAATACAAGCGTCTAGAAGATTTCATTTTTATTCAGACAGTCTTGCACTGGGAAGGAGTTAATTCAGAGATCTAGGGTTCACCAGGTAGTCGCCAATTGTTGCAGCTGCAACAATTTTCCCAAAATTCCAAAAAAAATTAGGACCCTCCTTTAGCTTGGGCCAGCTTGATTTTATGCTTTGATTTGGTCAGGGAGCTTTCAGAAAGGGTTTCTTATGCGGAATTGGTTTACCTCCTGTTTACATCTCTCTCTAACGCTGAAAAATTCCCTTTTTTAGCAAGCCTTATCGTTATCTTTGAATACCTTTGAAGCCACTCTGAATCGGAAGTTTGTTTAATTAACATTTCCGCCGTTGCGGAGGTTTTTGCCTTTTCTTTTTTCGTCGTTGCAGATGACTTTTGGTTTTACGTCGGAAGGTGTGGTTATTTCCTTGTACACCGTTGCGGACGGATTTTTGCATTTGGCCTCCGCCGTTGCGGATGAGTTCGGGGTTTGATTTTCAGCATTCTTTCCAATGTATGTGTTTTACCTCAGCGGAATATTGGTTTTGAATCGGAAGCTTTATCGTTACTTTCTTCCGCCATTGCGGAAGGAAAGCTGCTTTTTTTCCCATCAGCCCTTTAGTGTTTTAAGTCTTTGGGTCCCGCAGTTGCGAATGAATCCGCGGTTCGACCTTCCGCCGTTACGGAGAAAAGTTGGCTTTCATCATCCGATCCTAAGAGCCCTCCAACGTCCGGTCGTTATTTTTTCGCCTTGCTTATCGCTGCAGTCGGATCTAGGTTGTGGCTTACTGCCGTTGTGGAAGGCTTTACGTTTTACCCTCCGACCCAAAGTTGTTTCCCGTCCGATTTAAAACCCGTCGCACATGCGAACCATTTGTATATATGGGGATAAGCGAGTTGTATTATTCTATTGTTTTGTTTTGCTCAAGCTGTCGTGATCATCCTGCACTGTCGACCCCTCGAAGCTCGTGGACCACCGTGTCGGTACTCGCACCCAGGTGGCAGTTGAGGAATCCCGACCGCTTTCGCCTCATCAGTTACGTGTCACTGCCAGGTAGGTTTGTTGTTGCCCTACCTCGTTCTGTTCAAGGTTTCTGGTGATGTTTGCTGCGGTCGGGTGTTTTACTAGGGTTGTGTCCTCTAAACCCCGTTTTACATGCGTACGGGGGTTTTACCTGCGGTTAGGTTTTGTTGCAATCGTTCCTTTGTCCGCCTTGTGATAGCACCCACGTATTGAGGAATCTTGTTCGCGGTTGGAGGCGGTTTTTAACCTACGAAATAATTATTTTGGCCCGCGACCGTTGGTGTGCGACCGTGCGCATACTCGATGGAGGTGGTGCAGGTGGCCGTTACGCCGCCTGCACCTAGCTTCCTCGTATGTGACGATGAAGCGCAGAGGAAGGTTTGGTGGGGGTTTTTCCTGTGGCATTTGATGGTTCCTTTTTTGGTCGAATTTCATGTTACCCGTGGTCTTGAATCCCAGCCTTGTTGCTTGTGCAGCTCCGCGCAGCTCTTTTGGGTTCAGTCGTCTGAAACCCTAGATGGTTAAAAGGGATATGCCATTGTTGTAGTTCGTTAACTAAAAATAACAGGGGTAGTGGTTCTGGTGGAAGTGTCGTGTGCAAAAAAGTGATAATAATACTCGCAGAGAACGAAATGTGTAGTCGAGTTAATGTAACTTTTTGCCGCAAACCGCATGAGTCTTCGTCAGTTCTATGTTTGCTGGGCTATATTGTTAAAACGTTTGGTGTTGGAAAACATAGGCGACTAGCACAATCTTGATGCATTCAACCCCCCCTTCTTTGTTTACTATGCAATAGACCAAATCGCTGAATGTTGCACCTTGCATTTGATATACATGCATTTGTTTCACGGATTGCTATCTTGGGAGAAACGGCACATTACGTAGTGATGTAGATTTTATGCTGGCTCAAATATGATGGATAAATTGTTTAGTATCATGCTGCAGTAGTAGATTGCTCATTTTATTGCACAAGACTGAGTTTGCTTCATGCTAGATATAGATAAGGTCATAGAATACTACACATTGAGTTCAGAAGTTCTGATGGTCAGGGCATTTCAGGGCTGTACAATGCATGCATTTGTTGCACTGATCACTATCATATTAGACATAGGGAAAATGGCACATTGCACAGTAATGCATACTAGCTTGATTATTCAGCCCAAAGGGCTTATATCCTAGCTTCATGGACTATTTGCTGTCATGGTACACATAGAAAGAATAAAATGTTGCACAGTGTCTTGTGAATGTCTGCAACTTGAATTGCTTAATGTCGCAATGTTATACATGGCGGGAAGAACTCACAATGTCCAAGAGACAAAAGAAGAAGGCCCCTGTGGTCGAAGAAGAGCCAGAAGTAGAGGTCCTCACGAAGACCGAATACATATATGAAGACACTCAATGTGTTTCTGGTGTTGAGCCCGAGTACAAATGGGGTGAAATATATAAATTGATTTCCCGCAGGGAAGTTCCCGACATGGGCCTCGAGGAGGAATCCATCTATGCTAACATAGAGAAATCTGCTCTCATGAAAGTTGCCACCAGGCCAGAGCTGTTCCCATGCTCTAAGGTAATTGGCTGGATTCTGCCCTGGGCAGATACAACCACGATGATTCTGGGAAACGTTGAAGGACAGGGCTATGCTGCATTCAGCCCTGGATATGTGGCGTTTGCTTATCACCAACCAGAAGCCCAGGTTTTCTTATCCGATGATTGGCTGAACAACATCAGAATGGCCCTGGTGGAAACTCTTAGGAGAATGATGTTGCAGGGAAAGCATTATCGATACAGACCGACCAGTGAGTATGATACAGCGAGCTTGAGGGCTCCCTACAGATTCATAGCCTTGATGCTCAATAGAATATTTGGGAGAGCTCATGGAAGACTCTTCAAGCTAGAGTGGATACCCATCATTTTCCATGTGGCCACCCAAGGGACAATTTTCAATTGGGCCAGCATGGTATCCAGCAGTCTTTCTTCTTGCTTGACCGCAGCCTTGGAGGGAGAGTCCCGGAAAAGATTGGAATTCTATATGAGTTCAATATTAATAGATTGCATATTGTGCAACCAGGCTTTCCCCAGTCTCAAGTGCATCTGGGACAGGGAAAGAATGCTTGTTTATGCCGCTTATAGACCATTGTAGGCTCACCAGTACCATAGCCATTACAGAGAGGTCTGTGAGCACTTCATTATGCCACTGTACACACTCATATTCCAGAAGGAGTGTGACTGTATGTCGGATGAAGCCATGCAAGTGATAGAAGAATACGCGGATTATTTCTTAACTGAAAATGGCATGTACTTCCGGATGTTCGGAGGATCAAGACCACCTTCACTGCTGCCCAAATATGCAACGGATTACATAGTCCACAAGGAGGCCGTCAGACAAGTATTCATAGATGGAATAGGCAGTTTTCTGTTCGAACATAAGAAGACTGCCTACCCTCCTTTGCCATTCAAGCTAGGAAGCTACAAATTCACCAAGGTGAAACAAGCTGCTGAATTCGTAGAGGAGTTGGAGAAGTTCCATTTTGGGGAGATGCCCTACCGCAGAAATGACACCCGAGGCAAGGTTATTGAGCATTGCAAAGAACACAAGGTGCACTTCAAGTATACCCACCATTTTGATAAGGAAGAATCTGTCTTCTGAAATGCCCCAAACATGACAATGCTAATGAGAAGATTCAAGAAAAAGATCACCACCAAAGGTGGAAAAGGGGACGAACAGGCTAAGGCTGAGGAAGAGGCCAAAAGGAGGGATGAAGAAGCCCAGAGGTTGGCAAAAGAGGCTGCAAAAAGACTTCATACAGAAGAAGAAAAAAGAGCTGCACAGGAAGCAGCTAAGAAAGCAGAAGAAGCAAAGAGAAAGCTCGATGAGGAGCTCCAAAAGCAAGAAGCTGAAAGAATAAAGTTGACACAGCAGTCAACTTCTGAAACAGCAGCAAGGCAGACTCAGGAGATGGAGAACCCAGAGGTTCAGGCCCCTCAAGTACCTGCTACCAGCATACCCATGGTGCCCATGCTCAAGCTGGTCCCTTTTGTACAGGAAAAGGGAAAGGAAATCCCTGATTTCAACACTGTATATTATGATAGGGCAACAAAAAGAATAATAAAGAGGACAGAGAGGAAAGTTGAGGCGGAAGGTCTACCGGGTAAAATGATAACAGATACTGTTGTTATGCTAGGAACTGACCAGGATCCGAGATTTACCCTAAGAGCCAGGTCCGCATTCATCCAAGCCTCAGAAGATAATATAGGCAAGATAATGATAGACTTGGAGCAATCCAAGAAATCTTCTGCTCAATTAAAGGATACATTGAGGCACGAGAGAGCAGAAAGCAACAGGCTCAAAAGGAAATATGAAGATGTGCAACGGGAAATGGAATCCTCAAGAGCTGAAGTACAGGCCCTCCAAGTAGAAATGAAAGTCAAGGAAATAGCACAGGAGGCCCTAGAGAAAGTGCAGAAGGAATGCCAAGATCTAAAGGGTGAGAAGGGACAGCTACTGGCAAAGGTGGAGGAGCTAGAAGAACAGCTGAAGATCCTCTTGCAGGCCAATGATATGCACACCCAAGAACTGAGAAATGAACATCAGGGGCAGATCTCTGCTTTGAACACTGCCTTGGAAGTAGCAAGAGAACAGCAGGTTGATCTTCAGCCTCTCAAGCAGCATGTATTGACCCAGAAAACCAAGATGCTGCAGCCGCAGACTGCTGTTGAAAAAGAAAGGTGTAAAGTGCTTCAGATCGATGGCCGATTGGAGGAGATCTTGGAAACTGCATCCTACTTTGTGGACAGGTCCCAGGACGTCCTAGAGATCCTGACTGTACGAATGGCAAGGTTGGAGAACAACGAGGAAACCCCAGCAGAGCTACCGGAAAAAGACCAGCAAGCCCTCAAACGGGACTATAACCTAGTGGAGTTTGCTATAAATACTGTTGAAGACTTCAAGAAGGCAGTAAAGAAGACAAAGGGATTATGCACCGAATTCTTCAGAAGACTTCTCAATACATACAACCGGTGCCAGATAAAAGCGGAGGAGAGGCTTGAAGTTTTCCCAGATCACGATGCTTTTGTGGAGCTATTGCAAAAGAGATTCCAGGAGGAAGAAGCTAAGGTGCAGGATATCAAAGCCATGGATGATCTGATCTTGAGAAGCCAAGTAGATCACCCAACTGTCAGTGTACTGCTTCTGGAAGATCAACTCCGATTGAGTCCACCCAGGGTCGAGGCTATCAAGAAACAAGCTGAGAAATTTGAGATAAATATTCAGTTTTTAGAACCTTGTACTTTTGAAGGCATCGCTAATGAGGCTGCAGCGTGGAGGAAGTTTCTGGATAGTCAAGTGGGCCCTTCCTCATGAAGGGTCGGTCATCATTATAATTTGTAGCTAATTTTTGTAAAAAATTTAAGAAAAATAGAACGTTGGGAGACGAGAGGTTGGGAATCCCAAAGGTCACTTTGGGCAGCCCAACAGTCTGACCCTTTTTTGTATAAATGTAAAAGACTTAGAAGAAGGGAGGACTTTTTCCCAAGGAGACTGGTGAAGACATATTGTAAGAAGAACTATTTCCTTTTGCAATAGAAAATTACAGTTTGCCTATTGGAGAAAGCTCAGTGGAATATTCAAATGATGTGCTATGGATTTGTTGAAGAGGAAATATTTCGTTTTCAGCTTTATGTCCATTAACTGTGAGACCGTTCTAACTCATTGAACCTATGTTCTTGTATGAATGTTTTCCGGTTTATTTTATGAAGATTTCCACTATGAGTAATGTATGCTGCTTATGAAACAGTTGGCTATCTGATTGTTGAAATATCTTTAATCTTTCATGTGTTGTAGAGAAGAATATCAGCTACCTGTAATTTCTATTTATAATACATGAATAATCCACATTACTCATAAATAAATCATATTCTGGCTCCCCGGGGATAGGTGGATAGATAGGTAGTTAGATGGAGAGTTAGTTTGTTTCATTCTTGCATATGGGACGTAGATGCTTGTGAGCCTAAGACGAGAGGTAAGAACCTGCGCATCACATTGTGACTGCTCCCTGCATCTCGATCACCCTGCATTGTTAATTAGGCCTTTGCATTTCATACATTAAGTCAAAAATACAAAAACTCGGTGGACCGGGCCGCAACCGGTAAAACCCTTGTTTTGTTACTTGACCTACGGTAGCCGGACCGCAAACCGGACGGATTCCCTATACCAAACAGTCAACGGGATAGTTGGGAACGTTGATTGGGGAGAATCCCTTACTGTTGTCTCCTGCGAATTTCCAGGCCCCAACAGGTTGTGGGATTGGTTCCTACATGGTTAGATGTGAGTGTTGGGCATGCCTTTCTGATATGATTATAGGATTGGTTCCTACATGATCAGATATAAGTGTTGGGTGGGCCATTCTAACTTAGGATCAAATATAAGCGCTGAAGAAGACCTACATGGAGGCTAGGCATACAACCAACATGAAAAAGGGCTAGCTCTGTAGAACTTCCTGTGACGAGAAGAATCATGAGATAGCACCCGTGATGATCCATTGATGATGATCCAGCAGAGATGATCTAGATCGAGGGATGATCGAGATCCAGAGATGATACTCCAGAGATGATCCAGATACAGGTGAAGATGATGCTCCAGGGATGATCCAGATCCAGAGATGATGCTCCAAAGATGATCCAGAGATGATGCAACAGAGATGATCCAGATCGAGTGATGATCCAGATCCAGGTGAAGATGACTTGAAGATGAAGGTGACTTGAAGATAGAGATGACTTGAAGGTGAAGATGACGAAGACTCGATGATGATCCAGATGATATAGAGAAAAATACTTGTGCTGATAAATTGTGTCAAGAGAATACCTTCCTAGTTAAGAGGGAGTGTTGATGTAACTGTAGCTTTGGAATGTATTCACTTATATTTCTTATGTATTGTAACCCGATGTTTATTCCGGGATGTATTTGTAATGTACTTGAGTCATGTCATGGCCCGAGGTTCCTATCGAGAATTTCTATAATGTAAACAAGTCATGTCAAGTCAAGGTGGGTAACCCTCCTATTGTTTAAGGGTTAAAGTCCCCGCAGTTTCGAGGCACTAGGGTTATTAGACTCACCTAGTGAAGTCGGCCCTAGTTGGGTTTAGTCAAGTCGGGTATTAGTATAAATAGAGAGCTAGCCTCTCTATTTTTCACACACTCACTCACACTTAGTTGTAGTGCATAGCTGAGGAAGAGAAAGACAATGGGGCAAGGAAGAAAGAGGTTACTGCTGTCGAGAGATCATCTTACTGTTTTGGGGTTTCACTTTTGGTGTTGATTCTATCTCTGAGGAAGTTGCGGGGTTTTCTCCATTTACGGTTTCCCCGAGGAAAAACACTGTGTTCATTGTCTCTTGTGTTTGATTGATGTGCTTGTTGTTCTCTCAGTTAAAGATCCTAATGTTATGCTAGCTTATTGTTAAAAATCTAACATGTATGCCACCTCCCATGCGACAATAGATCGTTCTTTGATTCTATTCATTGTAATTTTATTGTAACACTAAACCAACATCTACTGCATGCCACTGTTGTCCAGAAATTCCATATTGCATTAAATTATTAAATTCCCTACCACCTTATTGATTGTTTCTTCTAGAAACAAAATCCTGGTTGGTTCAGTGTTTCATTTCGAATGATATTTATATTGGATTATCTTTAGACAATTTTTAAGAATAATATTCACCCTAGTTTTACCTCTGTGCAGAGTATAAAAACTGACTTAATTCTCTACAGTTATGATGATCACATTCTTGTAAGTTTTTAATCCTATTTTGAATTTGTTCTTATTTGTCAGACAATATGTCTTTAATTGGTTTCTTATGTTGCTTTGCTTTCTCACATAGGTGATGGCAATCCAAAGAGGGACAATGGGGACAATGCTACATGCCAGGTTTATATTTATGTTCATAGGTGTTGTTGCAACTTTTGTATTTATGAAATTCTCACTATCCTTGAGCAGGTTCAAGCCTCGAAAACAATACATAGAACATATATATTCGACTAGTATTGTTGTCACCAAACCCACTAGGTTTTCCACTTTAAAGTCTAAAACAATGCATCTTGTTTATGTAGCTTGGGACATAACTTTAAGGCTTTAGTTAGTGTTCTATTTAAACAAGGGTTTTCCTTTCTGTAATGAATATTTTATTTTTTAATGGTAATAGACTAAATTCGCTCTCGATAGAAATTGGTTTATTAAAGAAGTGTTTTTATTGCATTTTAAATTGCATGTACATTTCAGCTTATGAAGGATATATTTGAAAAGAGTTGCATATCAATTGCGATGCATTATACCTTTAACGTGATAAACCTAGAGTTATTTTAAAATAAACATTAGAATGGTTTGTATTAAAAAATGTAAGTTAAAACACTTAGTAGTGATAAAACCCATAATTAAAATTTGACCAAACTGTAAGATAAGGTTCTTTTGGAGGATGGACACTTAGTAAACACGTCCAATAGTCGGATGCCTCACCAAATAGGCAAAAACATCACCTTAAATGAAATATATAGAAGGATAGTTTCGTATATGCTTTGGAAGTCTCTATGTTCATTTTAGAGCTAGGATTCTTACTCATCTCAGGTTTCTTTTTCAACACTTGAATATGTTATTATGTTGCTACTATGACTTCTTTCAAACTTCATGCCCAATTTGCAAGACTATGTTGTTGTTAGAAACTGCTATTGGTAACCAAAATATGTCTGAATCATGAGCAAGTTTGCCCCAAATTACCTCAGAAATGATTTTAAGGCATGATCATTGCTGATTAATGGATGAAATATGCCTAGATTTAGGAAATGATGAAGGTTCACTGCAATGTAGAGGTCTGAAAATTTATAGGATTCCTAATTATGTCCCTTTAACAATGTTCCCACACACAGGTGTGCCCATAAATGTATTTTTAGGGTTGGTTCATGCCCAAAATTGGAAAAAGGTTGGTGTTCATCACTTTTTTTGGGCTGGTTCAGGCCCAAGATTCAAAAAAATATTGTTGTTCATCACTTTATGAGAGCTTACATATGCCCAGAACTTCCACAAATCACTGAGAATGATGCCCAAACTATTGTTGTTTCTTATTTGAAGGTTAAAATAGATGTTTTATTACACAAACAAAATTTTCAAGCATTCTTATTCCAAGTTTTAGCTGTCTCATTTTTTAAAGAGTTGGAAAAAGGTTGATGTTTATCACTTTTTTAGGGTTGGTTTATGCACATAAATGGAAACAAATTGTTGTTCATCACATTATTAGGGCTTCCATATGCCCAGAACTTCCCCAAATCACTGAGAATGGTGCCCAAGCTTCCATCGTTTCTGTGAGTTACACTTGTGATTTTGATCACAAAGATCGAGCTTGCCATGATAAACCCTTCATTATAAGAAACAACCATGGTAATAGTAACATAATATAGGGTTCCAAGATATTAAAGAAAACAAGTAAAGAAGAAATACCATAGCAGAATTTACAATTGAAGGGACAGGGAACATGAAATCTGTCACTACCAAAGTAAGCAACTAAGTAGCAATCTTTAGGTAGGGTCCTTGTAATGAATGTTTGGCTCAGGATCAAATTTCTCACCGCTACCTATATGTATATTTATATATATTAACTCTAGGACAAACCCTCTTCAAAGGTTGTGGGTTGAACAGATTCATAAGGTGACCAATGAAATTACCAATGGTGCAGAAATGCATTCCAACAAATCCTAGAACTGCATGGGTAACTTAGGATCTCTACCCATCGTAAGAAATAAAGTTGGATATCTTTGATAACAAAGAAATTTTATATCATTAGGGGAATAAAATGATGGTATTCAAACACATCCATGAGGGTATTCAACCACATCCATGGATGTAAGAAACCACTTCCTAGAAATGAATTTCTTCCTTAAAAGAAAACTAGAAATTCCTATTTAGTTTTGTTTGTGTATAGTTTTTCAACTCGAGAAATGGATTTATTGGGTCTCCTTAGCCTAAGTATTAATGACATACTCAAATGTTAATCATTTCCATAGTGCTAGGATCTCTTCTTGATTATTGGAGGAACTTCCAATTTCCCACTCTGTTTTGAAGATATATTTTTTTTAATTATACAGTTTCTCGTCGAATTTCCGACGGCTAATGAAGGTCGTCCGACGAGGTTGTTGTAGATCTGATAGAGAGGACCCGTCGGTCGTCCATCGGTTTTTCGACATCAACCTGACGACATCCAACGAGGCTGCGGTAGCTCCGACAACCAAGCCCATCGGTTGTCCGTCAAATTTTCGACGCCCTAAGGTGGGAATTTCGATGGCATTGCCATGTAGAATCCGTCGGACGTCCAACTATGGCAAGTAGAATGTTCAACGACCTTGCCGTAGGAAATCCGACGGCCTGGGCGTAGGAAATACGACGGCCTTACCGTAGTAAATTTGACGGTCGTGGCTTGGCGTTGAATATTGGACGTTATGCCAGTGACGACAAAAAAAATTGAGGTTGTCGAATACCCAACAGGTTATTGTCGAATTTCAGACATGGCAACCATCGGATTTTGGGCTCAAATTCTGTTGTGACTATCATTGACCGACCTGGTAAAGAGAATTTAGTAGTAGATTTTCTTTCCCGTATTCAACATGAGGACGGTACTAAACCCGTTGATGACACTTTTCCCGATGAACATCTATTTGTTGTATCCGTTCAAACCCCTTGGTTCGCAGATATTGCTAATTATTTAGCAACTGGGAAATTACCAAATCACTTGTCCCCACCCGAAAAGCGTCGTATTATAGTATAGAATTCTAACTATTCTTAGGTTGATAATGATCTCTTTCGTACTGGCCCAGATCTTATTATTAGACGATGCGTACAGGAAGATGAAATGACAAATATCCTCCATGCATGCCATGATGGACCATGTGGAGGACATTTTTATGATAAGCGAACGGCATACAAAGTGTTGCATTATGGCTATTACTGGCCGAGCAGTTTTAAGGATGCTGCCAAATATGTTAAAGGATGTGATAGTTGCCAAAGAATGGGTAGACCTACGTCTTCTGATCAGATGCCCTTATAGCTTCAGGTCATGATAGAGCCATTTGAGAAATGGGCTCTAGATTTTGTAAAACCTATTTCTCCCATGTCTCGTAAAAAGAAGTATATCCTAGTTTGCACAGACTATGTTACTAAATGGGTAGAAACTAAAGCTTTGTTTAGGGCCACAGAGAAATTGGTAGTAGAATTCATATATGAAGAAATATTCACTCGATTTGATGTACCTAGAGAAATTGTTACAGATCAAGGCTCTCAATTCACTTCTAAGTTAATGAAAGAACTCACCACAAAGTATGGAATTCGACACTATAAATCCTCACCCTATCATCCCCGGGCCAATGGCTAGGTAGAATCAACCAATAAAGTACTGGAAGCCATCTTAACCAAAACCATTCACTTACATCATAAGCATTGGGCAGATAGACTCCCAAAGGATTTGTGGGCCTATAGGATAACATGGAAAAACACTACGGGACATACCCCCTATGAGTTGGTGTATAGCAAACAAGTTCTTTTACCTATCGAATTTCAAGTTAAAACATTTTGTATGGCAGCAAAATTAGGCATGAATTTGGACGAAGCACAGAAACAACGAGTGTTACAGATTAATGAATTAGATGAAATTAGATAGGATGCACTCCAAAGAACAATGTTAATACAGAACCAACGGAAGAAACTTGGCATGATAAAATTATAAAGCAAAAAAAAATTAATACTGGAGATTGGGCATTGCTATTTGACTCAAGATACAAAAATTCTAAAGGAAAATTAACTACTCGTTGGATGGGTCCATATGAAGTAGTTACAGCGTTCGATAATGGGTCAGTAGAATTTAAGACAATTGATGCTTCACAAATTTCCTTTGTAGTAAATGGACACAGACTTAGACTTTACCACCAAACAACATCTAAACAGGAATTCATACAGAATGTTTTACAGCAGAGAAAAATGGAATTAGTTGAACAAGAAGTCATTCCTCCTCCTCCTGATCCTTAAAATTATTTTGGTTTGTCACTATTTGTATATATGTAAATATGATCGTGTTCGCCTGAATAAGTAAGAGTCATTTCTAACAAATTAACTGCATTTATATAAAAGTTTCATTTCTATGACCATTTGTTGCAGTTTTGTCAAATTTAAGCAGAAATAATCTTTTTCCTTTTTCTTTTGAATTATGTAGATGTTTTGTTAAGAATAAATACGAATCATCTAACAAGTGGTGTTGCACTTTGATTACAAATATTTTTTCTCTATAAACAACTTATGAAGTATTATTTGAAAAAAGGGTAGTGCTTTAAAAGATTCATGATATATCGTAACCCTTTCTTTTTTATTGCTATCAAAATAGAATTTTATAGTACAATTGAAAAATTCCTTGTATATCACCCTTAACCACTTATCCTATGATTTGTTATGCTTTCATATATGGTATTTTGATTCAGACAGGTACATTTTTTATTTAATAAAAACAGTTGCTTTCATATTCTTCAGATTCTTATACCTATGGATTACTAGTTCATCCTATACTTATTATCAAAACTTGCCTCTTAAGCATTTTTGTGGTAACTAGAAAGTAAGTAAAATTTCTGCTTATGGGGAACATTCCTTATCATTTCATGAAGAAGATAGACTGAAAGGTCAAAGAACAACTTTAAGTTATTCTCTTTTGAAATGATCCATAATTAAGGCAATTATAACAACTACTTATAAGCTTTGTTCTAAATTTGCATTATGTGTTTAGAAGGATTAGCACGCTCTAGTACCAACCGACTTCCATATACTTAATATCATTATACGAAGCAAACCCGTCGGGGTACTGAACAAACCTGCTGGCAGTGGGTCAATGCTAAGTAATATATGAAAACAAGGAGGCTCAGTAAATGCAAGTAAAACCGTCGGGGTACTGAACAGGCTCGTTGGCAGCGGGGCTATGCTTGCATGGTACCAAGATAAACCCACGGGGCCATGCTTGATCCCAGTTTTGTTATTATTTCCGGCCGTTAATTTACATGTTTGACATATGTTTTATCATTTTTTGACATGTTTTCTGTCATGCAACTCACTATTCAGACCCAAGTACGACTATATTTGGGCTTATGAAAGTTCTGGTTCATTCTTGATTTTTCATAATTTTATTAGTTAATTCGATGATATTTTATATATGTTTGATGCTTAATTCATTATTGCAGACCATAGTCTTCAACAAGCCAACGAACAGACAACCTTCCACCCTAGATATGCGTAGAGCATATCCAGCTCACTGTTCAGTCCGTCGAGCCAAGCGCGCACCATTTGTGATGGATTCCCAAGCATTAAAGTATGGAACAATTTGCAAACTGTCTATAGTCCACGCGTCTAGATGGTAGCACGATCCTTGTTCTAGAAGACATGTCAGTGTGCTCCTCTACTTGACAACATGCCACCAGCCATGCCAAAGAAGACCCATATGACACCTCACGCACGATTGAGAACTGACGCGCGATGAAGGAGATAGAAACATTATGAGTTGGCTCATGATCAGTTGATTGCAGTAATGGTTAACTAAATTTAGAGAGCAGTCGACCACTATAGGGTCAACCTGCTCACCTCTGTAAACATTATATATATCATCCTCTACGTTAGTGCTTAGCTAGCCAATTTATGCATGTAATCAGTCGTTGTTGAAAAACTTTGTAATATTGTTTATCACTTTAATAGAAGTTATGCTCATGATGTATATGATCTTGCTCGTGTAAAGCATTTAGCGAGTCATCACTCTGATTGTTGGGAGGGCCCCTCATCAACCATAGGTTTCATTCTTATGTGTATTTTCCTATATCTCTTTCTTTGCATTAGCTTAACTTCATTTCTATGCAATTTGGTTTTCTGCAATTACTTGTTTTCGGTAGCATAGATTACCTTATAATGTTGTGTTGTTAAAGTAGTTTCATTTCCAGAGATAATTAGCCGGTTGTGCGCATAGCTTTGCTTTCAGTTTGTTTTCCAACTTTCCTTTCAGCTTTATGTTTGGTTTCATTGTTTAGAATTTAGTTAGTCTAATTCTGTAAGTTTAGTTTTGTTATAGTTAGGTTTGATTCTATTTTAGTTTTAGATTTAGTTCAATCATATTTCAGTTTGTTTTATGATAGGAAGCAGTTTCTTTTATAGATCAGTATAAGTTACTTTTTCACAGCAGATTCAATTTCATTTACTTTTCCTTTGTTGTAAATCCATTTGGTATATTTCAATTTGTTTAAAAATGCAATAGATAATGATGTTTTTATTATTATGAATTAATTTAAGTTACTTTAATGTTGAATTTGATTATTAGGTAGGATTGCTTATGCGTTTTTGTTATCATGTGCATGAATCAGTTGATATCGAAATCATTCAGATTAACCTTTCTTAAAAATTCTAGTGTTTTCTGTATACACACTGTCATTCAGACAACCTGTTAGGCCTGTTGTTCAGACCTACCTTCCAGTCTATTATCCAGTCTTTCATTCAGCCTTTAGTGTTTTTAATCTGTTTTAATCATGTTTCTTTAGCTTTGTTATTATACTTTGATTGTGGTAGATAGATAATAGTTATATTTATTATCAAAGCCTTAGGTCAGATTGTTTAAATTATTGATTAAAGTTTTGTTCATATTTTTCTCTCCTTTCACCTTATGTTTTGAGTTATGTCTTGTGTTTTGGTTTATTGTGGTCTCTGATTTCTTTCTTTAGTGTTGTTGTGATGCTTTGTAATTATATATTTGGTTTGGATTGATTTATCCTTTTGTATAGAGAATTTAGGGTTAGATATGTCAATGTTAGGAAAGTATACTAGCACTTTGTAGATTGGTTATAGTAGTAGGACATTTTTCTGTCACTGTGTGATTACTGAAGGGACTTAGAGAGTAGGACTTAAAATAGTTATATTTATTAAGTTTTCTACTTGCTTCTTAACTTAAATCTTCTTTATTAAGTTTTCTACTTGCTTCTTTTATTCAGATCTATTACTTGTCTATAAGTTATATTTTCTTTACATCTGAATTGGTTATAAGTTAGAATCATTTGCTTATGGAATAGATCACCATGTTTACTATCACCTGCAATTGGACTTTCCTTAGTTTGCACATATTTGTAGAAGTTAAGTTCGATTTGATTTCATTCGGTTTCTTTACTTCATTTGAAATCCATTTTGACACCACTCCTCCCCAAGTTTCGATCACAGTAAATGCATATCCACAAAACAACCAAGAAGAGTGGAATTAGATAACTTAGTTTTACCATTATGTACATTTGTTAATTATATGAATAGCTTAAGTTGTTGAATTTGTAAAAGTGTCTCCAACTGTTGTAATTTCATCATAATGCATTGTATAATTAATCTCTGAAGTGGTTTATAAAGCTTTCTTCAATTAAAAGGAGGAATAGTCAAGTAAAAAGGAAGTTTATTTTCTTAAAGTTCACTTGTTTATGTTCTTATCTTTCAGTTTTTGTCTATAGAATAGAGTAGTATAGCTTGATACTGTTCTAGTCTAGCACTCTGTTTGGTTTGATTACATCTCTAGTTGAATTTATAGGAGTTTGACTCGGCTTTTCATTTTGAAAGATCTTTCGACATTTTCTTTGTTAAAATATTTCTATGACACCCTAGGAACCCCTCTACCTTCGCATATACTTTGTGTCAACTCGAAGTTTACCAACCTCGGTTGATAATTAAATATTAGGTGAATTAATTAAGACATTATAACACCCAACAGTGTTATGTTAGGATTCTCAAATCTAGTCCTCACAATGGTTGTCTCAACATTTTAGAATTTCATTTGCAAATGGGAATGTATTAAAGATTGCTATGTAAGACTTTAACTATATATTATAAGGTAAAGGGAAACATAAGTAGAAAATCATGTCTAATATCATATATCATAAATTAAAATAAGAAATAAATGACTATAACTAAGACTAATTGTGTTTCTATGATTGGAATGGTTGGAGGGACATTTTCAGTTCTATTTTATTCCATGGATTAACAAGTAACCACTAAGGGGTTTTCTCCCTATTTCAATCTTTCTAGTTTGACTTCGTTGTAGCATTTCCCAACCTATTCAGGGCTTCTCCATCATCCACAAAGGCTTCAGCACCGTCACCAGGGTCTTCAACATCTTCAAAAGGTGGTGGCTCCAAGATCCAGCCTTGTGGGTACAAGGACCTTGTCAACTGGGTAAAAGGTGCTTCAAGGCACAAATCCACTCTGTAAGGGGTCCAAGGAACTGCAGGTAGGACTTGGTGGCATCAATGACAATCTATGGGGCCACTGCAAGTCCATGTTGGCATCAATGACAATTTCATCAGCAATCTCCCCCTTTGTCATTGATGATAACAACTCATGCCCCCCCTATGAGCATGCTCCCCTTTTCTCTTCATCTCTCCCCCTTTGGTATCAGTGGAAAAGGGTGACCATATATCTGCATCTGAAATCATTGATCACTGATCATTGCTCCCCCTATCAACATGCATGATCCTAAGACTTGTCTATATACCTGGAGTAACCATCCTTTCTCCTTTGAGTTCATCCTCCAGCCTCATGAACTCAAGGTGTGCTAAGGTCTTTGAGAGACCTTACACTTGGCTTTCCATAAGGCAACCATCCTCCCTGCTCTGATCCATCTCTCTTATCTGCAACTGCTCGGTCTTCTTCATCCATACTTTCTTTTTGGCATCTATCCTTTCAGCATGTGTTCCTTCATCTATACTGGATTTCCTTGATGAGTTGTATGAGATCCTACTCCTGGGTAGTTTCTATGTACTCCAACAGTTTTGAGCTTTGTGCCCAAGGCCAATGCAACTATAACACCTCATTGTACGACAATATGCAGCAGTGTGACCCACATGGTTGCATGTACAGCATCTAACCTTGTCATTGGGGCTTCCAACACTTCTTCTTCCATGGAGTCTGCAATCCATAGCTTTATGACCAAAGTTAGAACAAGAAAAACAATAACCATTAAATCCATACCTGGAAACAAGTGGTATTCTTTGTGACATGGTCCTTCTTGGATTATGATTACTAGATCTTCCTTGCTTAGTTTTAGTATGTTCTTTCTTTCTTTCTTCGCCATTCTTAAGACTCTTGAGAATATATGCATAACTCCTAGGCTTCTCTTTAGTCTTCTTCTCTGGGGACTTGAAGGCTTCAATGGTCTCTTCCTTATCATAGCCTTACCCAATCTTAATGAGTGGTGATCTCTGATAACCTAGGATGTCATCTAGAGTTGAAGAACCTCTTTTAAACTTCAAATTTGTAGCAGTTATCTTGTTCATTTCCTCTTTCAGAGAAATGATTTCAAACTCTTTTCCTTGACTCACCTTCTTTTGTTCTAGTAGTTGTGCTTTGACCTCTTCCAATTGACTTTTAAGACTCGCAAAGTTCTCATTGGTTTCTTTCAAGTTAGCCACTTCATTTTTCAATCGATCAAGTTCATCTTTCAAAGAACTAACTTTTGCATTCTTTTCCTGAAGTTGACTTATGAGGTTTTGCTAAGTTAGCTCATATTTTTCTAATAGTCTTTGCTGTAGCTCATCCTTTTCCCTAGATTTCTTCAATTTATCGAGGACTTTTCTTTCAATCTTTGTGAGTGCTTCCTCTGGTACTTCATTCATTGACCAACCTATTTGTTCATCCATTGTGTCGAAGGATCTCCTTCAAGCTTGCAAGGCTTGTGACGAAGGACTCTGATGCTAATTGATGGACATAATGGCCACACTAAGAGGGGGGGGTGAACAGTGTGTGAGCAATTTATAATCTTTTTACCTTCTTTTAATCAATAAGAGCATATCAATCGTTATATAATCAAATGCATTAGTTAAAACAACCAAGAGTCATAAGCACATGTCATTCTTCAATAAAACTTATTAATCACAATGTAAGAAACACAAGATATAGTTTTGTAATCTTTTGTAATTGTTCAACCGACTACAACCGTGAGGTAATTCAGCACCAACTAATACATAGAGCACCAACTCCTTATCTAGGACCCACCCTAGTTTTCTTAGACCCAACCAAGGAAGGGTTGAGGTTTCCAAACCCTAGATGCAAGACTAGCTTGAATTTACAATACAATATACTTGTCTTACCATACACATGTCAGCATACACTTGCTCTTCCCATTCAGCTGCAACTCAATCAATCAAATACTCATGCTAAAGATCTACTTAGGTGCACATACATCTTCTCTGCCCATCTCTGCTACTGCTCATCAACGATGTTGCTGCCATGCCACTGTAGGTATATCATGTTGTTGGTCAACCACTGATCAATTCATTGTTGTAGCCATCAATACGGTTTGTCAACCACTGTAATATTACCATCATCATTTGCTTGCATCACTATATCAAGGTCATTGTTTCATCTAAAGCAAACATGTTCATAATCACAACATACCACTGTATCTCTCTTGTTTTCATTATCATATAGACTGGTGTATACAAGCACTATTAACATCATCACATCACTTCATATTTGTCATCTGCATATGTCACTTCTAGGGAAGTCATGGAATGTTCATCAACATAGGGAAAGCACCATCAAGTTTAATCAATTTAGGTGTATGCTAATGTTATCTTGATCAAACTTCAATTGTGTTTACTTTAGCACACTTTACTCAAACTTTCTTCATTTCTTCATGATTGTATATCATTGAATTCGTATCACAAGTATGTCATAGTAGTACTGTGTGTATGCATCCTCACCTTACAGTAGTATGCATCATCGTATATAGGAATATATCATCATATCATTGAATGCTATCATAGTTTGTAGGGCATCATCCTATGTGTGATGGGTATAGGCATCATTTATGGCTTGCCTATCCAATAGACTTCCAAACAACCCTATAAAAGATTGTCCTCAATCAGCACAGTATCATCAATTCTTACACAAACAAGTAGTCATGTTTCAGCCTTGTTTTGATTCTTCAAATCAAGCAAGTGCAGCAAACTAAACTTTGTTACATCCCTTTATATTAGTCAAAGCATTATTCAACTGTCCACATTAGGTATCCCTTAAACTCGGGAATACCAATTCTGAACCAACAACCCTTGAAGCCTTATCTAAACATCTTCAAAAACAGAAAATAATATAACCCTGAACAAATGGTTTAGGATAGAACTTAAGCCTCACAACCACAGCACTTTGACTGTCAAAATTTAGCCTTGAATATTCCCAAACCTTGCTCTCCAAAGTGGTCAAGTAACGCTTCAAAGATAAACCCTAATACCATGTCATAAGCAAGTTTACTTTACCAAAATCAAAGAGCTACAAGGTACATACAAAACTAGGCATGACAAATTGATCATTCTTAATCATCACTTTTCATATTTCTTGTATAAGTTTTGTAGCAGACTTTACACAGACTTCATCAAAGTCACCAGGCATCTTCACAAGGTATCCAACACCATAGGCTATGCATGGCAAAGGATAGGAGTACATGTATCGTTTACCACTTCATCATTTCACTGCATATGTTCATAGACATTACATCAATGACTGTTTACATTGAATTCTTCAATACTGTATATAACTTTTAGGTCCTGACAGTGTGTGTACATCATCATCATCAATAGGAATAGGGTATAATCATAGTTTGTATGATAGCATACATACCTTAAACTTGAACTATTTGCATACTTTCATATTGTACATATTCAGACTGCAAAAATCTTAGGGCACACTCTTTACTGCTGCAATATAGACTACTGCTCCAAAAAAAAACTTCCTCAGACTGCTACCACTTTTAGGACATCCAAAAACCAGACTAAGAATTGTGTTGTTGCATCACTGCTACAAACATTCGGGCCACTAACACTTGCAAACAAATTTAGGTCTATTAAACACTGAAGAAATAACCCCAAATTTATTTTTTTTGTTGCTACTGCGTTTTCTCAGACATCTGAAATTTTCCTCAGTCCAAATCCACAAAATTCACACCTAAAAATGAATCGTTTGATTGGGTATTTATACTAGTTTTCCACCATAAAATTTGGAGCCGACTTTCCCAAAAAAAAATATTTTAAATTTGAATTTGAATTTTATTTTTTTAATTAATTTTGGAGCCGACTTCAAGGCGTGTATTTTATTTTTATGTTTTGATTTTTTGTTTTGTCACACATTCCCTTGCTTTGATTTTATTTTGTTTTACAACCTTCTTACCATCAGCAAGGGTGTCCTCTACCACAAATAACTTAACTCACCACAAAATGGTCAACATTAGGGTGTTGTTGATCATACTTCATCAAATTTACCACAAGCCTCAAGGGCTTCATCAAGGGCTAAGGACCCTTAGCTAAGGGTATGCACTTGACCTCAAGATTAAGGCATGTCTGCCATGCAAGTGTGTCCACCACATGGTCATCAAGGAACCCATCATCATAACATGTATGACCAAGCACCCCATCATCAAGGTGTCATAGGGCATGCAAGAAAGTGTCCAAGTGTCATCACATGTGTGTGGATGCCTTCATCATACCATCTAACCACATGGGCTTCATGACCTTTACAAGGGAATCAAGGTCTTCATCAGGGGTTCCAATTCTTCATGGGATTCTTCATCATACCAAGGACATGTTCATGGGTTCCATAGCATGTAAAGGACCATACAAGGTCATCATCATCATACAAGAGCTCCATGACCCCAACGAGGGTTGCAAGGTCATCAAATCACCAAGTTTGGGTCCAAGGACATCTTCAAGACTTCTTCCTCACGCAAGGGGCTTCATAGCCTTCTTCAACCACCTTAACCATACCAGGAGACCTCCAAGGGTCAAGATCCATCACCTACGAGGTTGCCAAACCTTCTCCTGGGGTACCATGACCTTATCAAGGCATAAATGACCACATAATGGTTCATTGATGCTTCTCCAACCTGTTCAGGGCTTCTCCATCATCCACAAAGGCTTCAGTACCATCACCAGGGTCTTGAACATCTTCAACAAGGTGGTCGCTCAAAGATCCACCCTTGTGGGTACAAGGACCTTGTCAACTGGGTAAAAGGTGCTTCAAGGCACAAATCCACTCGGTAAGGGGTCCAAGGCACTGCAGGTGGGACTTGGTGGCATCAATGACAATATGTCAGTCCACTGCAAGTCCATGTTGGCATCAATGACAATTTCATCAATAATCTCCCCTTTTGTCATTGATGACAACAACTCATGCTCCCCTTTTGTCTTCATCTCTCCCCCTTTTACATCAATGGCAAAGGGTGGCCATATATCTGCATCTAAAATCATTGATCACTGATCATTTCTCCCCCTGTCAACATGCACGATCCTAGGACCTGTCAGTATACCTGGAGTAACCACACTTTCTCCTTTGAGTTCATCCTCCAGCCTCATGAACTCAATGTGTGCTAAGGTCTTTGAGAGACCTCACACTTGGCTTTCCATATGGAAACCATCCTCCCTGCTCTGACCAATCTCTCTTATCTGCAACTGCTCGGTTTTCTTCATCCATACTTGCTTTTCGGCATCTATACTTTCAGCATTTGTTCCTTCATCTGTATTGGTTTTCCTTGATGAGTTGTATCAAATCCTCCTCCTGGGTTGTTTCTATGTACTCCAAGAGTCTTGAGCTTTGTGCCCAAGGCCACTGCAACTATGACACCTCATCGTACGACAATATGCAGTAGTGTGACCCACATGGTTGCATGTCCAGCATCTAACCTTGTCATTGGGGCTTCCAACACTTCTTCTTCCATGGAGTCTGCAATCCATAGCCTTATGACCAAAGTTAGAATAAGAAAAACAATAACCATGAAATCCATACCTTGAAACAAGTGGTCTTCTTTGTGACATGGTCCTTCTTCGCAGATCATGATGACTGGATCTTCCTTGCTTAGTTTTAGTATGTTCTTTCTTGCTTTCTTCGCCATGCTTAAGACTCTTCAGAATCTCTGCATAACTCATAGGCTTCTGTTCGGTCTTCTTCTCTAGGAGCTTGAAGTCTTCATTGGTCTCTTTCTTATCATAGCCTAACCCGGTCTTAACAAGTGGTGATCTCTAATAACTAAGGATGTCATCTAGAGTTGAAGAACTCCTTTTAAACTTCAAATTTGTAGCAGCTATCTTGTTCATTTCCTCTTTCAGAGAAATGATCTCAAACTCTTTTGCTTGACTCACCTTCTTTTGTTCTAGTAGTTGTGCTTTGACCTCTTCCAATTGAATTTTAAGACTCGCACAGGTCTCATTGGTTTCTTTCAAGTTAGCCACTTCATTTTCCAATCGATCAAGTTCATCTTTCAAAGAAATAACTTCTGCATTATTTTCCTGAAGTTGACTCATGAGGTTTTGTTGAGTTAGCTCAAATTTTTCTAATAGTCTTTGTTGTAGCTCATCTTTTTCCCTGGATATCTTCATTTTATCAAGGACCTTTATTTCAATCTTTGTGAGTGCTTCATCTGGTACTTCATTCATTGACCATCATGTTTGTTCATCCATTGTGTCTAAAGATCTCCTTCGAGCTTAGAAGGCTTGTGACGAAGGTCAACTCTGATAACAATTAATGGACACAATGGCCACACTAAGATGGGGGTGAATCAGTGTGTGAGCAATTTATAATCTTTTTACCTTATTTTAATCAATCAGAGCATATCAATCGTTATATAATCAAATGCATTAGTTAAAACAACCAAGATTCATAAGCACATGTCATTCTTCAATAAAACACATTAATCACAATGCAAGAGACACACGATATAGTTTTGTAATCTTTTGTAATTGTTCAACTGGCTACAACCGTGAGGTAATTCAGCACCAACTGATACATAGAGCACCAAATCCTTATCTAGGACCCAGTCTAATTTTCTTAGACCCAGCCAGGAAGGGTTGAGGTTTCCAAACCCTAGATGCAAGAATAGCTTGCATTTACAATACAATATACTTTTCTTACCATATACATCTCATCATACACCTGCTCTTCCCATTTAGATGCAACTCAATCAACCAACTACTCATGCTAAATATCTTCTCAGGTGCACATACATCTACTATGCCCATCTCTGCTACTGCTCATCAATGTTGTTGTTTCCATGCCACTGTAGGTATATCGTGTTGTTGGTCACCCTCTGATCAATTCATTGTTGCTGCCATCAATACGGTTTGTCAACCATTGCTAATCTTACCATCATCATTTGCTTGCATCACTATATCAAGGTCATTGTTTCATCTAAAGCAAGCATGTTCATAATCACACCATACCACTGTATCTCTCATGTTTTCATTATCATATAGACTGGTGTATACAAGGACTATTAACATCATCACGTCACTTCATAATTGTCATCTGCACATGTCACTTCTAGGGAAGTCATGGAATGTTCATCAACATAGGGAAAGCACCATCAAACTTAATCAATTTAGGTGTATGCTAATGTCATCTTGATCAGACTTCAACTGTGTTTACTTTAGCACACTTTACTCAAACTTTCTTCATTGCTTCATGATTGTATATCATTGAATGTTTGTTATAAGTATGTCATAGTAGTACTGTGTGTATGCATCCTCACCTTACAGTAGTATGCATCATTGTATATAGGAATATATCATCATATCATTGAATGATATCATAGTTTGTAGGGAATCATCCTATGTATGATGGGTATAGGCATCATTTATCTCTTTCCTATCCAATAGACTTCCAAACAACCCTATAAAAGACTATCCTCAATCAGCATTGTATCATCAATTCTTACAAGGATAGGAGTACATGTATCATTTACCACTTCATCATTTCACTATATATGTTCATGGACAGTACGCCAATGATTGTTTACATTGCATTCTTCAATACTGTATGTAAATTTTAGGTCCTGACAGTGTGTGTACATCATCATCATCAATAGGCATAGGGTATAATCATAGTTTATAGGATAGCATACATACCTTAACCTTGAACTATTTGTACACTATCATACTGTACCTATTCAGACTGTAAAAATCTTAGGGCACACTATTTACTGCTGCAATATAGACTGCTTCTCCAAAAAAAAAAAAATTCCTCGGACTAATGCCACTTTTAGGACATCCAAAAACCAAACTAAAAAGTGTGCTACTGCGTCACTGCTGCAAAAATTCGGGCCACCAACACTTGCAAGCAAATTCGGGTCTGTTAAACACTGAAGAAATAACCCCAAATTAGTTTTTGTTTTTTCTGCTGCTGCTGCGTTTTCTCAGACATACGAAATTTTCCTCAGTCCAAATCCACGAAATTCACACCTAAAAATGAATCGTTTGATTGGCTATTTATACTAGTTTTCCACCATAAAATTTGGAGCCGACTTTCCCAACAACAAAAAAAATTAATTAAATTTTGAGCCAACTTCAAGGTGCGTATTTTATTTTTATGTTTTTATTTTGTGTTTTGTAACACATTCCTTTGCTTTTATTTTATTTTGTTTTACAACCTTCTTATCATCAGCAAGGATGTCCTCTTCCACAAACAACTTAAGTCACCACAAAATGGTCAACATTAGGGTGTTGTTGATCATACTTCATCAAATTTACCACAAGCCTCAAGGGCTTCATCAAGGACCAAGGACCCTTAGCCAAGGGTATTCACTTGACGTCAAGATCAAGGCATGTGTGCCATGCAAGTGTGTCCACCACATCGTCATCAAGGAACCCATCATCGTAACATGTATGACGAAGCACCCCATCATCAAGGTGTCATAGGGCATGCAAGCAAGTTTCCAAGTGTCATCAAATGTGTATGGGTACCTTCATCATGCCATCTAACCACATGGGCTTCATGACCTTTGCAAGGGCATCAAGGTCTTCATCAAGGGTTCCAAGTCTTCATGGGCTTCTTCATCATACCAAGGACATGTTCATGGGTTCCATAGCATGTCAACGACCATACGAGGTTACCGTCATCATAAAAGAGCTCCATGACCCCAACACGGGTTGCAAGGTCATCAAATCACCAAGTGTGGGTCCAAGGACATCTTCAGGACTTCTTCATCAAGCAAGGGGCTTCATAAGCTTCTTCAACCACCCTAACCATACCAGGAGACTTCCAAGGGTCAAGATCCATCACCTGTTGGGTTGCCAAACCTTCTCCTAGCATACCATGACCTTATCAAGGCATAAATGACCACATAATGGGTCATTAATGCTTGTCCAACCTGTTCAGGGCTTCTCCATCATCCACAAAGGCTTCAGCACCATCACCAGGGTCTTCAACATCTTCAACAAGGTGGTGGCTCCAAGATCCAGCCTTGTGGGTACAAGGACCTTGTCAACCGGGTTAAAGGTGCTTCAAGGCACAAATCCACTCTGTAAGGGATCCAAGGCACTGCAGGTGGGACTTGGTGGCATCAATGACAATCTGTGGGGCCACTCCAAGTCCATGTTGGCATCAATGACAATTTCATCAACATGTACTTCTTCCAAACTTATCTCTGACTTGTTAGTATAAACGACAAAAGGGTGGACTACAATTAGAAACCTTACATAACTCCCCAATATAAAATTAATACATATTAATGGTATTAATAAGCTTAGAGGATTTTACTGTTCAGATAAGGATACATGCCCATAATAATTTAACTCCCCAATATAAAATTAATACATATTAATGGTATTAATAAGCTTAGAGGATTTTTCTGCTCAGATAAGGATACATGCCCATAATAATTTAGCCTAAATATTTGGGCTTACTAAAAGTACTTAGGTAGTTGGAAATATAATCAATTATCTACAAAATCTATACATACTCCATAAAGTACTCATCCCCTTATAGGATGAGGAACAAGCATGAAGTATATAATATTCAAATAGATCACTTGATGAAAAATAAGTTAAAAGGGTGGGTATACTTTAAGGATATGAAGTAAGTGTCCTTTTGTTATCAAATTGACATACTTTAAGGATATGAAGTAAGTGACCTTTCGTTATCAAATTGACATACTTTAAGGCTTCAAGCCTAGGGGATAAACAAATGAATCTGTAAATTTTCCTTTAATATTCAAACTAGGGCTAACAGTGCATGCAAGATCTCTACTAATAACCACACATGAATATCTTTTACAATATGCAGCGGAATATAAAACTGAGAAATAAATCACAACATCACATCACAATAATGACATAATTATTTTGGGTATGGAAACCCCCGGAAAAACCCAAGATGGGAAAACCAGTGCAGCAATCAAATATAGATTTTATTATGAGAAAATATGGAACTTTTACAATTAGTGCAAATTCACCAAAACCTGGCGAATGCAATTACACGACAGAATCACTGGGCAAAACCCCAGCTAAACCTCGGCACCCTCCTATGTGAGTGTACGACCCAACTGTACGAAGCTCGGTGATTCTGCTGCTCACTCCTCCGTCTTCCCAACTAAACCCTCTGCCTTACTTTCTCTTTCTGTTTGTATCTTGTCTCTGTCAGAATACAAGTGTGTGTGTCCTCTCCACCAATTGATCTCTCTTATATAACTTTAGGTAAAGCGAAAACCCTAATTTCACTTTCACTTTAACTAGTGTTTCACTAAAGTTAATTTAGATCACTTTAAATTATTTTCCAAAGTAAACTTAGGAAAAGTAAATTAAATACAATTGGTTTCCTAATTTAAGCCTTCTGTGTGCAAGAACATATGCATGCAGAGAGACCTTCCTTGTTGCTGCTAGTTTAACACTCCCTCTCAACGAGGAAGGGATTCAGTAGCAACCCCAACTTATCCCTGAACTTCACAAAACTCTATCTGCAAAGTTCCTTAGTGAAAATGTCTGCCACCTGCTCATATGCCTATATGTACTCCAACCGTATGGTTCCTCTCTGAACACAATATCTCAAGAAGTGGTACTTGATGTCTATGTGTTTGCTCCAGTCATGGAACACTGGATTCTCAGATAGCCTGATGCCACTCTCATTGTCACAATGAACAATTGTAGCCTCTAGCTCACACTCGAACAACCCTAAAAGTAACTTCCTCTACCACATACCCTCACAAGCAATCATGTTGGATGCCATGTATTGATCCTCTGTCAAACTCAATGCAACTCAATTCTGCTTCCTGCTGAACTAAGAGACAACCCCTGATTCAATATTGAAACAACAACCTGAAATACTCTTTCGGTTCTCCACACATCCTGCCCAGTCAGCATCTGTGAAACCTGCTAACTGTACAGTCCCCCTGTGCTCATAAACCATTCCATACTTCACTGTACCTCTGATGTAGCGAAGTATGTGATCCAGGAGGATATTGGTGGCCACCCACCGATTCCTCTTGGACCCCCACCATTGTTTCTTTCAGTTTTCTAGTTTCCTTAATTGTAGCACAATTTACTATTTTTGGCAGTTTTCAGGTCCTAAACTTCTAGAGTCGTTTTGAGGCCCTAAACGACGTTTTATGGATGTAGTCCTTAAACAGATCTTTCTAACGATGTATCATGCGCGTCAAACGAAGGTAGTATGCTAAAGTTACGACCCCGGGAAATTGATGTACCAAGTTACCCAACGGGGCCCACATTAAGGCGTTTCACCTCCTAGGGTTAGGTTTTTGGGTGTGTAGGGTTTCCATTGTTTCTCAATAATATATAGGCCTTCGAGCCTCATTGTAACACAGAGTTCAGAGGCATGTAGCCGCCACATCTCTTCTCAGAGATAAGCTACCAACACTGTAGCTATTCTATTTCCATTCTGTATGTAAACAAGTTTCAGTTATTGATTAATGAAATGAAGTGTTATTTCCACTGCATATTTGTTTCTATGGTTATTTGTGTATTCTGTTGTGTTCTTGCATAAATCCGGATCAGTGGTATCAGAGTAATCTACTCTTTCTCGATCCTTCTTTGCATGTCCCCAACGAGAGCGGGGTATAAAGAGTTAGGGATCGATCTGGTTGAACCTTTGCAAGATCAGCCTCGCAAATCCCGACAGCCACCCATGGGGGACAAAAAGAAAGACGAGGGCACAAAAGATCCTATCAAAATGTTGCTCGAGGAGGCCCTTGAAAAACAAAGGAACGCGATGATGGATAACTTTGCCCAGATCCTTCAACGACTTCCCATTGGCGGCACATCTGCATCTAGCAACCACTCTGGAGGCGCAACCCCTTTTAAGGTACAAGTAAACTTCGACATTCCCATATTTGATGGTCGAATAGATGCAAACGCCATAGATAGATGGTTGAATCTATTAGAAGGATATTTCTCAATTCATGACTTTTTTTACCAGGAAAAGATTACTTTTTCTCTACTCAAACCCGCCCCCCATGTCAAAGACTGGTGGGAAACCTACTATGAGAGAAAGGACAGGGAGGAACCCTCTCTGTTCTCGACCGTACCCACTTGGAATTATTTTCGAGATGCCATAAAGGGACAATATTATCTGGTGGGGAGCTATGAGGACAAGTACATCCAATGGATTACGCTGCGGCAGCAAAGAGATCAAGATGTGCATGAGCTGACGAATCTGTTCCATACCCTATGCACCAAGCTGGGTATCAAAGATTCAGAGAAACATTTGGTGCTAAAGTACCGTAGTTGTCTGCACAAATACATTCAGAAGGAAATGGAGTTCCTCAACATCTCCGTGCTTGGTACGGCATATCGGTATGCTGCCAAAATTGAGCAAAAATTCAAATAGAAAAAGCGAGACTTTGGATCTGTGAATCAGAAGCAAGGGAAAGGTGCCCCCAAACCACAGAACCAAGGACACAGCCAAGGCATGGCGACTCAAGAAAACTTGCCAAAGCCGCAAGCAAAGAGCAACACTGCAAAGCCGAAGAAGGAAACGGGAAAGTGGTGCGAGTTCCATAAGAGCCCCACTCACAACACAAGTGAGTGCCGGGTTAAGCAATCACTAGTGGCCGAGATAAAGGCTTATGAATTAGATGCATACTCTGACACTAAATCCGAACCCGAGAAGGGGAATGGCAGAGGGAAGAAGATTATCGATGCAGAGCCCAATGCCACCATTCACCATGAAGATCCAAAAGGAAGAACCAGAAGATTCAGAGAAGGAGGAGCGTCTTTTCCACTCCCAGATGTGGGTAAAGGGTTCCCCGCTATAGTTCATTGTCGACAGTGGGAGCCAAAAGAACCTGATTTCAGCAGAGGTCATGAAGCGGTTGGGTTTGCCGACCACAGCACACCCGCAGCCGTACACCATCGGGTGGCTTCACCAAGGATGAGATCTCCGCGTCAGCCAGCAGTGCCGCCTTCCCTACAGCATCAAGCCCTTCACCAATGAGGTATTATGTGATATTGCTCCTCTTGATGTTTGTGATGTATCATTAGGTCAACCATACTTATGGAAGCGACATGCTGTGTATGAGTCCCGGCCTTGCGTTGTTATTATTACGTTGGGAAATAATTTATACAGGATACCAGAGGTACCACCCCCTACCGCTATCTCTTTGGTTACTGCAAAACAATGCAGTAAGCTCATTTCCAAAACCGAGAAGTTTGTTTTCTTGATGATCCGCCCTCAGGGAAAGAAGAAGATCTTTGCCACAACCTCCAGACACGCCCCTCCGCACGACAACAACAAATGGACAAGGTCGTGGAGGAGTACTGAGACATATTCACCTCACCCACCGGGGTGCCTCTCCACTGTCAGGTCAAGCACCCCACCGATCTGACCCTGGGTGAGCCACTGCCCAATGGACCAATCTATCGCCGCTCTGTTCTAGAGAATGATGAAGTCAAGACGCAGATTCAAGAGCTGCTGCAGAAGGGTCACATCCGACCAAGTTCATCGCCCTGTGGGAGCCTAATCATGCTGGTACAGAAGAAGGATGGGACTTGGAGACTCGGTATTGACTATCGGGCGCTGAACAAGATCACTGTCCGGAATAGGTACCCGATCCCACGGATTGATGACCTCTTGGACCAGCATAAAGCGACGAAATATTTTAGCAAGATCAACTTAAAGTCCGGGTATCACCAGGTACCGATCGAACTGACCGATGTGTGGAAGACTGCCTTCAAAGCCAAGGAGGGCCTTTTCGAATGGTTGGTGATGCCTTTCGGGCTGACGAATGCTCCTGCAACCTTCATGAGACTGATGGATGACATCTTGCGGCCATTCACCAACTCATTTGTAGTAGTGTACTTGGATGACATCCTGATCTTCAGCGAGACTTGGGAACAGCACCTCCACCACATCCGATAGGTCCTCCAAACATTGTGGCAGCACAAGTTATGTGCCAATTTGGACAAGTGCACTTTTGGTATGACCCAGGTTCAATAACTGGGATACATTATTGATGAGTGTGGGGTACATGTGGATCTAACCAAGATCCAAGTCATTCGGGATTGGCCAGCCCCAACTACTCTAACAAAGCTTCACAGCTTTCTGGGCCTTGCTAATTTCTACCGCAAGTTCGTGTTGGGATTCTCTCATATCACTTGGCCCTTGAGTCAAGTCACCAAGGGAGGAGCAAAAGTAAAATTCTTTTGGTCGGAAACTCAGCAGAAGGTGTTTGCAGAATTGAAACATCGCCTATGTTGTTCCCCAGTTCTCACATTACCAGACTTGCAACAACCCTTTGAGATCAAGACAGATGCCTCTGACTATGCTATTGGGGCAGTCCTTACTCAACAAGGGCATCCAGTGGCATATCACAGTGAGACATTGTCCGACACAGTCCGCAAATATCCCACTTATGACAAAGAGATGTATTCCATTGTACAGGCTTGTCGACAATGGAAGCATTACATTTTGGGGAAGGAAACGATCATCCACATAGACCACCGACCCCTGCAGTTCATGCAGACACAAAGGAAGTTACAGAACGATCACCATCAGAAGTGGTCCACATATCTACAACAGTTTCATTTGAACATCAAGTACAAGAAGGGAAGCACCAATAATGTTGCAGACTGCCTCAGTCGACCACCGATCATGGCAATAACGACAGTGCTCAACTCTTGTGGGCACGAGACTTCTGATTGGCCACTTCTCTACAAGAGCGATCCAAAATTCAGCCACACATACTAGACGCTCTTGGAGGGAAACCAAGTTCCAAAATTTCACCTCCAAGATGTACTACTATGTCACATGGGACACCTTTGTGTTCCTTCAGGTGAGCGTGCCAAGATGATTTGGGAAGCGCACTACAGTCGGGTCGCTTGGCATTTCGGGGTCGAGAATACAGTGGCAGTACTACAGAAGTATTTCTATTGGTCGAACCTTCGACAAGACGTCGGGAAGTACATCCGATCCTGCACTGCCTCCGCCATTGCCAAACCATCTATCAAGAAGCAAGGCCTCTATACTCCGTTGCCTACCCCTAATCGACCTTGGGAATCCATCCCCATGGATTACATGTCAGGCCTTCCTTCTACTAAGCACGGCAACGACTGTGTGTTTGTGGTCGTTGATAGATTCTCAAAGATGGCCATAATGGCAGCCTGCAAGAAGAATATCACAACAGAAGCCACTGCTAAACTCTTCTTTGAACGAGTGTGGGTACACTTTGGGATCCCACAGTCTATAATATCAGACTGGGACAGCAGGTTCCTTAGTACATTGTGGTCTAGCCTATGGTCAATGCTAGACACCAAGCTCACAAAGTCCACAGCTTTCCATCCCCGGACTGATGACTAGACAGAGGTCGTCAACAAGATGATTGTACACATTTTGCACATGTACAACTCAAAGCATCCACGCACATGGGATGAGAGCCTCCCCTATGTACAACACAGCTATAACCAGGCCCTCCACAACTCAACCAACCACAGCCCCTTTCAGATGGGCTTGGGATTCCAACCACTATGTCCCATTGACGTAGCCATGCCATTTGCAGCTACTCAGGCTGATTCAGCTCATATCCAGTCTGAAGTTTCCAAGGCAAACAGCTTCATTGAGCACATTCAGCACATTCACCAATAGGTTCATGACATATTGGACAGATCCAATGCTAAGTACAAGCAGCGACATGATCAGCATCGGGTGCAACACAACTTCCAGGTGGGCGACAAAGTGTGGCTACATTTGCAGAAGGAGCGCCTCGCTGGACCCCACCGCAAGCTTCACCCGCTCCGACATGGGCCATACACCATCACCAAGGTTGTCGGGGACAATGCCTTCGAGCTCAGTATTCCACCATTCCTTGGTCTACACCCAGTGTTCAACATGGACCGCCTTCAGCCCTACTTTCCACCTCTACTGGATACATTAGACGTGGCAGAACAACTCACATCAACAGAGTTAAACCCCGACTGCATGGAACAAACCACAATTGATTGGATTATGGACACACATATCAAGAACACCCGCCAACAGAAGATCCAGCTATATCGAGTTGGCAGGCCAACTCCTTCACCAAGGAAAGTGGCTCACTAGGGACCAAGTTCAACAGAAGTTTCCTCATCTCATGGAGGAGCTCAACGCAATGGGGACCATTGCTTCCTAAGGGGGGAGGAATGATCCAAGAGGATATTGGTGGCCACCCACCTATTCCTCTTGGACCCCCACCATTGTTTCTTTTAGTTTTCCAGTTTCCTTAATTGTAGCACAGTTTACTATTTTTGGCAATTTTCGGATCCTAAACTTCCGGAGCCATTTTGAGGCCCTAAACGATGTTTTTTTGGCATCGAATGCTCGAGCAAATATGAGTTTGTTCCGGACTCAATAGTTGTCATTTATAGATGTAGTCCTTAAACAGATCTTTCTAACGATGTATCATGCGCGTCAAACGGAGGTAGTATGCTAAAGTTACGACCCCGGGAAATTGATGTACCAAGTTACCCAATGGGGCCCACATTAAGGCATTTCACCTCCTAGGGTTAGGTTTTTGGGTGTGTAGGGTTTCCATTGTTTCTCAATAATATATAGGCCTTCAAGCCTCATTGTAACAGAAAGTTCAGAGGCATGTAGCCGCCACATCTCTTCTCAGAGATAAGCTACCAGCACTTTAGCTAGTCTATTTCCATTCTGTATGTAAACAAGTTTCAGTTATTGATTAATGAAATGAAGTGTTATTTCCGATGCATATTTGTTTCTATGGCTATTTGTGTATTCTGTTGTGTTCCTCCATAAATCCGGATCAGTATGTGCTTCGCAGCCATCCAATGCACTCTCTGAGGGTCCACCATGAACTAACTCAAAGAGTTGACTACATAGTTGATGTCTGGTTGAGTGTTGACCAAATACATAAGCGATCTGATAAGCTGACAATACAAGGTAGGATCAAATCTGCCTGATCCTAATGCACCAATCTTCCTCCAATTGGAAACTAGAGGTATGGCCATAGGCTTGCAGTCCTCCATCCTTAATCTCTTCAGGATCTCTACTGCATACTTCCCCTATCCAATTAAGAAGCATCCATCTCTCTGCCAAACCTCCAAGCCCATAAAGTAATGCATCAGCCCAAGGTCTTTCATCTCAAACTCCACTACAAGGTTAGACTTGCAATCTCCAATCAGCCTCTCATATCCAGTCAAAAAGAGATCATCCACATATAAGACCAGTATGAGGGGCAACTCACCTGTCAAGAAGTACAGTTTGTGGTCAGCCTCACTCCATTGAAGTCCCATCTCCTGTAGATAGTTGTCAATACTCGAGTACCATGCTCAAGGTGCCTACTTAAGCCCGTAAAGAGCTCTATGTAGTTTGCATACATGCGACTCCCTGTCCTCCACATCAAACCCCTCTAGCTGCTTAATATACACTTCCTCCTCTATCACTCCATTAAGGAAGGCAGTCTTGATGTCCATTTGATGGACACACCAACCCATCTTACCTGATAGTGAGATAATGGTCTGAATGGAAGAATACCTGGATACAGGGGCAAAGGTATCCTCATAGTCAATGCCCTCCTTCTGTGAAAACCCCTTAGCCACAAAGTGTGCCTTGTGCTTCTCCACACTTCCGTCTGTTGCATGCTTCACCTTGTATATCCATCTGGATCCCACCACCTTTTTCCCTTGTGGCCTCGGCACAACCTCCCATACCTGGTTTTTCATAATGGAGTCATACTCCTCAACCATAGCCTCCTGCCACACATCATGTTGTGCAGCCTCCCTCAAGCTGGAAGGTTCAGAGTTAATCAACTGTGTCATTAGTGCCATATAACTAAGCATCTCTGGTGGTACACTTCGTCTGAAAGATATTTGTGGAGGATCAACCTGCCTGGAATCCTGTACTATGGACCTAAACCACTTAGTCCCTGGCCTAGTGTCAACCTGCTGCGACTTCTGGATATCCGTCTCCTGCTCCAACTCATCCTTCAAGTTAATGACTGTAGGATCCTGTCCATCTAACTCCTTTTGACCACCAAAACTTGTGCTCCGTGTCTGTACCTATACCTGTACTTCTAGCTCCTCCAACTTGACCCCCGACTCATGTGTTGGCTGCTGCTCTGCTGGTAAGTCCAGTGATCTCCGCAACGCCTTGTCCTCATCGAAATAGACATCCCTACTAACAATGATCCTTCTGCGAGCAGGAATGTAAACTCTATATGCCTTTGAAATCTCGTTGCAACCAACAAGTAACCCCTTCTCTCCAAAAGGGTCTAGCTTCTTCCTGTTGTCAGCATGAACATGACAATAACAAACACTGTCGAATATGCGAATGTGATTCACATTTGGCCTAGTGCCTGTGAAGACCTCCTCTGGTGTCTTCCTCCCCAAAGCTGCGTGGGGACACCTGTTCTGAATGTATACTACAGTCATGTATGCCCCGGGCCAGAGAAATAGTGGTAATCCCTGATCAAATAGCATGGCCTTGGTTGCTCCAACCATCATCATATTCTTCTGCTCTGCAACTCCATTCTATTGTGGGGTATGGGGAACAGTGTGGTCCTTCTTGATCCCCTTTGCCGAACAATACTCCATGAAATCATTGGAGGTGTACTCACCCTCGTTGTCTATTCTCAACACCCGAATCTTCTTTCATGTTTGGCTCTCCATGAGAGTTTTGAACTCTCAGAACCTCTCAAATATCTATGACTTGGCCTTCAGGAAATAGATCCAGGTCTTCCTAGAATAGTCATCAATGAAGGTTACGCATTAGCTGTAACCAATAAACGAATGGACACTCATAGGTCTGCATAAATCAGAATGCACCAAGTCCAAGGGCTCCTTAGACTTGTGCTCACTCTGTGGGAAAGGCTTCCTAATGTTCTTCCCCAAAGCACAACCCTTGCAGTGGTTATTCTTTTCCTCCTGTACCTGAGGAACTCCAATGACTTCCTATCTCAAATGCTTCAGTTGTCCATGGTGTAAGTGTGCCATCCTCCTATGCCACAACTCACCCTGACTGCTACTGATGCTGCTGACTAGAGCCTTTGTAGGATCAAAATGTAGTCTGTACACTTTCCCGCTCCTCCTGCCAATCACCCAATCCAAGCTCCTATCAAACCCCTTGGGTTTGATATATACTCTATGGTCATGGAACTTCACCTTGTCCTCCAGAGTGGAGACTAATATAAAGTTCTTGGTCAATCTTGGAACATACAACACATCAGCAAAACTGAGGGGTTTGTCGGACTCCCTCTGAAACGAAACAGTGCCAACTCCCTACGCTTGATTCCGCACATCATCACCCAGCTCAATGTGGATCCATGTTCCACCCTCCTACAAGTCTTTGAAGAATCTCTTCTGTCCAATCATGTGACTAGATGCTCCACTGTCGATGTACTATATGTTGCTCCCTGTGGTGCTTTCCATGCAAGCTATCAAGCAAAACTCCTCATCGAAGTTCCTACTGAACTCATCCACCTCTGTAGATCTAGCCATCTGAGTGTTACTCTTCTTCTTCCTGTCTGGGCACTGGGAGGCAAAGTGTCCCTTCTTGTGGCAGATAAAACACTTGACCTTTGATATGTCAAGGTTTTTCTTACCATCCTTCTTCCTCTTTGCATTTCCCTTGCTCTTCCCTATAAGGGCTAGAGCCTCCTCATCCACAATCTATGGGGCACTATTGGATGAGCCCGATCCTTGACCCATGCGGGTCTCCTCCTACACAAAGTCATCCCATAGTCTCTAACAATCAAGGAGCTTCTCCCTAGCCACACCACCTTTGACAAAGGTGTCCCATGGCTTAGAGAATCCATTGAGGGCTATCTGAACTAGCTCCTCATCCACTGTCTCAGAGCCAACAACTCCAAGCTCATCCCTGATCTATGTGAGCCTCATGAGATAAGGCACCGCTCCTTCTCCCTTGGTCATCTTCGTGTTGCACATCCTCTCTTGCAACACCATCTTCCGGTTCTCATTCTTGCTTTGGTACAGACTCTCAAAAGTCATCCACATCTATGATGCGGTCTTCTTACCAGAAAGGTGATGAACTATATGGTCCTTCACTCCATCCATGATAATCAACATGGCTCTAGAATCAATCTTCTTCCAAGCTGTTAGATCTGTCGGATCTGTGAGTGCAACCTTCGTGGAGTCAATGTGCTCCTCTGCATCATTGACATCTAGGATCCTTATGATCCTTTCTTTCCATGTAGGAAAGTTCTGAGCACCCTGGAGTCTATCCTCAACTCTCAATTGCGCGACCATAGTGAAGTGTACCTGTGAAACCCTAGATCTGGAAGTCTAGGTTTGTGTCTTCCTATAAATATGCCCTTGATCTATCATTGTTGTTGCAAATCTCTCAACTTTAGCTCACCAGAGCTCTGATACCATGTAAATTTTCCTTTAATATTCGAACTAGGGCTAACAATGCATGCAAGATTTCTACTGATAACCACACATGAATATCGTTTACAATATGCAGCGAAATATAAAACTGAGAAATAAATCACAACATCACATCACAATAATGACATAATTATTTTGGGTATGGAAAACCCTGGAAAAACCCAAGATGGGAAAACTGATGCAGCAGTCAGATATAGATTTTATTATGAGAAAATGTGGAACTTTTACAATCACTACAAATTCACCCAAACCTGGTGAGTGCAGTTAGACGACAGAATCACTGGGAAAAACCCCAGCTAAACCTCAGCACCCTCATGTGTGAGTATATAGCCCAATTGTACGAAACTCGATGATCATGATGCTTGCTCCTCCGTCTTCCCAACTAAATCTTATGTCTAACTTTCTCTCCCTGTCTATATCTTGTCTCTGTCGGAATACAAGTGTGTGTGTCCTCTCCACCAATTGATCCCTCGTTTATAACTTTAGGTATAGCGAAAACCCTAATTTCACTTTCACTTTAACTAGTGTTTCACTAAAATTAATTTAGATCACTTTAAATTATTTTCCAAAGTAAACTTAGGAAAAGTAAATTAAATACAATTGTTTTACTAATTTAAGTCTTCTGCATGCAGGAAGACCTTCCTTGTTGCTACTAGTTTAACAGAATCTAGATTGGAATTTAACTCATATTCTTACTAAGTGTTGTGACTATAAAATTGATGGTATGCAAGGAGTGCATATTGTCTTCTGCATAATGATTTCATGGTATGATTTGAAGGTAGGTTATACTTAGTTATTATATATCATGATGGTATTTCATGGTCGGAGATATTTGATGATATTATTTCATAATAGCAATTCATGAGGATGGCACACCATAGTGAACATATGATTCTTAATTATTCCATGATGGTATGACTTGTGATTCTAGCTTATGATGTTTTTTTATTTCATGCAGGTATTTCGTAAGGATGACATGTGATACTCAATTTGATACTTAGTATTTCATTTTGATAATCAGTATTGTACTTTATAGCATAATATGTTGTTAATTCATGATGGTTTTTTATGACATATTAGTTTACTAAGATGCTTAATTATTACATGGTGGTATCATAGATTGTTATTTTATGATGATATCACATAACATATGGTATTCGATAAAATGCTTAATTAAAAACCTTTATATATGAAACATCATATGCCATGATGATCACTTATGATACGTTATATTGCAAAATATTAACTTTTGATGAAGCATTCCTTATGATCACATACAATAACCAATTATAGTGCTTTAGTGCTCATAATGGATTTCATGATATCTTCATTATCTTGAGAAAATAAATACTAATCGTTGTTTACTTGTGGTAAGTGGAAGTTTATTTTAGGTGATCCACTAAAAGAGCCTAAAGAGGCTAATATTCAAGGATTTTGTGGGATCCCATAACCACAAATGAGAGTAGCTACTTTAAAACCTTATGGGTCGGGGGGGAATAATCAACAATTAACTCTATGCCAATAATTCCTAACTATACTACCAGAAGTCCACAACTTGAAGTATTCTCACAAAGGGGGAGGCATATGGAGGAATTTCGATGCATGGGGTTAGTGCCTTAAGGGTGCAAAAGAAGGAAGTATATCCCAACCTTTCAAGATGCCTGGGGTATAATGATCATGATGTCAAGATCAAGGTACCGATAACCAGATGTTAATTTCGATGAGTCACAGATTCTGATTAATTCTCATTTACCGAAAGTTGGGAGGGTGGCTCAGCTACAAAAACTTCCCAGGTAACTTTTGATGCCTACTGTATGATCCATGGATAGGTTGGAGTAGAGGACCTATACCATGGAGAACGGGACCATCCAAAGTATTTAAGGAGAATTATGGAGGCGGTGGATGGTATGATTATCAAGGAGAGAATGAGTACAAAAGGAGGGAGTTTCGAGAATGTTGTACTTCTATTTATTTAGATTGATGCTTGAGTGTGTAATGAGATTCATACATAAACTACATGATTGAGTTCATATTAGACACCTAGGAAATTAATCAAGAACATGTTGTAACTTAGGGTGCTATGATTATATTAGTGCATGTGAAAAAATTATGTGTGATGGCTACACGTATAAATGTCTCATCTTCACAATAGTACTAGTTATCTATATTACCTATTATCTACATAGTTGGTTGTGCAACAACAGTATTAGTTATTATGAGGTTATAACTTCAGGACAAAGTTTTTTTAAGGGAGAGAGTATGTAACACCCCAACCTTAGGCATTAGTATAAGTTAAATAGCATATTGTAGTAGTAAAAAACTCAAGTAATAGATAAAAATAAAAATAAAGTGTATTGTAACTTAAATTAGGTGCATGGGTAACAAATATGTCATCCATGCAAAAATTAAGAAATTGGGTATATAATGAAAATTATATAATAAAAGGAGGCAAGACCAAGAGGTCGGGGCTCTAGTCTTATTTGTTAATTTTGGGGGTTTGATTGCTTATTTGGCTAAATTTTTGTTGTTTATGAATGCAACTATCGAGATGAAGGTTGAGGAGGAGGGGATTATTGTATAAACGTTACAAAGGTTGATAGAAAAAAGAGTAAGGTCTTACTTGGTTTGGCATAGGGTTAATTGTTGAGGGATCAAGAGCCTCAGTTTCAATTGGGGGTTGGTTGGATGGAGAGTTGTCCCCCCAATTGTTGTTACTAATAGATGAAGTGCCTAACAAAGGGCAAGGTTTGCATGCAATTTTGTCTAAGTTGGTCATGGATCAGGTAATTAAAGATTCTTCTCTTTGAATTATCATTTTTTATTTTTGCTAGTTATCTGAGAGGTATTTGATTAATGAATAAACACTTGGTAGATTAGTTTTTTCTCAAAATTTTCTTAAGGAATCTACCATTAATTAAGGTTAAAATTCTACCAAAACAAACGGTTGATACACTCAAAAATTGAGTCTTAACATGAAAGACACTTTAGAGGATAAATTGTTGTATCTTTTTAGAGGATTAACATGTTATTACTACAAACTTGTCGATTCTAACAACAAGTAGCGAGGTGATCAAACTTGTATTATTAGGAAGTCCTAGGTTCAAATCCCTCTAGGGGTGTGGCTGTAAGTATTTCCTTGTAAATATATGAAGTATTTATCAATAATAATAAAAAGGCAGCCCAAGCACTATGATTGGATTTCAACTTCTTGAACAAAATTACTGAAAAACAATATTTTTCTTTGAACTCAAGAACCAACCTAATCATCTAAGAAACTTCAGATGGACATGCATGGAACTCCTGTCTTTGCCACAACTGATTTCACAAATACTTTTATTGTGGAGTGTGATGGCTTAAGGCATGGAATTAGTGCAATTTTAATGCAAGAAGATCCCTTCCTTAAAAAATTGCCAACTTAAAACAAATAGCATAGTCAAACCCATTGATGAGAAGGCAATGTTGGCCATACAACATGCAAGTAAGAAATTGTGCTCTTACTGGACCATGATAGTCTAAAGTACTTCTTAGAACAACAAATATCTTCAGAAGAGCTCAACATATGCAATCTCCATCTAAACAATGCATTTGAAACCTGAGGTTGGAGGCCTCTTACCCACCCTTCAAGTTGATCAATGATGTACTTCTCTTTTTAGAAGTGGGAAAGAAAATAGTATGTTTTTTTAGACCTAGAGGAATTAGTAACTAGGTCGGGATCGTACTCATGTGACATGGGGTCAAATCTGGTTTGCTAACATTATGACCCCTGAGTGTAGCACATAGCTCCATACGTGCCAGACAAGGCTAGCCAAGTTTTGAACCTATGACAACGCAAGAAGTGCCTTAACAAAGCGATATGTTGCCAACTAGTCTATGCCTTGGGGGTATGGAAAGAAAATAGTATGTTAGGGGAAAGCATAAAGTCAACATGTTTTTAAGATGTAGTATTTGTTGGACACAATGGCCACACTGAGAGGGGGGGTGAATCAATGTGCGAGCAATTTTAATCTTTTTACCTTCTTTTAGTCAATCAGGGCATATCAATCATTATGTCATTAATTGCATAATGAAATTCATCATGAGTCATAAGCACAACATCACATCAAAAGAGACACAAGAATATATGGAATTTTGATCTGTATTTATTGTACATGGAATACTACAATCTTCTCGATTACGATCAGCACCAACTGATAAAAAGAACACAAACTCTTGTAACATGACCTAGCCTGGTTTTCTTAGCTCCAACTAAGAAGGGTCAAGGAATCCAATCCTAAAGTGCAAGATTCTTCTTGCAAGCAATCATATGGCTTTGTTGCACAACCACCCTTTGTTGCTCAACTAACCAATGTTTCTCAACCAACTCACCAACACTGTTGGTCAATCTCTGCTCATCACTCTGTTAGTCAACATTGTTGGTCTTCTGCTCATCACTGCTGCAACACTGTCAGTTCTGCATAGTTGCTCATCATTGTTGCTCACCACTACCACTAATCACAACTTCTCATCACTGATGCTCAAGTATCTCTACACATCAACTTTGTGCATCATTGTTGGTCATCCTTTTCTGCTCATTAATATTGTTGGTCAAGATGGTCAATCTGCCCATGTACACATCATTGTACACCTCATCATACATAATTACTGAACAAGTAATTATGCTTTGCTTTCACTGAATATAAGGCATGCATCGTCATGAATCATCATCATAGGTGTGCATATGCATCATCGTCATAGGGTATGAATCCTCATCATCAAATATACATCATCATAACCTCAGTGTGCATCATTTATGCATCATCAACATCAAGTATACATCATAGCGCATAGGAGAGCATCATCACACTATGGTATGCATGTACATCGTATTGTATAGGAGTGCATCAACATCATAGAGCGTACATCATTGTCACATGCATTATCATCATAAAGTGTATCATATCATAGCATAAAGGTATGCAACATCATCATCATATCCTCCATAATGACTTCAAATATATATATACCAATATAGAGACTCACATACTAAGATCAAAGATGAACTCTATCCATGAGAGACATGTGCCATCACAAGAGAAACCCATACGGACGAACCATGCCTTTTCGAAGATCAAAAGATGAAGAAATAGTAGACAAACCAAAAGAAACTCTAGATCATGTCATCACATAGCTCTCGTAACAATCTTTCCAACGAGCCAATAATTTTGTAATTCTGATTCCGTATGAGAAAGTTATGCCAATTTTAGTGAAGATGCCCAAAAATTTCTCTGTAAAAACGAACTGCTCCTTTGTTGTTGTGAAAAAAACCTTAGGCCAATCTCCACGAATTCACTTCTCTACATCCATCATTGACTGTTTTTGGATGTGTTTATATACACATTAAAGTGGACATGTTTCATGCTAGCCAACTTGTCTTCAAAGGTAAGAGTGGTAAGAAGTTTAATTTTAATTAAAAATTGTAATTTGACTTTTAGTTGTCACACAAACTTCTTACCACTTCAATGGTAAAACCTTACCAAAGAATTGCATGTATTTTCTTTGCCATATAATAGGGTGTCCACCACATAAGCCATATGTATGACTAAGGACTTCAAACTTCTTACCACTTCAATGGTCAATCCTTACCAAAGAATAGCATGTATTTTATTTTCCATATAATAGGGTGTCTACCAGATAAGCCATATGTATGACCAAGGATTTCAAACTTCTTACCATTTCAATGGTCAACTTTATGTATTTTTATTAGTTTTCTTACCACCTCAATGGTCAACCTTATGTATTTTTATTATTTTTCTTTTAAAACATCCTTCAAAGTCAACCACATCATTTAAAATTCATGGGAGTGTATCCTCCACATCTTCATAGGGTTGGAACAAGCCACTAGGGATTTTAATGGCATGCCATGTGCAAGGTTCCATCATGTGATTCAAGCTTGTCACTAAATTGACCATCATTAATCCAATATGTGTTTGGGTGCCTTAACCACATCAAGTGCAAGTAATGGGCATCAAGGTCTTCACAAGGTTCCATGACTTCATTAAGTCACCAAATACCACATCATGCCATCTAACCATGTCAAGTGCAAGTAGTGGGATCCATGACCTTTGCAAGGGTATCAGGGTCTTCATCAGGGGTTTTGTGGGCTTCTTCATCATACCAGGGGTTCCATACCCTGTCAAGGACCATACAAGGTCATCATCATCATATAAGAGCTCCATGACCCCAATAAAGGTTGCAAGGTCATCAAACCACCAAGTGTGGGTCCAAGGACTTCATCAAGGATTCTTCAGCAAGCAAGAGGCTTCATAGGATTCTACAACCACCTCAACCACGCTAAGAGACCCTCAAGGGTCAAGATCCATCATGACATCATTAGTGGGGTAACTGGGTCTTCTCATGGGGTACTATGATACCATCATAGCATGAATGACCACATAATGGGTCATTAATGCTTCTCCAACGCATCTATGGGTTCTCCATCATCCATTAAGGCTTCAATACCATCTCCAGGTTCTTCTACACCATCAGGAGGGTCTTCAACATCTTCAACAAGGTGGTGGCTCCAAGATCCATCATTGTGGGTACTAGGACCTTGTCAACTGGGTACAAGGTGCTTCAAGCACAAACCCACTCTATAAGGGGTCCAAGGCTCAAACCCACTTTATAAGGGGTCCAAGGCACTGCAAGTGGAACTTAGTGGCATCAATAACAATATGTAAGGCCACTACAAGTCCATGTTGGCATCGATGACAATTTCATCAACAGTATTTACATGTGAGTCCATCTCATTTCCTTCCTAGTATGTACATTATTTTATAATATATAGGAAGAGAAATTAAAGACCATGACAATATGTCCAAAAGTCCAAAAGGGCTGGATCAATTGGACCAGTGAGGAGAAAGGGGTCTTTAACTTGTGACCAAGGTTCAATATTCCTCAGGGCTTTCCTTAGAGTAATAAGGTCACTTTGAGGTAGTGGTCAAAAATATGGTTGCACCCAAATAGATTATATTAAATGGTATTGTGACTTACCACGCTTAAGTGGATCAAATCCCACATTTGTCTTTCAATTTGCATGGGGTTCTTCAAACTCACGTATATTTCACAAACCATAAGTGAATGGGAGGAGTGCTCTCCCTTTACGACTAGGGTTCTTCCCTAGCCACCACCATTATTGTCACCAAGATCAGTTTTATGGTTATGGATTCCAACACAACCAAAGATGGAATACTATTTGGAATGTTAGAAGACCCTGAAGTAACAGATCAATTTGATCTAGAAGCCGCCCGAGTTGTGAAGGATATCAAAGAAATATATCCATCACACCTTATAGATAATAAATCTCACACATTTCCCTTTGCCAATAAATTTGCTAAGAAGTTGGAATTCATGCCCATCGTAGCGATCTCATCCTTGGAGCTTCGATGGAAGATTGGCATCTTCTCAAAGTGAGCTTTGATAGGTAAGTTCACGATTTATGTATGGCATATCCCTGTATCTTTAGAATAATGGATCCATCTAAACCCAAATATGATATGGGGCCTTGAGGCTGTGAAGCTTGAAGACGCATATACAAAGTATCGACTTCACAAGTTTGTATAAATGATTGACCTATCAAATAACAAAGTTCAAAATATGCAACCTCCATCTAACAATGCATTTTAAACTCGAGGTTAGAGGAGTTTGTGCTAGTATGAACTTATACTAGCCCTTTGATCAATGGTATACATGTGTTTTTAGAAGTGGGAAAGAAAATAGTATGTTAAGAGAAACCAAAGAGTTGGCATTCATTTAAGATGTATGATTTACATGTAGATCCATATCCTTTCCTTATTGGGATGTACATTATTTTATAGCACAGAGGAGGAGTGATCAAATACCATGCCAATGTTCTCAAAGCGGTTGGATCCATTGGTGAGGAGTAAGAGAGGTGTTCCCTTGTGGGTTAAGGTTCAATACCCAAAAGAGATTTCCCCACAACCATGGGGTCACCTTGAGGAAAAGGTTAAACTTTGTGGTTGCAACGAGAGAGATTATATTAAACAGTATCATGACTTGAGCACACATAAGTGGATTGAATCCCACTTCCATGTCGTTTAATTTGCATGGGTTTCTTCAAACTCGTGTATCTTTCACAAACTACAACCAAATGGGAGATGAGATCGCCCTTCATGGCTAGAACTATACCGCAACCACTGCCCTTATCCCCACCAAGTTCAGTTTTGCGGCTATGGAAGCGAATGCAACCCAAGATGGAGGCCCATCAAGGATGTCAAGAGCCCTTGAAATAACAAATCTATTTGATCCAAAATCCACCCAAGTTGTGAATGATTTTTAAGAAGTGTATCCATAAGATCCTATAGACAAGTGAGCCCATGCATTTCCCTTTTCCAACAAATTTGCAAAAAAGATGTAATCCATCCCCATCCTGGCCATCTCATCCTTGGAGCTTGAATGGGAAATTGGCATCCTCTCAAAGTGAGCTCTAATAGGTAGGTTTACCAATTTATGGCCTAGCCTTGTATCTTTAGAACAATGGATTGCATAAGCTTAGAAACCTAACCTAAAGGAGAAGCCCTTGTGCTTTACTTACGAACAAGGTTACTATGTTTTTGGTTTCAATCTTTAAAAGATAGAGATTTTATATTTTAAGTTAGGCCATATTTCATGGGTGCATGACAAATGCATTTGAACCATTTATATTTAGATTTCAAACAAACATAAGACAATGTTTACGCTTGTTTGGGATCCACAGGAGACAAACTGGGAAATTCATAACAACAACAAAGCCAAAGGGGTCTCAACACTCTTGCACTCACATTTGTGTGGAATTGCCTCTGGATGAAGGTCTATTGGATGTTGCTCTACACTGACTTCACAAAATAATATTCCATCAAGATCAGTGTTGTCATGGCTCAAGGGGGGCATATATGGGGTTCTATGTATATGATATGACCCCAAGAAGGAAATTTGTGAAGTTACATATATATGTAATGAAATAAATGTATATGTAATACTAGTCGACCTAATGAAGGGACCACATGTGCAATGAGTGAATATGTATATATAGAGGTAATGTCATCATTGTTAAGGGGGATGTGGATTGGATGTCTGAAATTCTTGGGGTATTTGGAGGAGGGTCTCATTCTTGAAGGAGTTATTGTATAAATCATCTCTCTTATCTATCTTGGAGTTGTGCTCCATGTTCACATTTATGTACATGGTGTGTGCTTTGTCATATTATGCTATCTTAAGGATTTGATTCATATCATTTGGCGTCAGAGCCATTTTTGCTAAAACTTTTTTTCAGGGACATCTTAGACAACAAAATTTTGAGGAGCCTCAAAGGACATAGCTAAGTATATGTAGTAAACATTTGAGGTCCCACGTCATTATAAGTTTGGAGTTATAGTCTATGGAAGTTTGGGTATTTTACTAGTCCAAAAACTAGTCTCAAACATGTGTTTTAGGTAAAACTATTATATCTGAAGCTTGAGAGATCCAAATTGAGTGCCACGTGTTGCATCAGAAGGAAGATGGACCATAGTGTTTGTGGTAAAAATTCCAAAAGCAAAAAGTCAAAATCAAATACGTGTTAGTCCTTACAAGTTCTCTCTCCTAAAAAGGACAAAATAACAAGTTTTTGGGAAAGTTACCAAACTATCTCTTGGCACATCCCAATTGGGTGAAACACGTGGAATTACAAAAAAGGCATACTAGACTGCCACATTTTAAAAAATCAAACTTAGAAGGGCTAAAGTTTCATAGATACTTCAAGAGAAAGGTCATCCAACAAGGAAATCTACAAATCAAGGTTTTAAAAGATATGTTATTTTGAACATAGCATAACTTTTCACTGGAAGTTCCAATTTAGAAGATTCGAAAGCCTTTGGAAAGAGGAAACATCGGATAATATGCTTAAAAAGGTAAGATTCTCCATTATTGATATTATTCTCAATATATTAAGGCTGGAAATTGGGAGCTTTGGTCAAACCTTTTTTTTTTTTAAATGGCAATAACTAAGTTTAGAGGAGATCAAGATAAAGATGAAATCGATCCTAAGGAATGGTTAAGGATTGTGAAGGAAAACTTTGAAAAAATTATTTTATTAATTTTGATTGTGAAGCTCATAAATGGTGGAAAAGTCTCAACATAAATACTCAAGCATATGCTACATGGGAAGTATTTAAAGAACCCTTCTCAAAAAGATGGATCAAGGACTCGAAAATTGAAGGGATGAATAAAACTCAAGATGAAATGAAAAAAACAAGAGGAAATGAAGAAGAAAGGTGAAGAGTATTCAAAAATACAAACTCTTAATGAATCACTTAGTAAATAGGTTCATAAATTGATGAAAGAAAAAAATGGGAAAAGAAAGTGGGAAAAGGATGAGTCAAGGGAACAATTGAAAAAGAATGGTGGTGAAATATGTAGATTATGAAACCATAATAAAAAAATACTAGATGATATTTAGAGATTGAAAGAAAAAGAAAAAGAATTGTAAAAAAAACAAGGATATTGGATGAATAGACTACCGAAATATTTGAAGAAGAAATGTGCAAAAAGGTTAAAGAATCCTTAAATACGGAGGATGTAAAATCATCAATTCATGCTATCTCACTCGGTTAAGGTGTGGGTCTCGTCTACAAGGAGACTTGAGTTCAATTCCGCTTAGAAGTGACTTATATGGGAGGCGACACCCAAAATCCAGCCAAGTTGAGGTTGGAGCGGTCCAGGCCAAGTGCGATCCCTGGGAAATTTTGGTTGCTTAGATGCGCCTGGGTCGTGGTTTCTTAGACCACAATCCACTCCTGTAAGTTAGGGAGATTCGAACAAATGAAAAAAAAGGATGTAGAATAAAAAATGCAATCTAGAATAGAAGGACATCATAATTTGATGGAGAGAATCACATTGTAGCTTCAAAAGGAGAAGGAAGACATGATTCAAGATGGTCACCAGAAAATAATAATAAAAATTGAGCTCCTACTTAAAGATGTACATGTCAAATATGATGGTAATATCACAAAGGTTAAAGTAACCAATGACCTGTTGGAATTTGTGCAACTTCAGAAGTTATTCTTATTGTACTTGTATTGCATTTCCTTGTACCTCCTACGAGAGATTACATTGATGTAATTACTCATGTAAACCCTAGAAAGAATCAATGTAAACCTTAGGGAAGATTACACAAAGAAAAGAATAAAATAAATATTACTTTTATATTTCCCCAAGGTAGGTCATCCCAATCAGTTAGACAAGTCGACCCGGTTAGGGTAAAAGTCGGTTTTGTAATGTGTATAAATAGAGAGCAAGTGCACCTCATTTACTCACCCATCCAACACAAATAAGTTTGCTCACTCCAGGAGAAGTTCGTAGCACCAGTGAGGAGTGTTTTCTAGGGTTTTATCTTGGAGAGACCTCTCTCTCTCTCTCTCTCTCTCTCTCTCTCACATTCTTGTACTCTATTCTCAGAAGTTATCATCTCTATACAAAGGTTGTTGGGTTTTTCCCGATTGAGTTTCCTAGGATAAATTCTTGTGTTCTTTGTTTATGTGCTTTGTCTTTCTTCTAGAGATCCTATTGTCTATTTCCAATAAAGTTACACTGCTATAATCTTGTAAAATCTAACATGGTATCAGAGTAGATCTAGAAGAAGCCATTGTCGAAAGCTAGGGTTTGACCTTCTAAGGCCTTCCCTCATCTATTCAACAACAAAAAAAGTTGTGGAAACTTCACTCTAGGGAAGGCCCATCTTTTGATGAAGGAAAAATAAAATTCCGATAAGTTTCATTTTTTACCTAATTCTGCTGCTGCAGAAATTAAGATTTCAAGTTTTGTGTTGATCGGTCCACTGTTTTGGATCGACCTCACCTTCCCTCAACTCGCCTTGATAGGATGCATCTACCTATGAGGTTAGTTTCATTAAATTCCAAATTTCATTTTTTACCTAACTCCTGCTAAGGTTTTTGGTTCAGATTTACAAACAAGATTATTAGAATGAAGGTTGACGATTGTCTTGATGGGGATACAAACTTCATCTCTTGGAAGTCTAGAGTTCTTCTCATCCTAGAAGAAAGTGATCTCTTGAAGTTTTTCAATGAGAAGGTTCCAAAACCATAAGTTGAAGGAGACAAGTCCCAGTGGAGGAAGAGTGATGCTAAAGCAAGAAGGATTTTGGTGGGCTCGATCAAGGATCACTTGGTTCCGCAAGTCTCACAAAAGAAGACATTTAGGAAGATGTTCAAGACCCTGAAGAATTTATTTGAACACAATAGCATCAATGTGACTCTCACATTGAGGAACCAACTATTTAATATTAAGATGGTCAAGTATGAATCAATTGCCTCATATTTCATGAGGATCACTGAACTTTGAGACAAGCTAAGGTCCAGTGGAGAACACATTGAAGATAAGGATCTTGCCATGACCACTCTAAATGGTCTTCCACCATCTTGGGAGTCTTTAATCCATACCATAATTGGTCAAACCAAGCTTCCCAAATTTGACAAGTTATGGGCAGGTTGCACTCAGGAAGAGACAAGCATTGCAGCAAGGAAAAGGCAAAGACTCCATGGTCCTCGAGTTGAGGAAAATCAATCCTTAATTAATCATGCCAAGAAAGGCAAGGGAAAAGGAAGGAAGTTTCATACCCATAAGCACCAAGGTAGGAGACCAAGTTCTTCTCCAGATCGAAGGGAAAAGAAGAAGGATTTATCACATATACAATGCCATAGGTGCAAGAAATATGGTCACTATGCAAACAAGTATTTTAGTGCAAAGAAGAGGAAGCATGAAGCTTCAACAGTTGATGTAGACTCAAGGTCATCATCATAAGAAACAAAGAAATAAAGATCGTACAAAATTCTTCTACATATCATCGTTATCAGGGATTGTTCCCACCATTAGTGATACATGGCTTATAGATAATGGTGCTTCTAAACTTATGACTGGTTATAAAGAGAATCTTTTAGAAGTTGACGACAAAGAATCTCATCTTCGTGTTGTACTTAGAGATGATGCCAACTATATTGTGAAAGGATTTGGATCTACCTCTCTTCAGTTAGAATCCAATAACTTATTACACCTAAGTGATGTGCTTTATGTACCTAGTATTAAAAGGAATCTTTTATCCATCTCTGACTTAGAGGAAAAGGGATATAGAGTTACATTTGCAGATGGGAATGTGCTTGCTTGGCACAATAGTTCTAGCATGAACACAACAAAAGTAATTGGTGTAAGAGAGGAGAGCTTGTATCGATTAGGCACCTTACCAGCTCAAACTTTAGTCCATGATTTGATCCGGATTTATGTGGGAACGAAATGAAATAACAGAGATATCATCATAAACACAGACATTTTGCAAAGATAACAGAGATACAGTAAAACACATATTCTATTAAATGGCAGAAATAGAATAGACTGTAATACAATAGCTATAATGGTGGTCGCTATCTCTGAGAAGAGATGTGACTGCTACACTCATCCGTGCAAAGTTGAATACAAAGTGAGGCCAAAGGGGCCTATTTATAATAAGGACGAGGGTGAGAACCCCAAAAGTCCAAAACATAACCCTAGAAGATGAACTGTCATAAAGTTTGTGGCCCCAAGGTGGTAAGTTGAATAGTTAACTTCCTGGGGTCATAACCTTTGCATACGATCTCCGATTTCGGCGCTCAATAACTCCTTGGAAAGATCTATCTAAGATTTACAACTTTCGACTATGGTCAAATGTATGCTACAAGCAACCGTTTGGCCACCCGAAATGCCAAAAAACGTTGTTTAGGGCCTCAAAATAGCCCCGGAAGTTTGGGACCTGAAAACCGTAGAAAAATAACTAGGAAACTGCCACAATGGACCATTTTTTTGAGACAGTGGAATAGGTGGGCAGCCACCGATCTCCATCTAGATCATGATTCCACCAACATAGGTGAGCTATGTCACAAAAGACTAACTCATCCAAATTATCAAGCTCTCCCCGCATTAAGGAACATGGTGACAAGCCTACCAGGGCTTCATGTAGACCATGATGGAATATGTAGAGAATGTGCACTTGGTAAGAATACCAAGGGTCGTTTCCGAATAGTGAAAGCAGATCCAAGGGAATATTGGATCTAATTCATTCTGACTTCTGTGGACCCATGATTATTACTTCATTGGGTAGTTACAACTACTATGTAACATTTATTGATGACCACTCACGAAAGACGTGGATATACTTTCTCAAGAGAAAGGAATCCGAGGAAGTACTCAGCAAGTTCAAAGAATTCAAAGCACAAGTCAAGAATCTGTCAAGAAGGAGAATTAAGATCCTGAGATCAGATAATGGTGGAGAATATAGAGTCTACAAATTTCAATGATTTCTGCAAGGAAGCAGAAATTAATAGGGAACTCACAATTCCCTACAACCCTCAATAAAATGGGGTTGCAGAAAGAAAGAACATAACATTTGTGGAGGAAACCAAAGCCATAATACATGACTAGAGTCTACCGATGTTCTTATGGGAAGAAGCATCCAAAACATTTGTTTATGTACAAAACATATGCCCTCATAAAATCTTGAAGAGCATGACTCTGAAAGAAGCTTTCACTGGAGTGAAGCCATAAGTGGGCCACCTTTGTAACTTTGGTTGTTCAGTCTACATTCATGTCCCTAAGGATAAAAGGACGAAGCTAGAACCTTCAAGCAAGAAGGGAACACTCGTGGGATACAATGAGTCTTCAAAGGCCTACAAAATATACATCCTAGGATTGAGGCAGATCAAAGTCAATATGGATGTGACCTTTAAAGAAGAGATGGTTATCCAGAAAGGAAGATAATCTGATATGGAGATCGATGATGATGAAGGGATGAGATCATCCCCCCCAAAAGTAGTTCAGAGGGAGTTTGAAGAAAAGAATGAACCGACCAATCCCATTAATCCAGTCGAGCCAGTTGATGCTCCCACAGATATGGCAGTAGGCCAGAAAAGGCCTAGATGGGCACAACAAACATTGTAGCATGCAGAATTTCATGAAGCTCCACATGGTACTTTTCTAGAAAGTAAAAGACCTCAGAGGTTCTCGAGTTATGTAGCATTGATTAGTCATATCATTGACTCAAAACCTACGACATATGAAGACGCATCCAGACACCAAGTTTGGAAGGATTCCATGACAGAGGAATTCCAATCCATCACCAAGAATGATGTATGGGAGGTTGTACCAAGCCCAGATGGGAAGTAAATAGTGACTTCCAAATGGATTTTCAAGATTAAACACGGAGCATATGGTAGTGTGGGGAAACACAAGTCTAGATTTGTTGCCAGAGGATTCTCTCAAAAAGAGGGAATTGACTATGATGAGACATTTGCTCCTGTGGCTCAATATACTTCCATCAGGACCATTATTGTTATTGCTTTAGCTATGGGATGGAAGCTACATCAGAGGGATGTAAATACTACCTTCCTCAACGGTGTTATCGAGGAAGAAGTTTACATTGAACAACCAGAAGGGTTTGTTGTCCATGGAAAATAGTCTCACGAATGTAAACTGGAAAAATGAATTATATGGACTCAAGCAAGCACCTCATGCTTGGTATGGACAGATAGATGGATACTTGGTGAACTTGGGATTCACCAAGAGTGATGTAGATCCCAATCTTTACTACAAGATTATGGATAATGAGCCATTGATTTTGGTTTTGTATGTGGACGACTTGTTTCTCACAAGTAATGAGAAACTTATTGGATGGTGTAAGAAGAAGCTTGCATCTAAGTTTTAAATGAAGGGCCTTGGATTGATGCATTGCTTCTTAGGACTAGAATTATGGCAGAGGCAGAAGGAAATTTTCTTAAGTCAAGGAAAATACACCTTTGATATTTTGAAGAGATTCGAGATGTTGGACTGCAAGTCCATGGCTACTCTGATGGATGCAAATATGAAGAAGTTAAGGAAATCTCCTTCGAATTCTGATTTGATTGATCCCCCAATGTATCACCAGTTGATTGGATCTCTGATGTATCTAATGAACATCAAAACAAATATATGTTTTGTTGTGAATACTCTCATCCAATTTATGAGTGATCCGAGGTAGATTCATTGGGTTACTGCAAAACATGTTCTCAGATACTTATGTGGCACTGTGGGATATGGACTAAGATATGATTCAGGATGTGATTTGACATTGCAAGGTATTTCCTATTCATATCGGGTCGAGTGTGCTCCAAACAGGAAGAGTACTTCCAAATGTTGCTTCAGTTTGGGTTCTGCAATAATTTCTTGGTGTAGCAGGAAGCAGACCTTAGTAGCACTCAACACTATAGAGGTTGAGTATATGACTGCTAGTACAGCATCCCGAGATGCAGTATGGCTTCGAAAACTCCTCGCAAGATTGCTTGGTCAGATTCCAAGACCAACTGTGATTCACTGTGATAATCAGAGTTGTACATAGATGTTAGTGAATCTTGTGTTTCACAATAAGATGAAGCATATAGAGATTCAATATCACTACATTCATGATACGGTGCAAAAAGGTGTGGTCAAGTCACAGTATGTTCTGATAGATGACCAAACCGCAAATATTCGTACCAAGCCTCTTCTGATGTCAAAGTTTGAATACTTTTGCAGAATACTTAGAGTAGAAGAAAATGAATCCCTCATGGAGAGGAAAAGTTGAAACAAACATCTACATTGGTTTCACACTGGTGCCTCTGCTCGTTCTGGATCTCATCCTGGTATGGGAGAAATCCCATCGGTATTATGAGACGGGCAGGTAGCAAATGGTTGTGTACACTGGTGACCTCTACTCGTTCTATTTCTCATCCTGGTATGGGAGAAATCCCATTAGCAGTAGAGACAAACATGTAGTAGATGATCGTGTACATTGGTGACCTTTGATTGCCCTGGTTCTCAGCCTGGTATGGGGGAAATCCCATCAACATATTGAGATGGGAGGGAAGTAGACACTCGTGTGCACTAGTGACCGCCACTTGTTTTGGTTCTTGGTCTGTATGGGAGAAATCCCATCGACGGTAGAAATGAACAAGTAGTAGATGGTTGTGTACACTGGTGACCTCTATTCGCCCTGGTTCTCAGCCTAGTGTGGGAGAAATCCCATCGTCACTTGAGATGAACGAGTAGTAAATGTTCGTGTGAAGCATGTCTTGGTTCTCGGGTAGAGACGGAATCGTAGCAGATGAGATGTTGATTGTTGTACTCTCTAATGGACTGTGTAGATTTGCAGAGCTGATAGATCTACCGATGGACGGAGTGGACCAAGTACATGATGACACCTCTCGACGGACTGAGACTGTGTTGACAACCTTCAGCATGTATAGAGGTTATTGAGACATATGAGATGTACAAAAGAGACCCAGATGTTCATGATGCTAATGATGACCATATCTAAAGAATACCTTCCTTATTGAGAGGGACTGTTGGAATTTGTGCAACTTCAGAAGTTATTCTTATTGTACTTGTATTGTATTTCCTTGTACCTCGTAAAGAAAATTACATTGACTTAATTACTCATGTAAACCCTAGAAAGAATCAATGTAAACCTTGGGGAAGATCATGCAAAGAAAATAATAAAATAAATATTATTTTTATATTTCCCCAAGGTAGGTCAGCCCAATCAATTAGACAAGTCGGCCCGGTTAGGGTAAAAGTCAGATTTGTAATGTGTATAAATAGAGAGAAAGTGTGCCTCATTTACTCACTCATCCAACACAAGCAAGTTTGCTCACTCCAGGAGAAGTTCGCAACACCAGTGAGAAGGAGTGTTTTCTGCGGTTTTGTAGGATAAATTCTTATGTTCTTTTTTTTGTGCTTTGTCTTTCTTCTAGAGATCCTATTGTTTATTTGCAATAAAGTTATATTGTTGTAATCTTGTAAAAACTAACACGACCAAGCACTTGAAGGGCAGAAGTTGTCATCATTGTTGAAAACAATATTGATGAAAGTAAACCATCGAAGGTGAAACCATATCAACACCCTCATTACCAAGAAAGACAATGAGTTCTACATCAACACTATCAAGGAATAAGAAGGAATAATAAACAATATTCCTAGAAAAAGACATTAGAAAACTATTATTCGACGAGATATTATCAAAGATAAAAAAAAACTACAACGAATAGGAGAAGCCACAACAATAACACATGGAATTAAAATTATGCAACAACCATAAAAGATTAAGACCAAAAAGAATCCAATTTGGATGGATGGATCATCATCAATGGCAACAAGAGAGCATGAATATAAGGAAATTATATTACTCGGTTTCATCACATGTAAAGCCCTTATCTGTAAAGCTTTGAAGACAAATATTTTTGAAGGAATGTACTATGTTATGCCCCAAGGGGAGGATATATGAGGTAAAATATGTATTTAATGAAGTAAATGTATATGTAATAGTGGTCGGCCTAATGAAGGGACCATGTGTACAATGAGTGAAAAGGTAATATATAGAAGTCATGTAATCATTGTTTAAGGGGATGTAAATTGGACGTATGAATCTCTTCAGCATTTGTTGTTGGCCTAAACATAGGCTCTGATGCCATGTTAAACTTAGTGGACCATGGATCTTCAAGCCTGAATGAAAGCAATCTGAAAGGAAGGCTGCAAAGAATTAACAATTCAATGTAAACTGATCAATGGATTCATGGCAGAGATTTCACACAGGAGACAAGAATTGGTCAGAATATCATTACATTCATTATCATTGATGTCTCTGTAATACGATAGGAAGAATTCAAATGCCTTTGGGAGGATTCAAATTCACCAACTCAAACTGATTCATGTGCTAACTCAGTGTGAGAAAAATCAACACTGGAGCTCACTAATGCAACTCCGGATAACTAATTCAGTCTACAATCAGTTAATTGATGAGGGTAGGTGAACAAAGGCACCCACACTCCCTTAAATCATGCAAATTAGCTCTAGGCTAATTGATAGTGATCTAACTGATGGTAACTGGAACATAATTGAACATGACTGAAAACCTACCAAGATCAATCGAAGGATACTGGTGGTGGCAATCAGAGTGGGTTCCTAAATTATAGGGATTGGTCATTGGAGCATCTAAACTCATGCATGAAGGCGCAGTAACTTGTAGGTGGCTTATAGGTGTGTCCCCCATACACTAGTGAAGTGACGATGTCCTCCTAAAAAAACTAAACCAAATAGATTATGTGGGAAAAGGGGGGATTATTTAATCCTAACACCCCCCCTTAATCCTAACTTTGGACAACCTGGGCCCTGACAACTAGGCCAAAGGTCACCCATACAATCTAAATGAAATAAAAATGACTGCTTAACAAACAAGGAAATGGAGAAAACCTTGTGGGAAAACCCCCCCTCAAAATAAGCAGGTAAATCAGGAACAATAGATGAGTCAAACCTTTACACCAAGAAGAGATCTGAGGTAAACAAATATCTTTTCAGTGAAAGACTTGGTGAATATATCTGCAATTTGCTCCTCTATAAGGCAATAATGCAAAGTGATAGCCTTACTATGCACTAGTTCCCGAATATAGTGCATGTGTACTTCAATATGCTTTGTTTGTTGCTTCTGGACTGGATCACTGGATATCTTGATGGTGTACTCTTATTGTCACAATAGAGGTCTATTGAAGGAGAAGTGTGAATGCCAAACTTTGTTAGAATCCATGCAACCAAACTACCTCAATAGTTGCATTCACATCCCCCCTATAATATGCTTCTATTAAAGAGAGTGCAAGAGCTGCTTGCTTCTTGCTTGACCAACAGATTGGCCCAAATCCCAACATGAACACAAATCCTGAAGTAGATTTCTTGTCAGATCCATCACCAACCCAGTCTGAATCAGTAAAACCAATCAGACCTAACTGTGCATCAACTGAATAGTGGATCCAAAATTCTATTGTACCTTGCACATAGTGCAAGATGCGCTTTGTTGCTTTCCAATGCAGCTCATGTGGCTCCTGCATGTATTTGACAGCAACACTCACAACATAGGACAAATCTGGCCTTGAATGGGTGAGGTAAAGTAGGTTCCCAATGAAATGTTTGTAGAGTATACTGTCAACCAATGGTGTGGAACCACCTTCTCCCAACCTAATTCCAAAAAGGAATGGGAAGGGTGTTGCTTTACAATATTCCATGTGGAACCTTTTAAGCAAATCTCCTGTGTACCTAGACTGTGTAATCATGATTCCCAAAGTATTTTGATTTACTTCGAGACCAATGAATTGCCTTAACAGGCCTAGATCTGTCATGGAGAATGCTTCACTCAAAGCCTACTTGATGCCTCTCAATCCAGCAACAGAGCTGCTAGTAATGAGAAAGACATCCACATATAGCACAATCAACAATAATGAGCCCCCTCTCTGCTGCATGTATACATTGCAGTCCGATATGCATCTCTCAAAGTTCTGTGACATGGGAAAGGAATCCATCTTGGCATAGCATGCCATTGGGGCTTGCTTGAGCGCATAGAGAGATTTCCTTAGTTTGCAGACTAAGGATGAATCTTCAATGTACGCCTCAGGCTATCTCAAATAGATCTCCTCTTCCAGGTCACCATGGAGGAAGGCACTCTTCACATTCATGTGATGTACCTCCCACCTCTTCGAAGTTGTAATTTCCAAAACTAGTCTTATAGAGTTCATTCTTGCCATAGAAGTAAATGTCTCATTGTCATCCATCCCATGGAATTGTGAGTACCCCTTTGCCACCAACCGAGTTCAACATTAGTCAAGATATCATTAGTCAAGGCTCGGTTGGTGGCAAAGGGGATACTCACAAGTCCATGGGCTAGACTACAATGAGACTCTATAATACTAGTTTTGACAATTGTAGCTTCGAAGGGGTGGGAGGTACATCACATGGATGTGAAGAGTGCCTTCCTCCATGGTGACCTGGAAGAGGAGATCTATATGAGATATCCTGAGGGGTACATTGAAGATTCATCCTTAGTCTGCAAACTAAGTAAATCTCTCTATGGGCTCAAGCAAGCCCCAAGGGCATGGTATGCCAAGATGGATGCCTTTCACATGTCACAGAACTTTGAGAGATGCAAATCTAACTGCAATGTCTACATGCAGCAGAGAGGGGGCTCTCTATTGTTGATTGTCTTATGTGTAGATGGCTTGCTCGTTGCTAGAAGCTCTGTTGCTGGATTGAGAGGCATCAAGTCAGCTTTGAGTGAAGCATTCTCCATGACATATCTAGGACTGTTAAGGCAGTTCATTAGTCTCGAAGTAAATCAAAAGACTTCAAGAATCATGATTACACAATCTAGATACACTGGAGATTTGCTTAAAATATTCCACATGGAAGATTGTAAAGTAGCACCTTCCCCTTCCTATCTGGCATCAGGTTGGAAGAAGGTGGTTCCACACCACTGGTTGACAGTACACTCTACAAACAACTCATTGGGAGCCTACTATACCTCACCCATTCGAGGCCATATTTGTCCTACACTGTGAGTGCTACTTCCAGATACATGCAGGAGCCACATGAGCTGCATTGGAAGGCAACAAAGTGCATCTTGCACTATGCAAGATACAAGAGACTTTGGGATCCACTATTCAACATATGCACAACTAGATCTGATTGGTTTTACTGATTCATACTAGGATGGTGATGGATCTTACAAGAAATCTACATCGGGATTTGTGTTCATGTTGCGATCTGGGCTAATCTGTTGGTCAAGTAAGAAGCAAGCAGCTCTTGCACTCTCTTCAACAGAAGCAGAGTATAGGGGGGGTGTGAATGTAGCTATTCAGGCAATTTGGTTGCATGGGATTCTAACAGAGTTTAGAATTCGCACTTCTCCTTCAGTAGACCTCTATTGTGACAATCAGGGTACCATCAAGATATCCAATGATCTAGTTCAGAAGCAGCGGACAAATCATATTGAAGTACACATGCACTACAATCCGAAACTAGTGCATAGTAAGGTTATCACTCTGCATTACTATCGTACAGAGGAGAAGATTGTGAATATAATCACCAAGTCTTTCATTGAAAAGAGATTTGTTTACCTCAGATCTCTTCTTGGTGTAAAGGCTTGACTCATCTATTGTTTCTGATTTACCTGCTTATTTTGAGGGGGGGGGGTTCCCATGAGGTTTTCCCCATTTCCTTGTTTGTTGAGTAACCATTTTTATTTTATTTAGATTGTATCGGCAACCTTTGGCCTAGTTGTTAGGGCCCAGGCTGTCCAAAGTTAGGATTAAGGGGGGGTGATAGGATTAATTAATCCTCCCTTTTCCCACATAGTCTAATTGGTCTATTTTACTAACTTAAGAGGACATCATCACTTCACTAGTGTATGGGGGACACACCTAGGAGCCACCTACCACTTACTATGCCTTCATGCATGAGTTTAGGTGCCCCAGGGACCAATCCCTGTAATTTAGGAACCCACTCTAAGTGCCACCATCAGTATCCTTCAGTTGACCTTGGTAGGTATTCAGTTATGCTCCAGTTACCATTAGTTAGATCACTATCAGTTAGCCTAGCGCCAGTTTGCATGATTTAAGGAAGTGTGGGCGCCTTTGTTCACCTACTCTCATCAGTTAACTGATTGTAGATTTAGTTATCTGGAGTTGCACTAGTGAGCTCCAGTGTTGTTTTTTCTCACACCGAGTTAGCACATGAGTTAATTTGAGTTGGTGAATTCGAATCCTCCCAAAGGCATTCAAATTATTCCTATTGTATGAGTATTGTATTACATAGACATCAATGAGAATGAATGTAATGATATTATGACCAATTCTTGTCTAATGTGTGTGAAATTTCTTCCATGAATCTATTGACCAATTTACATTGAATTGTTAATTCTTTTGCAGCCTTCCTTTCAGATTGCTTTCATTCAGGCCAGAAGATCCATGGTTCACTAAATTTAACAACCTAAGGAAGGGACCATGTGTACAATGAGCAAAATAGGTATATATAAAAGTCATGTAATCATTGTTAAAGGGGATGTGAATTGGATGTATGAATCTCTTTGGGTATTTGGAAGAAGTTCTCCTATTCTTTAAGAAGTTGTTGTGTAACTCATCTCCCTTATCTATCTTGGAGTTGTGCTCCACGTTTACATTTATGTACATGATCTGTACTTCGTTACATTATGTTATTTGAAGGACTTGTTCATAACAAGTACTATAAAATAAACTTTCTTTAAATTTAATATGTGTCATGAATATGAACATTTGGCAATGGATTGCCCAAAATTTCAAATAATGTTGATAGAACAAGCTAGCCTTGTTGAAGATTATGTAACTTCAAAAGATATTCTTGTTATATTATTGTTGTACTTCCTCCGAGGGATATTCATATTGTAATTGATCGTGTAAAAACCCTAAAAGAATAAATGTAAGCCCCACTTGTAAAGTCGGCTCCGAAGAATTCAGAAGAGACATTAAATAAGTATTTTTTAATGTCCCCTAAGTGAAGTCGACCCAATCAGTTAGACTTATTTAATGTCCCCTTAGTGAAGTCGGCCCATTCAGTTAGAGAAGTCGGCTCCATAAGGAAAATTCACCCTAAAGACAAGTATAAATAAGGGAGGCGCACTTCTCATTTGGTCACATCAAACACTAAGCAAGTTTGCTAGAGAGAAGAAGAACAAGTTCACTAGAGGGAGAAAAGTAGTTGCATTACATATTATCTTTGGGTTTTCTTATCTTATCTATTCTCGAGATCTCAGTGTGAAAGAGCTATAGCTCTTCATTGTACTAGTTTGACATTGTACTTACTGACTGGATCTATACTTAAGAAGTTGTTGGGTTTTCTTCCCTTTAAGGGTTTCCTAGAGAATAAATCTTTATGTCTCTTTTGTATGTTGTGCTTGCCTATCTTTCAGTGATCTTATTACTTATTGTTGTGATATAGTAGAATTTGTTTAAAGATCTAACATAACTATCATTCAAGTGCAAATTCTAACATGGTATCAAAGCCATACTGAAAGAATTCATTGCAATGGTTGTAACAGCGACAATAGCTACAACTACTGGAGATTAGGGCTCCATGTTTCTATCATTTCCATCCATAGATCAAGCTCGACCTTTGCATCATTAAACTCGCCCTAGGAGGGCGCATCTTTTTGTGGAGGAAGATTCTAGTTTTGTGGAGTTTCAGTGTTGACCTAAAAAATGTCGAGGTCAAGAACTAGGGCTCCATGCCTTAAGACCTTTTGTCCACTAATTGGGTTCTACCTTAGCATTCTCCAACTTGCCCTAAGAGGGCGCATCTTTCTGTCGAGGCAAAATTCAAATCCGAAGATTTTCATTTTTGACCTAATCATTGTTGCTCAAGAAAATAGGGCATCTAATTTTTGGCAGTTTTATCTGCAGATCCAGAAGAAAAGTATCTTTGCTCAACTCACCTTGGGGAGGCACATCTTTTCCTTGGATCAAAATTTCAAGATTCACAAGTTCAATATTAGGGTTTTTCTAATAAACCATAGGTCAATAGATTTCAAAAGGACCTTGAAGCTAACACTTGACTTGAACATCTCAATCGGTAAGTTCTATAATCTTTATTTCCATTTCAGCTTCTCGTATTATCAATATTGTCAAGATGCCAAGCAACACCAAACTTGATGAGAAGCTTGAAGGAGCTGAGAACTTTCGAGCATGGAAGTATAGAATGTTTCTCATTCTAGAAGAAAAGGATTTGGAGAAATATGTTAAGGAAGAGGTTGTAGAGCCGGAGGGAGAGGAAGATAAAGAAAGACATAAGAAGAACATGATTAGGGCTAAGAGGATTATTGTTGATTCCATCAAAGATCACTTGATCCCTCATGTTTCATTCTTGAAGACTCCTAAGGAAATGTTTGATGCATTAACCAAGTTATATGAAGGGAAGAACATCAACCAAAAGATGACCTTGAGAACTCAAGAATGCAAAGATGCAAAATTCAAAGACCATACAATCCTACTTCATAAGGGTCTCCCAAATCAAAGAACAATTCGAAGCTATTGGAGATCAAATTGAAGAGGCATAATTGGTGATGATTACATTGAATGGTCTCCCAAGGTCTTGGGAATCATTCATTTAGAGAATTTGTTCTAGAAGAAGGTTGACCAAGTTCAAAAGGTTGTGGGAAGAGTGCACCCAAGAAGAAGCTAGATTGGAAGCAAGAGAAGAAAAGATGGGTGAAGATGATAATCAAGCTTTAGGAGCACATACGAAGAAAGAGAAGTTCAAGAAGGAAGATCATTCTCCAAGAAACCAAAGAAGTATCATAAGTCTCACAGGTCCGAGAAAGATTACTCAATAGTTAGATGTTAGTCTTGTCAGAAAATGGGGCACATTGCAAGGAATTGTCCCCATGCAAAAGATCAAGTCAAGAAAGGAAAGAATAAGAGGTGTCATGCTTAGGTTGCAGAAGATGATGAACCTGTCCAAAAGAAAGCAAGAGAAGATGATACAAGTGAAGAAGAATATGTGTTGATATCCGCTCTTACAGAGACTGTCACTCATGGAAATGACACATAGCTTGTTGATAGCGGTGCTTCTAAGCACATGACGGGTTTCAAAGACTCTCTCACTAACTTGACAAAGAAGGAGTCACCTCATAAGGTTTGAAGGAAAATATCCTTTCCATATCAACATTAGAAGAGAAAGGATTCAAAGTTCCTTTTTTTTATGGCCAAGTTCTTATGTGGCCAAAAGGAAAGACCATTGATGATGCAATCGTGATTAGTGTTCAAGAAGAAAGACTATACAAATTGAAGGGACACCGAGGTCCAACACTAGTACACAGTATTGAGTAAACTGTGGCACAAAAAAAAAATTGCTCATTTGAATTACAAAACATTGCAGATCGTGAGCAAGATGGACACAGGTCTCAGAATTGGACGATGAAGTAGAGTACGTTTCCATAAACTCCAGTCATTTCTGCAAGGAGGTAGAGATCAAGAGGGAGTCAACCAAACAATCAAAGATAAGTATTTGAATTGTCATTTGAATTATTCTTTGAATCTCTAAGTGTTTAAATCATATTGTTCATAGCAATTGTGTTATCACCAACCTTGTAATTGCCTGTGTGAGGTGGATCCAAGATGGATGGTAGAGGGGCAAGTAAGGAGGTGGAACCCAAACTACCTAGACTCCCAAATGGATGGTTGTCGCGCCAATCAAGGCAGCCTTCACTTTATGTTATCTAAGTCCAAGACAACAACGGGGGAGACCCAGATCTACTCCTGACAGGAGAGATCAGATCTAGACACCAGAACAGATCAAATGTGGCTTTGAGGTACGTAAGGTGTAAGGTAAATGGAAACCCTAGCTCTAGGGTTTAGGTACTAGCAACTGATGGAGATGACCATTGTCTTGGGAAACGTAACTATGACAGGGTGAGCAAAGACAGAGTTGGGACTGTCTAGTACCAAGGAGACAGACTCAGTGAAAGATATGAAAGTATCAAGTAACTTGAGTTATCAAGGAATGTTGGCAAAGGGAACGGGAGTAAGGTCAATTTAGGGCTAGCGCTAGAGATAGGAGATCAGTGTTTTTCGTGCATTGGGCAATGGAGTCAGTATCAACACAACATTTCAGTGAACCCCTCTGGGATATACCCTAATCTATGGACCCAAAAAAGGATTTGGCCCAGAAGATTCAGGTGACAGGAAAATCAGCAGAAGGGGGGCTAGCACTAGGGTTTGGAGAGGCAGATATGCATATCTAGAGCCACCAGAAGACTATCAGCTCAGCGTTTGAGGGGAAATGAGATCAAGATGGCCTGATCTACAAACCCAAGTTAGAAAATTGCAGGAAAAATCAGATCTGGAGAAGTCAAAATCTGATGAGGGGGACTAGAAGGCTGAAAGTTAGTTTTTCAGATCTAGGGCAACCTGGCGGGAACTAGCTCAACGTTGGGGGTGTTCTGGAGTGCTCAAGCCCTGATCTATCAGCCTAGCCAGTCAGATTTCAAAAAAAGTAAAATCCGGAAAAGTCAAGTTTTCAGTGAGGGCGGTAGGGTTGTTTTCAGTCCAAAACTCAGATCTAGGTCAAATTGCCATGAATTTGGACAGCGTTGAGGGTGATTTGGACTGTGTAGGACCCGATCTATCAATCTATGAAGTCGAAAATCAGAAAAAGTCAAAACCCTAGCAAGTCAAATTTTTAGTGGGGGGTTATGCAGTTTTCAGGCTAAAAATCAGATCTAGGTCAAACCACTAGGAATTTGACCAATGTTGCAGTAGATTCAGTGAAGGGGAGGCCCGATCTATGAAACCCGGAAGTGGTTTGGCCAAAGATCGGATGGTTCCCAGATTTAGTGTTTTTTAGGTTTTTTTAGTATTTTAGGAATTTTCAAAAAATGGAAGGAAAAGCAGGTACAATGGATTCAGATCTGTTAAAGAGGAGAGAGTTACCTGTTGGATCGTACTTGAAAATGCTTGTAGAAGTCTTAACAGTGATGATCCTTGCTATCCCGATCAATTCTGGAAGATCCAAGTGATTTCTATGACAGATGTAAGCCCCAAGCCACAAATGCACCCCCTACCTTGCATGAGCAAACGTCAACAATATCAGATTTGCTAAGTCAAGATAAAGAAACTAAATGCTACAGGAAAGTAAAACGAAGTAATCATAGATCGCAATGAAACTAATGAAAACCCCCTGATCCAAGACGAAGAAAACTGAACGAGTTGAGGTCCCCCTGCAAAAACGCTCCAACCAAAACGCCCTAGGAGATCCAGAAAATATCCACAGAAAAATCTTTCTATTATTCAGATCCAAGAGCCAAAGACCCCTTACAAATGAGAAGCTCTCTCCTTTAAATAGAAATTAGAGAACTACAATTATAACCGAATCCTAACCACATTCAAAACGAGTGGCTAAGATTAAAAGATAAAATGTTCTAATCAATGGTTGAAATGAGCTCAGCATACAATACATGGATCAATATAACCATAAAATACCAAAGTGGACTAAATCACCCATAAAGAGGGTACCCCACTCAACAAGAAATAATGAAGCACATGGTGGGTCCAAGGAGTGTTGACTAACTCCCTCTGGGTGTCCCCATGGCACAATAAAATAATATAATATTTTAATTCTTTGACTTTGTGTCTCCTTGAGGAAATCGTGAACCTCCCAAAAGCTCCAGAAAATAATATAAAAATGTCCAAAAATAGGTGTGGGCCCAATCAGGTGTTGCAACTGCTGGAGAAGGTGTGGAGGACATCACTCTCATCATTATGACTCATCCCATGTCATTTCCTTGCCTCAGTAGCCCAAATCGATTTCTTCAATAGCCATTTAATCATTTTTTAATCTGCCTCGGGAAACGTGAATCTGCCAAAACAGCCTCCTAGGGTGCCTGCGTTGTCAAACTGAGCCCACCAGACTCTCTGGGATGGGGGTACTATGGTACAAACAAGTGGCTGCACCCCATATGCCCATACAATGCCCTAGGAGATCCAACTGAAACATCTCCCTGCTCAGGCATATCAACTTGTGAAGAAAAACTGCATCATATCTGCAAGTGCCCAGAACTAGAAATAAACTGTCTCATTAGATTCAGAGAGTCCAAATCCATCTAAGGTGTATACTCATTCCCCTCACAGGTCTCTATCTGATCATCAACCATATCCAATAAACAATATAACCATTTGTAAATGATCAGACACCAATAATAACTCAAATTATCATCCATCTGCTGCAAGTGTTAAAAATGCTAAGACATGCTCTACAACTCATTCAAGCAACAATCACAACAAGTAGTAGTCATTTCATTGGCGGTACATCAACCAATACATATATAAGGCTTTATTTATTATTACTCAGACTATACTCATTTCATAGTTGTAGCCAGTTCGCTGGTGAAGGATGAAATTGAAAAAGATAAGGCAAAGAATGACTTCCTACTTAACATCATGACACTTTGGATATGGAAATGAAAAACTCACTAAAACCAATGTCGGACAAACAACAACACAAGGAATGGCAGTGCCTCACAAATGGTTGAGTTGTTTAGAGAGTGCTTATTCAACTTAGGCATCATGACTACATCAAGCTTGATCTAGTTTCATTAGGATCATCAATTTTATTTCCATGGCCTTTTTGGCTTATATGACCCTTTAGGACTTCACCAGTGCTTAAAAGCACAGCTAATCGCAGCTTTCATCCAGGACATATTTATTTTATAAGGTCGGCAATATTTGGATATAGCATATTTTTAACCAATGCTTTTTTGGGGACCTTTTCTTATACCCTTCAAGGGGTACTTTAGCATTTCATAGCTCTTTCCCTCTTTACATATGTTAAGAGACACAGTTTAGCATTTTCATTTTCCATGGGCGTATATATAATATTTCCAATATAAGTAGTACATGAGCTTCCAGTTTTAGCCAACAACATCTCAAGTGACCAGGGGGAGTTCTGCACAGTGCCAAACATCGGGACAACCGACCAGAATGATTTAGGCATACAATCCAACTCACCAAAGGCAAGTTCTATCACCAACTCAGAGCCGAGACACAATATAAACAGGGAGGTTTGTCCAACAAAAGTTCTAGCGGGGAAAAAGATCCTCCATGCCATAAGTCAAGAAGTCAGTCGGGTTGAAAACTAAACTGGAAGGTAATGGATGGGTGGAGATAGTGAATGATGAAGCTAACACTAGCAAGCCAAAACAAGGGTGGGAATGACTACCTCTATTCTCCATAAGGAGGGTAAAACCAATGAGTATAGATCAAGAACTTCCAAGTCTAAGTAGGAACATTAATACATAATACAAAATACATCCAAATCCATATAATTATGACCGCCAGATCATGACACCACATGTTAATACATGTCACAAAAATGAGTATAAGAGCAATGATAACCATAACACAATATAAAAAGTTGAGTCATAATCATGCAATATAATCCATCTGAAACACCATCTGTCCAATGAGAAAGCATTGATATAAAATTGGGCATCAATCACTGCTCTGTAATGACTAAATGGCTACATTGGTCCTCAAATCTGAGTGTCCTGAGACTCAGTCATGACATGGGAGAGTACAATAGTCCACTAATACAATAATGATCCGTCAAAACTGCTCATCTCGGCATCTCATATGTAAGAGGTCTGGCTGAAAAAATGTACTGTGTCTGAAAAATATAATATGGTAGCCTGGCTACTATATATGTAATAACAAATTGTATGCGTATTTATGTTCCTAGAAATAGGAAGTGTGTTATGCATGTTATAGTGAATGCATTGATAAACAATATACTCTTAATGTGCATGTGATGGGTAAGTAGTCTATGGTGTTGCATAACACTCCATGAGCCATTATTACTAGTCTAGAATGAAACATCTTTGTTAACATGTTGAGAGCAGTGCACACTCTTAATATTATGTTCTGGTAGAGATGGAATGCATCTAGAAAGTTACCGTGTGTATACGAGATATGGATAAGTGTTGTGTTGAAGCATTGGCTAAGATGGTTATATAACTATGTGATTTATGCATTGTCATCGAAATGTCAATATGTTTTGAAAATTATGAAATGTTGCTAATTAAATGATTGAATTTGACTAATAGGAAAGATCGTGTGTTATGACCTACAAGAGAATGATGATGAGACTTGTTCTCAAGAACAAGTGATGACCATTCAGAAGTAACCTTCAAGTAGATTTACGAAACAAGGTTTCTCTCAAAAAGAGGGAGTTAATTATGACAAGACGTTTGCTCCAGTGGCCAGACACACTTCTATCAAATCTTCAGTGATGGAAATTACACTAGATAGATGTCAAGACCGCTTTCTTGAATGGTGTAATCAAAGTAGAAGTGTATATCGAGCAACCTCCAGGATTTGAGATTCTCTACAGAGAATCCCGTGCGCATATTGAAGAAAGCTTTGTCTGAGCTCAGAAGGAACACAGGGGATAGTACGCCAGGACATACAGTTAAATGATGAGCTTGAGGATCACTTGTAGTGATGTAGATTTCAACCTTTGCTACGAGATTGAAGATGGTTGCTTACAAAATACGAGAAGCTCATAGATGGGTGCAAGAAAGAACTTGCAACAAAGTTCGCGATGGAAGATCTTGGTATCCAGTGACCTTGAGAACAAGAATTTCATCTCAATAGACTCATTTGATGGGAAATGACATAGATGAATACATAAAAGATCAACGGAATAGAAGGCTACCAGTCACTCTAGTGCAAAATGTCTCGATGCAGAGAGTACAAGATGTTAAGATGCAGAGGGAGGATAGTGCTCAGTTACAAAAGGAGCAAAATATTTCAATTCAGAGGGAGTGACTACAACACAGATTTCAGAAGCAGATTGTGAGACATTGTCACTTAGACTCTATCCATAGCAAGGGTTGTTTGCCTCAGTATCTCAGGGATATGCTCAGAGTGATACCAGATGTCTTCCCTCACTGAAAGGAAGTAGATCTTATAGTTCGAGAATCTTGGCATGATTCTTGGGATTAGATGTGTGGCAGAGACCAAATGAGATTTTTCTCAATCAAGGAAAATATGTTGTAGAAATCCTGAAGAGATTTGGGATGATGGATTATAAAGGCATGCCTACACCAATGATGACAAACATGAAGTTATAGAGTGATACTTCATCAGAGATAGTGGACAGATGATTGGTTCATTGATGTACCTGACGAACACGAGACCAAATATATGCTTTGTTGTGAACACATTGAGTCAATATATGGTTGAACCAAGACATTTTCAATTGGTTGTGGCAAAACATGTGATGAGGTACCTGGATAATACACTTGATTATGGACTCAGATATATGTCAGATCAGAAGATTAGCCCGCAAGGCTATGTTGATTGGGTTGGTAGTGTCACAAACAAGAAGAGTACTTCAAGATGTTGCTTCAGTTTGAGATCATGCATGATTTCCTGGTTCAGCAAGAAGCAAACTAGTGTGGCACTCAGTACAGCCGAGGCCGAGTATATAGCAGCATATTCAACTAGCAGTAAAGCAGTGTGGCTTTGGAAGTTACTTGCAAGGCTATTTGATCTCAAGTTAGAGGTGCCTTGTATTTTTTATGACAACCAGAGCTGTGTGAAGTTGTCCGAGAACCCATTGTTTCATGACAAGTCCAAGCATATCGAGATCAAATACCATTATATCAAAGATATGGTACAGAAGGGAGCAATGAAGCTCCAGTATGTTGCGATGGACGAGCAAGCAACCGATGTGTTGACCAAGCCTTTGTCCAGAGTGAAGTTTGAGTACTTCAGGGACAAGCTTGATGCAGAGAGATGTCCCTCATAAGAGGGAAGGATGAGTATGATATACGATTCAGGGGGTTGTGGGTGTATAGTGCAGAAGCAACAAGTAGTTATTGACGGGTATGTATTACTAGACTATGTGACAACTGGAGAGAGTGACCAACTCATGAGGACTAGAGAGAGTGACCATACTTTGTATGCATATTTAGTCGAGTTGCATATCTAGAATGTGTGGGTGAACTGGAGAGCGTGAGCAGCTTATGAGGATTGGAGAGCGTGACCATACTCAAGAGGGTTGGAGAGAGTGAACATACTTGCGAGGACTAGAGAGAGTCGCCATACTCATGAGGGTTGGAGAGAGTGACCATACTTGCGAGGACTAGAGAGCGTTACCATACTTAGTATCTGTAGCTAGTCAAGTATGTGTATCCAACCGAGTATGTGTATACAATCGAGTATGTGCATCTAACCAAGTCTATGTATCCAATCAAGTCATGTATCCAATCGAGTCGTGTATCCAGTCGAATGTGTGTGACTAGTTTCCTTGTGAACTAGTTGAAGTCTCGTAATGACGTAAAGTGTGCTCCTGGCTCGCTCCCATTGATGTGTTGCAATTATGATGCCCCTAGATGTATGATCGTGATTGATGATTAAGATGATGGCTTGCGCATGCAAAAATTTCAATGATGTATAGATTCAATAGATTTCGCAAGTCAATGGTCAAAGTACAAAGTTGCGGCAACAGTGATGATGATCGTGTTAGAAGAATATCTTCCTTATTAAGAGGGAATGTTGAAGATTATGTGACTTCGGAAGATACTCTTGTTATATTATTGTTGCACTTCCTTCGGGAGATATTCATATTGTAATTGATCATGTAAAAACCCTAAAGGAATAAATGTAAACCCCACTTGTAAAGTCGCTTCAAAAGAATCCAGAAAAGACATTAAATAAGTATTATTTAATGCCCCCTTAGTGAAGTCAGCCCCATAAGGAAAAGTCACCCAACGACAAGTATAAATAGGGGAGGCACACTTATCATTTGGTCACATCAAGCACTCAAGCAAGTTCGCTAGAGAGAAGAAGAACAAGTTCGCTAGAGGGAGAAAAGTAGTTGCATTGTGAGGACATCTTATCTTTGGGTTTTCTTATCTTATCTATTCTCGGGATCTTTGTGTGAAAGAGCTTTAGCTCTTCATTGTACTAGTTTGACATTGTACTTGCTCACTAAATCTATATTGAATAAGTTGTTGGCTTTTCTTCCCTTTAAGGTTTTCTTAGAGGAGAAATCTTTGTGTCTCTTTTGTATGTTGTGCTTGTCTATCTTTCAATGATCCTATTGCTTATTATTGTGATATAGTAAAATTTGTTCATAGTTTTAATATAAATACTATTCAAATGCAAATTTTGACAACCATCACTCCAAAGCAATCAAGACCAGTTTAGTCCTATGCACAAAAAGCCACAAGTTAAAGAACAAAATCAAAAGACCACCCGAAGGCAATTCGAACTCAAATTGGTTCCAAGCACTAGTTGATTTAAAATCCCCTCAGGAAAAGGAAGGTGCTAGGTCTCAAGCACTAACGCTAGGCTAGGGATGTAACATCCTCGACCCTCCGACCGGCGAAGAGGACGCTACCATACCATTAACTATCCGGGCAGCTAGCCCCATGAACATACACACATAAAAATTGGAATGCTTTGAACTAAAACATGCAGAGATGCATAATTATTCATCATACAGCGGAAGCAAAACATACATTCAGGCATTCCACATGTTCATCATAATTCATTAAACATCAAATATGATTGTAGAGATTGAACACAAAAATACTTATCTTATGAAGAACTCGTTCCGCAACTAGCTACGTCGCTGCAACGTTCCACCCAACCATAGGCCAGTGTGCTCCTTAGTCTCTTAGCAACACTGCCACCCCCGAGCTGGGCATGATTCCCCAAGGAATAAGGAACAAAGCAGGCTCACACATAGCCAAAGGTACACAAATCAGCCAAGCCAACACAGTTGGGTTTATCAGGCCATCAGGGAGCTGGGAAAAGCTGAATGCTAAGCTGGTGGGCTCACTGAAGAGCTAAGGACACCTACACCAAAACTAGCCTGACTTCTAGGACACCCACACACACCCAACACAAGGAAATCAGTCCCTTCTCTGCTACACAGTCCCTCAAGCCCTGACTTCCCTTCTAGTGCTATTCAGGGGTTGTGGAGAAGAAAGCCAGCCCTCTAGCTCTGTCTATGAGGATCCAAAACACACCAGGTTTATCAAGCATACCAAGCCTTCATTCCCACTCCAACACAATCCAAAGACCAACCACTGCATACACACAGCCAAACAAGCAATTCACAGCTCTGGGAAAGAAAATCAAACACCACAGAACAACCGAGGTGACAATTTGGGTAATACACAACTCTGACTGGGAAATTCGATTCCTGAGTCATTCTCGACCCTATCGTGGCCAAAACGACTCAATAAGAACCCACAGCAACCCAAAAACGTAAATGAACCCACAACAAACCAAAATCGTGGGGAAACCAACGGCAATCAATTTCTCAGCTGCGTGAGGAAGGAAAAACAACCCACATGGAGGTGAATTCGCATGGTCAGACCCACAACGAAGAGAAATACACACAGCAAAATCCCCAATTGCAAAAGTCACACAAACAGCAAAATTGTGCATGTGAGGCCACCCTCCCAACTCTCTGCGTGAGTAAAATTCCAAGACCTGTGCATGCGGAGAAGAATCACTGTCTCTGCGTGAGGATGGGCAAGAATGCAAGAATGCCCACGTGAAGGTGAAAGAGTCTGCTAGTGAAGTGTGCGTGTGGGCAAGGACTGACAATCCTGCCACACACCACTGCCCAGCAATAACTTCCCAACTAATATCAGGGGTTTTTAATGTGGTAGTTCACTGAGTGAGACAGGGAAAGGTGAGTGACAACTAAATGGGTTTAATAGCTGACACTTGGCTTTTCCCCATTGGCCCAAAGTTTAATAATTCCCCCTCCTTATCCTTAGGAAAATCGTGCCCTTTTCTTTATGGTTGCATTGGCATAAGCTGGTTGGGGTTCCTTTTAATTAAAAAGCATAATTACATGATGCCAAAATTATAATGTGTCGGATATCACGATATACCATCGGCAACGATTTTAATCACCGGAACATTAAATGCTAAATCAATGGTGGGACTTTTGCCTTTAGCTCCACACCACAATTAATTACAATATATACATCATATGCATTTAATGCAAACGAGGTCAAAACCGGGGTGTTACAAGGGAACCCCCCAATCTGCAGAATCTCCATGCAACAAAGCAACCCCAATAAAGGTTGTGTGTTGAGAATCTAAGAGCCACAAATGTCTCCACTGCAGAAGTAGCAGAAATTCAAATATATGCGAAGAAGCCAACAAAGGGAATGCCTCACATTACAGTTGCAAAGTAAGCAGTGAAAAATCAACCCGCACCACCAAAGGCCAAATAACAGATCATCCTAGTTAACCTAGAACTTCTCGTGGAAGAGGAAAAAGAAGGATGGAAGGGTAATCAGAAGGACTAATTATCAATGATGGAAGTGACCCTTCCCCATTAGTGCGGAGGCTGCCCTCTTAAACCTTGCTCCCGCCCGCTAGAGGACGGAAATCCAATTGAAAAAGAAGGAAAATAGAAGAGGAAAGGACTATAGCATTGGGAATCTAGAATTCGTTTTCTTGGAAAACATGCGATGTAGGAGAGGTGCTCCATATAGACTCCCTACCCTCCCTCAATTAACAGATGTCAAGTAGTTGGACCAATGTGCAAAATTCGATATATTTATTTCTTTTGTTGTTTTCCCTGGAACCAATTTGTGAGGATTTACTCATGTAAAGCGGGCATAGAAAGAATGTATGTAAAAAAAGGAGGAAACGCCATTCTTGGAACCCTTCCCATACCGCGTGGCATGTTTAGCTGATCTCAAAGATGGAAGTGACGAATAATGTACTCTTTGCGGCACAGGAATGGCTGCCTCATATTTCCTCAATAAAAATTAACCAGTTTGATTAGTAAAAAAGATCATGCCAATACATCTACTTGATTGCAAGTTGGTTTCACAACAGTGTTTTGATCCATACCAGTCAACACTCTTTTCAATTACTTCCAGAACAGATATGGTTCAGAATTATGACAGTAGATTTATAATGTATCACATATTTAGAAGTCATCCACCAACTGTGACCCAACTTCAACCAAACAAAGTCCAGAAAATTTTAGAAGTCATCCACCAACTATGACCCAACTTAAACGATTACCTTGCCCTGACACCGTCTAAAGATGTTGGTATGGGATCATCTGGGGAAAAGGTATGGACAACCTTTTCATTCAGATAAAAATTAAGTTAACCTTAAATTGCAATTGATCTGTGAAATTGTGAGTTAGCATACCAATCTATCAAGCTCTTTTGTCCAATGACCTACTTCATGAAACTTGGCCAATTAAAAATGCCACTTATAGCACAAATTTTTTTTTTTTTTAAATGCATGTCTATATTATGTTGGAATGCAAATCCATGTCTATATTATGTTGGAATGCAAATCCAACAGTGTTCCAATCCAAACTTATTTTTAGCGTGGTAAAAGAGATGGTAAATGTCATGACCAAACTAGGCTCTACTCAATGTTAGAGATTGATGATTAGTAAGTTCTGTGCTGTGGAAAAATAAACCACATACACAACTACATCATTTTAGTTCAACCATTTTTCTTATAAACATGCTAGAACCTCAGGCAGGCACTACCACAGTGCCCAAAATAAACTCTATGCTTTCCTTGACCTCAAAGAATCATAGGCTTTTCTAGCAAGTTCAGCTTGAATAAAATTTGAGTTTGTTGATGCTACCTTTGCTACTTCAGAACCTTGAGTCAAAGGTATCTTTTGCCTGTAGAACCAGCGTCCTCCTTCTTGGAGGAAGAGACTATTTTCCACTAGAAATTTCTTATCACCTCTGCTACCCTTCCTCAAGAAGTAAGTGACCCTGAATAAAACACAGGCCTGTAGAATGAAAGTTAAAGGATACATTCTATCTCTCTTAACCAGCTGACAATAAATAATGAATACCAAACTCAACAAAGTTGAGACTAGCATAGATCTACATAACCCCAGATCTATTAAGCATGTAGAGAGATTGAAAAACTCCAGATTCAAATCTATTTGTGTTTAATAGATCACAGGTTAATATGGATCTATGCTACCCTGCATACACACACAAATCTCTCTCTCTCTCTCTCTCTCTCTCTCTCTCTCTCTCTATATATATATATATATATATATATGTCGATGTATGAGACCCCTTTGTTTGTGGGACGAGAGATCCCGTCAAGGGTTAGCTCAACTAGTTGTCGCTCATGTTGCTAGGCATTTGGCTAGTTCTGTGCCAAATTCCAATCAGTGGTGTTCGGTTAGAATCCACCTAAGTGAGGTGCAATAGCCTACACTGACAGGTTTATATATATATATATATAGAGAGAGAGAGAGAGAGAGAGAGAGATGTCTGCATTGTTTTAGCATTTCACACACATGAAACAATGAAGATCTTTCACCCCGGGCTACTGAGTACCTCGCTTCTCTCAGTGCAAAGACAAATGCAGTAGGTGAGAACTAGCCATGTACCAACGAGTTGACCAAAGAGAAACAATGAATGGAAAAATAAATTTCTTGCTAATACAATCTGGCCAGCTTTTTTCAATAGATATATATTTCAATCAGAAGGCAAATATAGACTTTTTGAAAAAATTATGACATGCAATATCAAAAGTTGACCTCATTTTCTGAAACATTTTCTGAATTGAGAATCTCAAGCTTGGTAAACATCATTCTAGCACACGTGGCCTGCACATCATCTGCCAGCTGCTTTGCACCTATACATTTTAAAAGTTAATTTAATAAGGAACTTACTGAAGGTCCCATTCACAAAAGCCTAAAAAATAAAGCTGTATTTGAATTGTATATTTATTATATTTGAAGTCTCCCATACTAAGCTTGGATTACCAGCAGGATACTTAAAAGAATCGAGATTCAGTATCTACAAAAGGCCACCAAAACACCACCATAACTTCAAAACAGTGTTTCAACAAGAAATTTAAGTGATGTCAAACACAAGATCAAATTCATATAATATGCATACATCCAATTCACGAAAATGACACTAAAGACTATGGAACCAGTCATAGTCCCATTTTTGTTGGGTTTTGCAAGACATCCAGATGTTCAGACAACAAGAAATAGAATGAACACCAATCCAAAAATCAATCCACAATACAATCAATATTAATATTTAAGAATCTCAAATAAGACTATCACATAGTTAAAAGAAACAGAAAATAATAGGGTCAAAATGTGCACAATAATATTCGACACAACTTAGTTGAAAAACTTCATCTCAAATAGAATAGGTTGTTTTCCCACACAATTTGGCTTTGTAATTTGGCAAGTTGAAGAGGTAGCTGATAAGAGCCTATTTTAACAAATGCATTACGTAACTTAATTTTCTAACAAGATCTGGCTTCATAGCCTTTACATATTGAGATCATAAAGTAAAATTTTGAACATTAGCTTTCAGCTTTGAAAAGTCTGAAGTTTTGATTGCTGTTTCTTAACATTTTTAGTTTCAGCTGTAGAGTGAAATCTTTGAGTGCAGATCTGCATTCATGAATTTAAAAATTTAAAATAAACCTCCAGCAAGCAACAAAACCTGCAAATCTATTATTCCCCAGGAAGATGATGATTCACCGCCAATTTCTGTGATCGGACTTGGCATGCAGATGAAAGCCTAACCAGGGAAATATCGAGGCTGTTGCACTCTGTTTTGCTGGCTGGAAAGGCACTTTATTAGGGCTGTTTTTGTGCCCTTCTTCTACACTAATTACAGAGATTGTCCATAAATTGGTGCATCCAATATTAGGTTAACTCACTGATCTATTTCAGCATTTTTAGTAGCTATTTTGGAGACTATTGGCTGGTAGCATCACATTTGTGACGGTGGAACTAAGGTTTTCATATTTATTTATTTTTTCAACAATAATTTGGAGACTTTTGGCTAGTGGCATCACTTTTTGTGACTGGAACTAGGGATTCTAAATCTGTTTTTCCAATGGCTGTGTTTTGGAGTTTCTTTGGCTAGTGGCATTGCTCTAGGGGTCGTGGAACTAGGGTTTTCAAATCTGATTTTTCTACAGGTGATTCAAAGATTTTTTGCTAGAGGCATTGCCCTGAGGGATTTGGATTTAATGTTTTTTAATCATCTCTTAGGGTTTCCTAAAGTTTTCCTAATGTTCTTCCCTCTTCAAAAGTTAGTGTTGCCTACTTGTTGATTTTTGCAGCAATATTTTGTCTCGAGCTGTTGGTTTTTGGCTACAGTTTGCACTGTTCCATTACAGAAAAAGTGCAATGCAGATTTCTAGGAAGAGCTAGTACTATTCCGTCTTGGGTCTATAAAGGTATTCTTTGAAGACTTTACAGAGCCTTCTCCTTTGTTGAACGGGAACCTAATGACCTCAAAATGACATTTTTTCCCTATTCAATGAGGCTACTTATATTTGGAGAAATCTAATATAGAACAACTCTAAATGCAATGGTTGTCATACAAAGAATTGTGTCTTGATGTTTTGTTTGACTTGTCTTCAAGGGACTGAAGATATTGAAGAGTAACAATTTGCGACAAGGATCTTCTAGATCATACTGCCAACACAATTTACAATGCACATCTAGCCATGCACTTTGCATATGGGTTCGATCTACTATGTCAAACCCTTAATCAATTTATGATTTCATTTTTTTATCAAGTACATGGTCCCATAATCCAATCTGTTGTCTATATGGTCATTCTGGTACAGATGCTATATTTAATAAAGTTACTATTCATGGTTTGCTAGGATCATTTCTGCTGCCTCTTTCTGAGGATTCTTCTACAAATGATTTATTTTTCTTTGTAAAAGATACTTGTTATATATAGAGACATGATTTACATCAGCAGCTAAAAATAAAAGAAAGGAAGGGTATATACAGTGAACCTCACCTCTTCCTAACAGTGACTAAAACAACTATAAAGTCCGAATAAGAGTTCAAATCTTACAGCTTGGCATCTTTAATCAGCAAAGCTCCTTTGGCTAGTAGTTGCTATGTACCTCATCGCGCCATAATCAACAAAAAGCATCCAAGGAACTAACCTCATTATCCAAAACATATTTGCAGCGTAGCTTCCAAGTAGTATATACAGCATATATTCTTGAACAGTGCCAAATACCATCAAGGGGATCCCTAATCACCAATCTGGACTCACCGAACAAAACCACCTGCCAATGCAAATGTCCCTATAGCATGTCTGCGAGCTGACATTGAACCTGGGCCCAACAAGATTGCGCAGAGGTTCATTCCCATAAAATATGCTTCACTGATTCTGATCTCAAGCCAAAAAGGCAAAGGCCATCAGAAAGACTGCTTTTGACCGACTAGGCTTTGGAGGGAAGACCTTGATAGATCACCAACCAACCAACCAAAGACCTGGATCTTATAGGAAACTCTAATCAACTAGACACCATGCAACCATCAAATCCATCGGCTCTCAGCATCCATAGAAACCCAGTAACCATTAAGTACAAGACCTAAGTCATGTTGTTGATGCAGGATGGAAAAGAGCTTATGAGAATCATACTGGATCAAAGGATGCCCAAAACTCCACTCCCAATCTCTCCAAAATGGACCTATCATATCAATATTCATCTTTAAAAAATCCTCCTAAGAAATAATCCCAATGATCTCCATAAAGGTGGACCAGTCTGCAAAAGAAAAAGAAAATTCCCAAGCCACTAAATGTCAGTTCTTCCAAGAATGAGTGCTAGAGTCCCAAAGATCCCTCCAGAGGAAAGTGCTCTTTCTGCGAAGCCTCCTCACCTGAAAACGAGGAAAGTGACAGATACAAATACCTTCCTACTTCCAGCTCCAGATTGGCCTCTTGGCCAAATCCCGAACCGATCTATTGCTTGATATCTGCTAACAAACCAAACCTACCACCCTTATCTAGGCTTCCCAAATACTCCTATAGATGAAAGATCATGCAATATGGAAATGATGAGGAGCAAAAATGATATCACATAAACCAAACATAAGGGGTCGAAACCAATTTATGCCACATCAAAACCTACCAAGGGAAGGATCCCTCCTAACATCTAACCACCCATTTAGCAGCCAAAATGTTGCCTTGAGTCACCACATCAATCAAACTGAGGCCTCTTCCATGGGCATGATGTAGACATCCCAAGGAACCCTGGGAAGGCCACAAGCTCCACCATACTAAGCCCATAAATAAGAGCACAAAATCTTCTCCAATCAGTGGAACTAAGTCTTGCTAGTGATCCAACTAGACACATAACAGATATGGGAGGCATGAGGAATCCTGCTCACCATAATTAGCTTGCCAACAAAGGGTAAATCCTTCCACTACCAAATAAGTAACTTACGGTGCAATCTATTAAAACACCAATCCCACATAGCAACTGGAGAGAGATCAACCCCAAAAGTGATACCAAGATATCTCACAATGTCCCTTGGCCAGACAAACCTCCAAGCAACTGGAAACTACACAAGCACAACATCAAGATCTATGAGCTAGTATTATGTCTTGCTGTCACTAATAACAACCCCTGAATCCTCGCAGAACACGAAAGACAATCCCTAGCAGCTAAAACTTACTCTTGGTCAACATAAATAGACAAAAGAGAGTCATCCACAAAGTGATTATTAACCATATCCTCCCCCTCAGACAGATAGATACCTCGAAATCGACCTTGTTAACACTTAAATCTCGCACACATATGACATTTTTCCAAGTTTACACAGTAAAGCATCATCAATATATAGCATGCGTCCCACCAAAGGCATCCTCACAAGATCCAAGAAGCAGCACGAGTCAAAAAAATGTCCAAAAGTAGTCAAGATACAAGACCGTAGGCCAAATGTCTGTTTATATGCACTAATGCGCATATTACCTGTTCAAATACCGTGCAACCAACGTGGATTTCCATTCAAGATTCGCGCAACTGACAGAAATAACAGAATCTCACCCATCAGCAATGCATTAAAGGCTCATGAAAGCTCCATTACCTCTAAGAATTTGAATTTTGGCTCTTCACACGCTTGGGTTCCTTAAATGGCCTCCTTTGTGTACCTTGGAGCTAGATTATGAGTTCAAAGAGTTCACATTGAGATCTTGTTATTTCTTGGCCACCTCTTGGCCTTAAAATGAAGCCATGAGCATGCTTATTGTAAGAAGAAATCTCTTGCTGGAGTTGTGTTTGTGTTCCCTCATAGTTCACCTCTTCCCTCTTGTTTAGCATTTACCAAGCTCCCTTTCCACCTTCCTCCAAGGGGCAAGTGTTCTTCTCATTTGTTCTTCAAGCGATTTGACATCTAGTGTGGACTAAATAGCCCTCCCTTGGAGGGATTGTTTTCCCATATTTCCTTTATTTCATCATTGGCCTGTGATTTCCTTTTCCATAGTTCTAGCACTATTGTTTACCTCAACACTTCTTCACCACCAAAGCTTGACCATCTCATTGCCTCCTTGAAGACCTAACATTGAATCTATATCTGTTACAAAAAGAAAATGGAAAAAATAGATAGGCCCAACAAAGAATAGAATCAAAAAGCAAATAAGCAGTCTTATCTGGACTTGCTTCTTTTACAAATTCCACATGCATGAATATCCATGTCATGTAGCTCCCCTGCTCAATGTGCATGCCAGAATCAATGAACATTGTGACTGGCATAATGGAATCTTGTTGGATCTTAACCCCTCCAGTAGTGTAGGCACAACTGGGGGATTAACAGGACCCATGGCCTCATCTATTGAGAGGATTCCCTACTTTAGTTGTGTATATATACACAACTCAAACTTCATTTGTAAATCATATATTTTGATCATCAAGCTAAGGCTCTCTAATAGAAGTGTTTTAAGCTTATGGGCACTACATCTTTGGTTTTATCTTGTGGTTGACATATAGTCTCTTTATGTGCATTTGTGCATTTCATGTGTAGCACACTCATGCTAGAGCATCTTTGTCTCTCTAAGGCACTTTTGGTCCATCCCTAGCACACTTTGTTAGGGCTGTTTTTTTCTCTTTTTACGACAAGTTTTTGGGTTGGTGTTTTGGTTCCATACAATCCCCTCATTTTGTTTGTGTTCTCAACAAGGTCCACGTGGAAGAACAAACCCTCAAATTGTGGCCAACACACAAGCAAGGCTTTGCAACCTCCAACCAACCTCCAGTAGATACTTGAGATTCTTTCAAATAGGTTGTCTAAGTGGTTCCACACATTAGGGTACAAGGATGCAATGTTGGCATGGTTTTCACAATTCCAACAAACTTCTACACAATGAATTCAATAGTTCATTGAGTACTTTAACATACCCTCCATCAAACATGAGGTAAGGGATTATATAGATACCCTTTGCATCAATTTCATTTATAGTTTTTTTCCTTGCATTAGAACACAAAATAGAATTCTTCCCCATTTCCTCATTGGAAAATGACTTCCAGCTAGCTTTCCTCCTCGTTAATTTCATTTCTACTCTTTTTCCTTACATTAGAACAAAAGTAGAACTCTTCTCCATTTTCTCATTGGATCATGCCTTCCAACTGGCTTCCGAAATTGAAGCTAAGGCTAATTAACCTACCCAACAGATACCACAGGCCCTACACAAAAGGGCTTTGTTTTCTTTGCTCTCTCAACCTGCATTGATTTTGCTCTAGAGACAGTTAGTTATGATGGCCATGAGAAGTGCAATTTCTTTTATCATCAACAATATGGGCATTATGATGATTTCGAAGGAACCTAAGTCTCATGTTCGTAGTTCCTCCAACCCTTCACTGGTCCTCTTAGCTCAACAATGTGCTGAACTTGAGTGAGCAACTTTTTTTGCTCACACTTTTTAAATCAAGAAAAATGCAGACCTGAGACAATTCATCATCAACAATGGTAGACAAAAGAACCTAGTTCTCAATATTTGATTGATTCACTCTAGCTCCCTACCACACCACATCCACATGTATATCTTCTTGGATGTGTAAAAGTAGCTGGTTCATCCCACCTATCACACATAAGTGTTTGTCTCTTTTACCATAGACCTTTCTTAATACAGTTCAATGTGTATTACACCATTGGATTGTTGTGACATGCACCTTCACAAGTTGTAAAAATTTGAAAGAAGGGCATAGTATGATGGGTTTTTCAACAACTACAGGATTCACAAAGATGGTAAAAATTACCAAATTCCACCTTCTCGTCCTCAACCAAGGGAAAAGTCTATTAAGCAAGTCAACTTTCACAAATTCAACAATATTTGTTTTGCTTTAAAGCTCATCCCTCCATCATTGCCACAAACTACTTCACAGACTTTAGACTCTAGGCATTGAACCCACATCACACTCTGCATCTTGCTTCAACCCTTATGACAACCACTTCAGCTCTAGAGTAGATGAAATTGCATCTTCCTTTAGATCCCTTTGTTCATGGTGATGAAATTGATTCGGTATCTATTTAAAGTTTGAAGGACAGGTGTGCAAGATCACATCATGTAACATTTATGGAAATATCTATGTCCTATGCAAAAACAAACCTCACCATTCTTCCTTTTGACAAGAACTAAAATAGCCATTCCCTTACTGTTTTCCACTTTAAAAATGTACCCAGCTAGTACCATTTGACCCAATTTCACCTTACATTCCTCTTTAAGCTTGCAGTTCATACAATATCATCGTTTGAGTATTTTCTTATGCCGAGATAAAGCCTATCCCATACACTACTAGAATAATTAAGCCTGATGTTTAAACTGTCATGAAAACATCTCTTTGAATTCTATGAATAGCAGCTGCCCTCAAGGACAGAAACGGCCCACCATCCAATGTGGGTATGATTCTCTCAACTGTCAGTTTATTACTCCTTCTGTTTGAGCCGTGTTGTTAAATTTTCAGCATTAGCATAAACTTTAAAAACTTGCAGATAAACATAAATAGATCAACAGTACAGTAAAAACACATTCATCACATCAGCACACATGGACACTGTTGTCCGTCGATTGCACACCAGCAGCAGAAATCTTCCGAAAGTTGTCTCCTCACTTGAGAAAGTGGGAGAGGTGTGACCTTGGGGGCAAGCACAGAGCCAAGTACTGTCACCTACTCCTAGCTCCTCCGTTTAGGCTACTCCTAACGAAGCCAAGGGGGGTAGTCCCTAACAAAGAGTTTTCTATGGCTCAATGTGTTTAAGTGTTTTTGATGTTATGATGCGGATGGGTGTTTTTTAAGAGTTTTTGAATGATTACAACTTTATGATAAAATGAGCAATCCACGTTGCAATTACAAAACACAAGATTTGAGAAGAACAATACAAAGATGACTTGGAAATTAAAGGCATCCACAGATAGATAATGATTTAAGCAAACATTAGGGGCAAATGGTCCAGATCAAGGAGATGCATGGAAGTTTAAGACCAGTGCCAATATGGAGTCAAAACGTGCTTGTGAAAGCTGGAAAACAAGTCTCAATAGTAGTGTTTGTGAGATTGTTTTGCAATTGTTCTTGGTTTATTTTATTGTAAATTTTAAAGATGATATTGCTTAAGGTGTCTAGGAAACCTAACCGGAAATACTTTCAGTGGCTCCGTTCGAAGACATGACAGACCTGTCTGGAATCACAAGCTAGGTGTTCAGAGAATTTAACTAACGAGTGTCCAGATTGGGTTGCCCGGCGCCCACACTTGGAATTTGCCCACTACCTGAGTATTTATCGAGATAAAGTCGGTGCGTTGGTTATGGGATGAAAGTTTTAATTTGTGTTGTTATTGCGGTCTTAGCAAGTCCGTTCACCGTTCTGAGTACGAGCCCAACTCAAAAGTCGGCAGAGCATACTAGGTGAAGAACATCAACGAAGTAAATTAATTAGAGGGAATGTGAGTTGAAAGATTTTATTTAATAAATTAATTAAAACCCTCCGACAAAGAGCGCTCTTGACTTTGTCTTATGACAAAAGTTCAAGAGTCTTAGCTAAACTATATGCTTAATGCAAGGAAATGCAATGGGAATGCTCTTCGATAGAGAGTGCTCTTGACTTGGGTTCCGGCAAATTCAAGAGAATTAGCAATTAATTAACTAACTTGCAAAAAAGTAAAATGACTAATCTATCCAAGAATCTCTTTCAGGTTTTTAGGCCTTAATCGGGAGAGCATGGGGGTAACTAGAAAAACCGAAATAAACAACAACTCTCCGATAGAGAGCACTCTTGATCTACAAAGTGAGATTCAAGAGATTTCTACTTTAAAGCAGTTGAAATACTTTTGAAAGATGAGATTTTTAAATGACAAAGTACACAACTTCACAATGAATCAAAACAAGCTAATCTAGCAATTAGTGTTATGAGCAAAAACATGAAACTATTCTAAGTAAAGCAAATCTAATCTAAGAACACAAAAGAAAAGAACACCACAAACCTCCCCAAATGGGGGAGGTTTGGAGTGGGGGCTTAAAAACCCCACTCAAAAAAGAGAAATTTTATTAAGTGTTACAATTTGCCTTGGGAATTTAACCCTTAAAGAGGACTTTTAAAATAAAGATAGAAGACTAACAATGAAGCTTTTTTTTAAAGATTTTATACAAAAAAGGAGAGTGATTTATCTTTTTGTTGAGAACCTTTTCTTCAAACCTGCAAAATGGGAAAAAGGAAGAGGATAGAAAGGAGCAAAAAGAGGGCAAAAGAGGACTAAAACAAATAAGGAAACGAGGGAAAAAAGGGCTAGCGAACAGCAGATAGTTGGCTGCAAAAAATGAGAAAATGGGGTAGCGAACTAAGCAATAAGAGGGCTGCAAAAAATGGTAAAAACAGGGCAGCAACTTAGGAGAAACGTGGCTGCAAAAATTTTGAAGAAAGAGGGCAGCGAAGAAATCGAAGAAGACAATCAAACAACAAGGTGGAAAGAGGCCAAATCCAACCTAGAAGAAGAAGACAAAAAATCAACAAGACAATCAACCAAAGGTGGGATCAACCTCCGAACAAGGCGACCACTAAAAGCACTAGTCCCGAAACCATCCAGTCTAGCTGGATATACGCAAGGATGCTGATGGGGAAAGAGAAGTAGCCACAAAATTATGTGGCACTTGGGATCAAATCCCAAGCTTACTTTCTCAGGTCAAAACTAACATATGATACATAGAAATATGACGAAAGAAGAGAGATATTTAGATCCAACTTAAGAAAAGTAACCAGAAAGAATTGCGTTTGCTTGATGGATGAGGCAAAGAAACTTATGCTTCTTGACTTTCTTGAAAGAAAATGATTCCTTGTAGAACCTGCAGAATGAATGTTAACCATAAAAGAGCCCCTGTATATCGGACAATACCTGAAAGCAACACAAATTCAAGAGAAAAGCATGGATTATACAATATAGTGCTAGATTGTTAGCCTTCAACAATTATACAATCAAATGCTTAAGAATCTAGAGAAAAGGGAGCAAAGAAAGGTATCACCTCACAAGGTGAAACATGGCAAACAAAGAACTTCCGCATTGACCTCCAAAGTCATCAACTTTATTAAATCTTAAGCAAAATATTACAATGAAAATTCTCCAGAGCTTCTATGACAAAAATCCCATATATAGAGCTAAAGGAGCCTCTATTTATACAAAGAGAGAAGGCTAAAACCCAAACCTAACCGGCTCAGCACATAACTGAGAGCCCAGACCTGAGAATAAATTGGTGTGAGTGAGGGGTGGCCACCACCTAGGCAAGGCGCCCCCACTCCCAACCCTAAACATCCAATACCAGCCATCAAGAAAGCCACACGTGTGAGGGCGCAAGCCTTGAAGCAGGAGGGGCGTGAGCACTGTGAGGGAGGCATGAGCATGAAGGAGGTGTTTAACTTGTGATGATAGGTGCCAAAACCCTTAGGGTTTAGCACCAAACACCTTTTGCAATGAATACCCTGCTCCGTAATTATCACCGGACCAATCACAGCCTTCCAAATCACCAAATTCATAAGTTTAGCTGGAGATGACAAGTGTGCTAACTGAATGTACCTTTAATGCTCTCCGATTGTTGACTGAAGAGGATTTGTGCCGAGTTGAATCATCATAAATGCCCATTGCCATGTCATTAGCCTTTTATTTTATTCAAATTGGTTAATTTTGGAGAGTTTTTTTATTTTCTCCAAAATATTCACTTTTAATATTTTAATTAATAATTTTTCCGTAAATGACTTTTTTGAGAAATTATTAATTATGAGGCTGAATGAACTTCTGAAACTTTGAGATAGTTGGTTGGATGATCATGAATGATTTTTGGCTTAAGGTTAGAGCCTTCAATCACTGAATTCGGGTTCCGGATGACTGACTTATTACAAAATTAAATTTTCGATTTAAATTATGGAAAAATTTAATTAAAAACTTAAGAAAAATTAAAAATCCAAAATTTGACGCGTCCAGTAAAAAAAATTCAGAATTTTTTCAAAGGATCCTAGTGACTTAGGACATGACCATAGTCTATTCTAATAATGTCTAGTAAGTTTATACATACTCAATTGGGCTCTAATAACCCCCCAAGGCCCAGAATTCAAAATCGGGCATTCCAACTTTGGAAGAAGTGGGAGAAAACCTCATCTCGATTATACTCGGCTATAGGCAAAGCATAATTGTCAAGAGCAAAAAACTCTCTGGAATACCTTAGTTGAAATTCTACGTCCTAGGAGACCAAACCACTCAAAACACCCTACTAGCACATTTTATTACAAACCCCGCGAGGCCATGGTCATAATTACTTAAAACAAAAACTGGCTAGGCACAAAAGCGGATCATCCGATACACTGGAAACAAACATTTATCATGTTTGTCAAATGGCGGCTCCTCAGCTGATGCCACTATGGTACAAATAAGTTGGTAACATCTGGCTCCAACTGCAGGACGGGTACTCGCTTGATTTATTGATCAAAGAGAGTGCCTAAGAATCCAAAAATCTTTGGTACATGTATGTAAACAGAAGTGTCTTAATCCCATGTATATGATATATAAAAATAAACCATGATGAAGTACCAAAAAATATTTTTTGCTTTTTCAAATCAAAGTACATGAAACAAAACTTTTTCTTTTTCAGCATATAAATGAAATATGGTACAAATGCTAATATACAAAAGTTAAGATGCAACATTCTACATGGATATGATACATAAAATATGATACAAAAACCAAGTACATAAACATATTATGGTACAGAAAGAATAAAAATACATAAAAATACAACAAGGATGGGTTTAGAAAAGCCCTGGGATGACCCCTTGGTCATCTTGGAGGTTGTTTCGATAGAAGGGCTTCAAATGTTGACCATTCACGGGCAAGTTTAAAGTATCTCCATCCATGGTGTTAAGCAAAAAGGAATTGGTGCCAACAGTATCACGGATGATAAATGAGCCTTTCCAAAGGCTGTCGAACTTCCCATGCTTCCCAGGCTTCTCCCTTCTCTTATCCCATAAGAGAACAGTATCTCCTACTTGGAAAGATCTCGGCCTGGCTGACTTATCAAAGGTGCCCTTCATGCTTTCTTGATGCCTGAGTGACTGATCAAGGGCAGCTCTTCTAGATTCATCCAACTCTATGATCTGATTGATCCTCTACTCCATTTCCAGTTGTTCTGTGCCATATTCACTTAACATTCTGAAGATCGGAATCTGCATGCTGACCGGAAGGGTGGCTGTGAGCCCATACACTAACTCAAAAGGTGACTTTCCAGTTGAACTCCTCTTGGTAATCCTATCTGCCCACACAGCATACTTAATCTTGTTATCCCATGCTCTTTTATTATCACCCACAGTCTTCTTAAGAATAGTCATCAAATTTTTATTAGTGGACTCAGCAAGTCCATTGCCCTGCGGATAATAATCTGATGAATGGGATAGGATAATGCCATATTTAAAATAGAAGTCATTTACTTCTCTCGAACTGAAACCTTTGGCATTATCAGTTGTTATTTTAAGGGGAGTCCCGAATCTGGTGATGATTCTTTCCTCAATGAAATCTATAACAAACTTCTCAGTGGCATTCTTAGTAGGTATGGCCTCTACCCACTTAGTGAAATAATCGGTTGTCGTAAGAATCCAGCAAAATCCATTGCTAGAATTATCCTTAAATTTGCTGATAAAATCAAGCCCCCACTGCTGAAAAGGGCCAAGGACCACAACCGGTGTAAGAGGAAGTGCAGCCAACTTCTGCTTCCCTGTGAAAAGCTGACACTCTTGGCAACACTTGACATGTTTGTGAACATCTGCAAAGATAGTGGGCCAATAGTAACCAGCTCTCAAAATTTTGTGGGCAGTTGTATTCGCTGCATAATGGCCTCCACAAAATCCTAAGTGAAATTCAGTCAAGATTTTCTTGGAATCTTGTTCATTAATACATCTGAGTATAATGCCATCTGGGTTCCTCCAACCCAGACCCTCTTGGGTAAGGCAATATCTAGCAGTCTTGAGTCTCGAAGCCCTTCTTTTGTGACCTTTGAGGTGATCAGGGCAAGTGAGGTGGAGCAGGAAGAAAATGATGTCGGCATACCAATGATTATCAAGCTCTTGAAGCGCAGGAGTCATGGCTGGCTGAGGGATATTATTTTCAGCAATTATTTCAATGGCTTCTTCATTTTTCTGAGTAAGCATTCTAGCAAGGCCTTGTCCCTTGATTAATTTGGTAGGCTTTATTTCAAGGTCATACTCCTGGATTTTGGACACCCATGTGCCCCTTATTCATAAACAGTCCTGTTGAGACAGGATATCTTTCACTGCAATACAGGGAACATATCCAATGACTTTAGAATATCCAATATACGTTCTGAAATGTTTCAAAGATTTGACTAAGGCATAAGCCTGCTTTTCCATAATGGTATATTTCAATTCAAAGTTTTGTAAGGATCTATTCATGAAGGCTATAGGTTGCTCGAACCCTTCGAAGTTCTTCTGGAGCAACACACTGGCAATAGTGTCTTTTGAAGCAAAAGAAAAGATCATAAAATCTTTCATGTAATCCGGGCTGACTAAGATAGGAGACCTAGTGATGGCATCTTTAATAGTGTCAAAAGCATTCCTTCCTTCATCTGTCCACATGAATTTAACATTTTTTTTAGGAGAGCCTACATAGGTTTCATGAGTTCAGCTAGGTTAGGAATGAATCTCCTTATGAAGTTAATGTGACCATTAAACGATTGGAGACCCTTAACATTTTTGGGAAGGGGAATCTTTTGTATAGCTTCTATCCTCTCAGGGTCAATTTTGACCCCGTCTTTGTTGATAATGTGACCTAAAAGCTTTCCTTCTTCAATACCTAAGACTGACTTAGTCGGATTTAAGGAAATGCCATATTTCCTACATCTTTCAAAAACCTGCCTGAGATGACCAACATGGATGGATCTTTCTTTCAAAAATATAGTGAGACCATCTTGGTAGATCTCAATGATTTTGCCAATCAACTCCTTGAAAGCATAATCCATGGCCCTTTGGAAGGTAGCTCCACATTTAAAAGGCCAAAGGGCATTCTCAGATATTCAAAAGTGCCCCAAAGAGTTGTGAAAGTAGTTTTGTGTCTATCCTCTTCTTGGATGACAACCTGGTTATAGCCTAAAAAACCATCAAGCATTGACATCATGCTCGATCTAGTGACCCATTGGAGGAGGGTCTCCATGTTGGGGAGGGGGTAATTGTCCTTCTGACATGCTATGTTTAGATTTCTGAAATCTATACATATCCTTAAACTCCTGTTCTTTTTTCTAACTACCACTAAGTTAGAACACCACGTTGAATGTCTCGTAGAAGCTATTATTCCTGCTGCTAACATCTTTTCTAGCTCCTTCTTTACAATGGGTGCTAACTTAGGATTTATTTGCCTAAGTTTTTGCCGGAAAGACTTGCCTTTTTGACATTCAGGTTTCAAAGGAATGGTGTGCTGAAAAACATCTTCCCTATATGCTTTAAGTTCATCATAAGTGAAGGCAAAAACATCCCTATATTCTTTTACCAAGTTTATAAGGTTGTTCCTTTCCTTTTCAGAGGTACCTTTTCCAATTTTTATTATTCTTGGTTCTGTTTCCGTTCCAATGTTGATTTCTATGTACTCACCCGACTTCATTTGTTCGACACTACTCTTTCTTCTATCCTGTCTGTCAAAGATGTTCTCTAAGGCGACAAAGCCACATGTCACAGGATTGAAGCGGTTACCCTCATCCCGATATTCTTTACCTTCCTCATGTTCATTTGCTTTATAATTGGAAAATTCATCAATATGATTAATAAATTTCAATATTTGTTCATCATCTTTGAAAACCTGCCAATGTTCTACATTATCAGGAATAAAAGGTCTGAAGTTAACCTCTAAAAGACAATCCCCCTCTAACATCTCATCTGATGGATGAAGTGTTGAAGCTGCAAACGCTAGTTGGTCGGCGGCACTATTCTGATCTCTAGGGATCGCTTCTATATTAAGGGCATCAAAAAATTCCATTGTATCCCAGACTGCATTTCTATACTTTTTTAATCTTTGACACTTACATGCAAACTGACCCTTAACTTGTTGGACAATTAAGTCAAAATCCCCCTAAATACTAAGCAATTTGATCTCCATGTCCTTGGCAATCTTGATGCCTAGTAGAAGTGCCTCGTACTCTGCCACATTGTTGGTTGCCTCAAATTCCAATCTGAAAGCAAAGTTGAAAACTTTACCTTCTGGTGAAATAATGACTATCCAAGCCCCTTTTCCTGCTTTAGAATAAGCTCCATCAAAGTTCATCCTCCACAATTCATTAAGTTTTTCATTTTTAATTTCTTCTTGGATAGGCATTAAGAAAGTGGAGTTGATCTAGTACATCCCTAGTCCACTTGAGTAGTTGACATATTCATTTGATGATTTCCCTGGGCTTTCTACATGATATCTTCGTTCTTTCTCAGTATGTAACTTAACCAATGAACCTTCTGATGCAGATAAAGTGGCATATGTCCAGTCCATTTGGATGGATCCCCCTAAAGTGGCACCAAATTTTCTAGATAATAGCATGCCCCATTTATCCGGCACGTCTATGACAAGGATATCCATGGTAACATGGATGTCCGGATACTTGGCTAATCTTACATGCTGCCTTTCAATCATACCTTCAACTTTGACAGGTCTAGAGTCCATGGCACATACATTTTGGTAAGGGCGAGTGGTTCTAAGGCCAAGCTGCTGCATGACTTTCTTAGTCATAATATTGGATCTTGAGCCTGAATCTAGCATACAGTTGTGCAGGAGAAGATCACCTATCATCAATGACATGTAGAAGGGCGGGTGATCTTCTTTTCTTGGGTCCCTAGTATGCAAGATTACAGGGGGGTCTCCACAGACATTTTCCTGACTGGGTGGAAGTTGTTCTACTATATTGGCAAAAGTTATGTTTTGGGGAGCTGTAGGTCTTCCAGGTGCAACTATCTTTGAGGTAGGGAGGGGATCATTATCAACCTGGGGCTCTAGCATTTTCAACAATTTCTCCTTTTGACCAGGGATTTTACATAACTCAAGTACGGGAACCGAAACTTTGGAGTTTGCTAACCAACTACCTAAATCAAAAGTTAGAGCAACAAAATCTAACTTATCATTTATTTTTGGAGGAATGTTAGAAATTGTTACCTTTGAAGCAGTTTGGGTAGATGGCCCTTCCCTTGGTCTTCTTTGATATGTTATGCCTTTAAAATTCTGAACGTTGTTGCTATTTGAAGGCATTTCCCCATAATACTCAGTTAAGTAATCAACCCTTTTATGAGATTGGTTGGCTTGCTTCCAACTATCCTTATGGTCAACATAGATGTCTCCTACATTGTGAATGAATTCAAGCTCGCTTGCAGATGTACTGGGACCACAACCCTCGGGATAACCATGTTCTTGAACATAGCACGCATAATGGCAACCCGATTCCTCATGGAAATCTCTGCATGCCCTACAAAATGGTTTGTAAGCCTCAACCACATTAGTAGCCTCTAGCTGATGAGGAGGCCTCTGCTCATGGTTGGGATTCTTTCTCTGCCATGTTTGCCTTGCAGGGAAGGGTCTAGGAGGTGGCGGAGGTTGAGTTATTTCAACAGTTATGACCCTATTCTGAACCTCTTTAATCTGTGCTAAGTGTTTCCTCTCCATGTCTTGCATTTTCTCTATCAGGTCCATGAGCTTCTTCTCATAAGCTTCGTGTGATGGTTCTTTCCCTTTAGGTTCAATAGTTTTAAGAGGAGTTGATGATCTAGAGTAACCCTGGATGTTTGACTCCCATGAAGACTGCATGTTCTTATCAATTTTAATGGCCAAAATCTGAGCTTGAAGTAAAGTAGTCGGCTCCTTGTCTCTAATCTGGTATTGGATCTTGCCACTTAATGCTTCAATGTAATAATCCAAAGTGGAAGCTGCAGGAGGAGCATAAGTGGCAGGGATGGAATTTGATAACTCAGTGAACCTATTATTGAATTCATCCATGGTTTCCGTTTCAAACTTCTTCATACTAGTCAAAGCTGCTACTAGATGCCTAGGTTCCTTCTTACTGCCAAACTTTCCAAGGAAAGCAGTCTTGAAATCTGCTATGGTAGTGAAAGAGTTGTTTGGCAAATTATCATACCAATTCCCAGCTTTGCCATCCAGAGACAGATCAAACAAGGTCATGTAAACATCTTCTTGTTTATCAGCACCCCTAACATACAAACCACAGTGTCTGGAGAAGTTTCTGATATGCTGCTCAGCAGAGGTAGAGGCATCAGTGCCATTAAAAGTCATAAGTTTATCAATAGCCTTCTCGGGAATGTCATGAGACTGACCTGCTATCTGAGTAAAATTGAGTTGAGTAAAAAACCCACCCATTGTGTCAAGGAAACAGTTATTGTTTTGAAAATTTTCTAAGTTTTCTTGAAATAAAAAGTGGATGTCTGAAAAAGACTCAAATCCAAGTTCTACAAGGATCCTACAAGAAGCTAGTTTGTTCAATCTCCTCCTATAGACCTTTTCAGGATCAGGGATGAAACTGAGCAAACCTTCCGAGTTTCTTCTAGTCGAATACCTTAAGGTGTTAACTTGCAGTGGAGTCGCCAGGTGGATTGAAGTCTAATTTCAGAGAGTGATTGGACTAAAAATCTACCAAAAAGGGGAGAAAGGTAAAAAACTAAAAAGAAACAAAGGTCGTCCAGGAACAAAAAGATTTGTCCCCGGCAACGGCGCCAAAAGATGTTGTCCGCCGATTGCACACCAGCAACAGAAATCTTCTGAAAGCTGTCTCCTCACTTGAGAAAGTGGGAGAGGTGTGACCTTGGGGGCAAGCACAGAGCCAGGTACTGTCACCTACTCCTAGCTCCTCCGTTTAGGCTAACTCCTAACGAAGCCAAGGGGGGTAGTCCCTAACAAAAAGTTTTATATGGCTCAATGTGTTTAAGTGTTTTTGATATTATGATGCGGATGGGTGTTTTTTAGGGGTTTTTGAATGATTACAACTTTATGATAAAATGAGCAATCCACGTTGCAATTACAAAACACAAGATTTGAGAAGAACAATACAAAGATGACTTGGAAATTAAAGGCATCCACAGATAGATAATGATTTTAGCAAACATTAGGGACAAATGGTTCAGATCAAGGAGATGCATGGAAGTTTAAGACCAGTGCCAATATGGAGTCAAAACGTGCTTGTGAATGCTGGAAAACAAGTCTCAATAGTAGTGTTTATGAGATCGTTTTGCAATTGTTCTTGGTTTATTTTATTGTAAATTTTAAAGATGATCTTGCTTAAGGCGTCTACGAAACCTAACCGGAAATACTTTCAGTGGCTCCGTTCAAAGACATGACAGACTTGTCTGGAATCACAAGCTAGGTGTTCAGAGAATTTAACCAGCGAGTGTCCAAATTGGGTTGCCCGGCGGCCACACTTGGAATTTGCCCACTACCTGAGTATTTATCGAGATAACGCCGGTGCGTTGGTTATGAGGTGAAAGTTTTAATTTGTGTTGTTATTGCGGTCTTAGCAAGTTCGTTTACCGTTTTGAATACAAGCCCAATTCGAAAGTCGGCAGAGCATGCTAGGTGAAGGATATCAACGAAGTAAATTAATTAGAGGGAATGTGAGTTGAAAGATTTTATATAATAAATTAATTAAAACCCTCCAATAGAGAGCGCTATTGACTTTGTCTTATGACAAAAGTTCAAGAGTCTTAGCTAAATTATATGCTTGATGCAAGGAAATGCAGTGGGAATGCTCTCTGATAGAGAGTGCTCTTGACTTGGGTTCCGGCAAGTTCAAGAGACTTAACAATTAATTAACTAACTTACAAAAAAGTAAAATGACTAATCTACCCAAGAATCTCTTTCAGGTTTTTAGGCCTTAATCAGGAGATTATGGGGGTAAGTAGAAAAACTGAAATAAACAACAACTCTCCGATAGAGAGCACTCTTGATCCACAACGTGAGATTCAAGAGATTTCTACTTTAAAGCAGTTAAATACTTTTGAAATATGAGATTTTTAAATGACAAAGTACACAACTTCACAATGAATCAAAACAAGCTAATCTAGCAATTAGTGTTCTAAGCAAGAACATGAAACTATTCTGTAAAGCAAATCTAATCTAAGAACACAAAAGAAAAGAACACCACAAACCTCCCCAAATGGGGGAGGTTGGGAGTGGGGGCTTAAAAACCCCACTCAAAAAAGAAAAATTGTATTAAGTATTACAATTTTCCATGGGAATTTAACCCTTAAAAGGGACTTTTAAAATAAAGCTAGAAGACTAACAATGAAGCTTTTTTTAATAGATTTTATACAAAAAAGGAGAGTGATTTATCTTTTTGTTGAGAACCTTTTCTTCAAACCTGCAAAATGGGAAAAAGGAAGAGGATAGAAAGGAGCAAAAAGAGGGCAAAAGAGGACTGAAACAAATGAGGAGATGAGGGAAAAAAAGGGGGAAGCGAACAGCAGATAGTTGGCTACAAAAAAGGAGGAAATGGGGCAGCGAACTAAGTAATACGAGGGCTGCAAAAAATGGTAAAAACAGGGCAGCAACTTAGGAGAAAAGTGACTGCAAAAATTTTGAAGAAAGATGGCAGTGAAGAAATCGAAGAAGACAATCAAACAACAAACTGGAAGGAGGCCAAATCCAACCTAGAAGAAGAGGACAAAACATCAACAAGACAATCAACCAAAGGTGGGATCAACCTCCGAACAAGGCGACCACTAGAAGCACTAGTCCCGAAACTGTCTAGTCTAGCTGGATGTACGCAAGGATGCTAATGGGGAAAGAGAAGTAGCCACAAAATTATGTGGCACTTGGGATCAAATCCCAAGCTTACTTTCTTAGGTCAAAACTAACATATGATACATAGAAATATGACGAAAGAAGAGAGATATTTAGATCCAACTTAAGAAAAGTAACCGGAAAGAATTGCTTTTGCTTGATGGATGAGGCAAAGAAACTTATGCTTCTCGAATTTCTTGAAAGAAAATGACTCCTTGTAGAACCTGCAAAATGAATGTTAACCATAAAAGAGCCCCTGTATATCGGACAATACCTGAAAGCAACACAACTTCAAGAGAAAAGCATGGATTATACAATATAGTGCTAGATTGTTAGCCTTCAACAATTATACAATCAAATGCTTAAGAATCTAGAGAGAAGGGAGCAAAGAAAGGTATCACCTCACAAGGTGAATCATGGCAAACAAAGAGCTTCTGCATTGACCTCCAAAGTCATCAACTTTATTAAATCTTAAGCAAAATATTACAATGAAAATTCTCTAGAGCTTCTATGCCAAAAATCCCGTATATAGAGCTAAAGGAGCTTCTATTTATACAAAGAGAGAAGGCTAAAACCTTAAAACCAAAAACCCAAACCTAACTGGCTCGGCACATAACTGAGAGCCCAGACCTGAGAATAAGTTGGTGTGAGTGAGGGGTGGCCTCCACCTAGGAAAGGCGCCCCCACTCCCGACCCTAAACATCCAATACCAACCATCAAAAAAGCCACACATGTGAGGACACAAGCCTTGAAGCAGGAGGGGTGTGAGCACTGTGAGGGAGGCGTGAGCATGAAGAAGGTGTTTAACTTGTGATGATAGGTGCCAAAACCCTTAGGTTTTTGCACCAAACACCTTTTGCAATGAATACCCTGCTCCGTAATTATCACCGGACCAATCACAGACTTCCAAATCACCAAATTCATAAGTTTAGCTGGAGATGACAAGTGTGCTAACTAAACGTACCTTTAATGCTCTCCGATTGTTGACTGAAGAGGATTTGTGTTGAGTTGAATCATCATAAATGCCCATTGCCATGTCATTTAGCCTTTTATTTTATTCAATTTGGTTAATTTTGGAGACTTTTTTTATTTTCTCCAAAATATTCACTTTTAATATTTTAATTAATAATTTCTCCGTAAATTACTTTTTTGAGAAATTATTAATTATGAGGCTGAATGAACTTCTGAAACTTTGAGATAGCTGGCTGGCTGATCATGAATGATTTTTGGCTTAAGGTTAGAGCCTTCAATCACTGGATTCAGGTTCCGGATGACTGACTTATTACAAAATTAAATTTTCCATTTAAATTATGGAAAAAATTAATTAAAAACTTAGGAAAAATTAAAAATCCAAAATTTGACGCGTCCGGTAAAAAAATTTCGGAATTTTTTCTAAGGGTCTTAGTGACTTAAGATATGACCATAGTCTATTCTAATAATGCCTAGTAGGTTTATACATATTCAGTTGGGCTCTAATAACCCCCCAAGGCCCAGAATTCAAAATCGGGCATTCCAGCTTTAGAGGAAGCAGGAGAAAACCTCATTGATTATACTCGGCTATAGGCAAAGCATAATTGTCAAGGGCAAAAAACTCCCTACGTCCTAGGAGACCGAACCACTCAAAACACCCTACTAGCACATTTTATTACAAACCCCGCGGGGCCATGGTCATAATTACTTAAAACAAAAACTGACTAGCCAAAACTGGCTAGGCACAGAGGCAGATCATCTAATACACTGGAAACAAACATTTATCATGTTTTCAAATGGCGACTCCTCATCTTATCCCACTATGGTACAAATAAGTTGGTAACAGACACAATATTTTTTTTCCCTGGGGAAACCTTCAAAGGACAAAAACCCCAAAAGCATTAATAGCTCGTCTCATAAATGAGATGGCTTAAGAAATTCTTCAAAAAGTTCCTCAAATCCAGATTTGGATTTTGACCGCAGTTTACAGATGCAAAAGATTTCTCAGCAAAACAAACTAAGGTTTTCAAACCCTAGTAAACCACATTTCCAGATCTGCCCAGAAATGATTGAGGCTGCCCAAAACAGTCTGTCTACCCAAGATGAAGTTAGGGCCTGCCCAGAAATGCTAGAGACTGTCAAAAACAGTCTGCACAAACTTATCAGTCTGCCTAAGATAAAATTAGGGCCTACCCAGAATTGCTAGAGGCTGTCAAAAACAATCTGCACGAATTTATCAGTCTACCCAAGATAAAATTAGGGCCTGCCCAGAATTGCTAGAGACTGTAAAAAACAGTCTGCACAAATTTATCAGTCTGACCAAGATAAAATCAGGGCCTGCCCAGAATTGATAGAGACTGTAAAAAACTGACTGTTCCAAAAAAACAATCTCAGATCTGCCCACAAACAAAATTAGGGCCTGCCCAAATTACAAAAAACAGGCTGCCCGAAATTTTGAAACAGGCTGCACGAAATTTCTAGTCACTGCCCGTGACTGTTCCTCTTCCCCAGGTCTGCCCGGAAAAGAAACAGAGGCTTCCCGGAAAAAGAAGAGGCTGCCCACAAAAAAAATCTCAGCTGCCCAAAAAATGGAATGCTGAAGATGGACTTTGCTGATAAAACCCTAGCTGAGGGTTTGAACATAAGATAGCCTTCTTCACCTGTGAGAGCAAAAGTGTGTGTATCAAATGAGAAGGCTTGATCTTCTTTTATAGCCTTTGTTCACTTGTAAGTGGACAAGATAAGGAAAAATAAAAATAATAATAGTTTTATTCTTTTCCTAATTCCACTTTCACATTTACCAAAAACGGTACTTTTATTTTTCCTTTGACTTTTATAAGAAGTCCTTATTTATTTTGATTTTTACTTTGGTCATTTTCTTGTGGTCACAAAGTCTTTATTTATTTTGACTTTTGACTTTGGTCATTTTCCAATTGCCCCTGTGGTCCTTTTTTATTTCAAAAGTACATCATCATAAACCAAGAGAGTTATTAATGCTTTTATCTCACACACTGTATGACACCTAGATCTGGTACTAGGGTAACTTGACCAAGGGTAGCTAATCCTTGGAGAAGCACACCAAGCCCATAGATCAAGGGTCAAAGTGCCACACACATGCCCAAACCCAGTCTAAGGCTTATAGTGTCTTCATTCTCCAAGAGAATGGATATTCAAAGCTAAGCTGAGTCTACCAGTACCAGACTGGTCTACATCGTGGTCCCGGACCAGATGTCTACTCAACACAAGGTTGAGTCTACCCAGGGAAGATCTGAGTTTATATCATGGTCCCAGACCAGCTATCTACCATTCAACAGAATGGTCACTTAACACTGGGTTGAGTCTTCACCGTGGTCCCGGACCAGGTGGTCCCATTCTCTGAAGAGAAGGGCTCTCGATGCTATTCAGAAAATCAACACGTGTGGCCTAGGACTATGCTTTTTCATATTCATTTTTTTTTATGTACATTCTGGCAAATGCTTTGCAGCAGGGTATTTTGTGAGTTTACATATATGATTTAATTTTTTTTGGAGTATGAAGTTTTTCATCATTGTTTAAAATTATAAGATAATTTTATGGATTAAATTGTGTTGGAATTTATAAAGTCTATAATGTTATAATGTTTTAAGTGAACACTCCAATCTTTATCAAGAAACTCAAACTAATTATAAAATATTAAATTATAAAAAAAAAGACTAGATCAAAATTAACTCAAGTAGAAAAAAATGAGTAAACAAAAATATGATAATAGTAAAAAAAAATGATGTGTATGTATATGTAAAACGTAGTTCCTTCTGTCAACATAGTTGCATCTCAATAACTTCCTATGATAATTGGTTTAGGTAAACCTTAGTGTATATAAGGATTTTTTTTACTCCTTTTAATTTATAATACACATTTCCCTTCTCTATTACCAAGATATGGCCTATATCTTATTTACAATAATGACAATTTGAATAACTATAATTTATACATAATGTTTTCTTCGGCAAATGATAATTATCTTAACAAGTGAGATTCAGTAGCATTTTTTCTGTAATGTTGAAGAACACAAATCAAGGAAATTGTTTGAGAATTGACCAACCTTCAAAATCCGTGTTTTGTGGGTGAGTTGTCCTGACAACATAGTCTACAATATCATTGGCATAAGCTGTAAATCTGGCCTCTGTAAAGAAATGTATTTCATGTCATTGCACCAGATGCGTGCATAATGCTGGAAACAATAATTAAGTAAATTATATCGCTTCCCATGTGGGTGTTAATAATAATTATAAAAGCTTACTCATGAGAGTGGTGGCATCTGGTTCGATAGCTTCTCCCGCGTGATAGGGCTTGCAACACTTCTCATATTGCAATTTGAGCTCTCCTCCGCCACATGGGCAGACACCAGTACCTCCCTTGGTATTCCTTCTGGTTGGTTTTCTGTCGAAGGCCTTCCCGAAACCTTTTCCAGCAGTGGCTTTTACCTTCACCGTTGCAGGCTGTTTTAAGTAAAGAGAAGGCACAACGGTTGAGTTTTGCAGCATAAACGGTATGGATTGGGATGGCGAAACTGAATTCAATTGATAGGAAGGGACTGAAGGCAGCGAGCTTCTGGCAGCCAACTTAAAATCCATTTCGATAGTGCCCTCACGCTGGTCCACATTCTTTCATCTTAGATAAAACCTAACTTGAACTAGCATCGACCTATCCAAAGGAGCCTCCGATAAAACTTCTTAGACTAGTATAGGCCTAACCAAAGTAGACTGACCCTTTGAAATATCTTATATTTTAGTTTAGTTTATTTAAATTAAAAATATGTAAATTTTAATTTAAACTAACTATTACATTTATTTTAATTTAAACTAACATGGGAGACCATAGAATTCTTAAACTAGCTTTTAATTCCAGCCAAAACCACCTAAGGCTCAAGCGAGGTTGGTATAAAGATACCAGGATCTGGTTAAACCGCTGGGAGATCGATGAAAAAATTGCATTGCAAAATATTAATAACATCAAAAATATTGTTACTTCTAAGTTTAAAGAGAAACTGTGGTGTGAGAAAGATTTAGAGGCTAAAAGAAATTTAAAATATTATGAGAAGGTCATCAACCCTACTCTAGAAGATCAAAAGTATATCTCTATTTTAACCAGTTCAAAGAAAAAAACCAATATAGCCAACATAAGAACGAACTCTCATGAGCTCCATAGTGAAACAGGTTGTTGGACTGTTCCTAAAACACCATGGGTGGAAAGGATATGTCGTCCCTGTGAGAAAAAGAACATTGAAGATGAAAATGCCTACGTACATCCACATTAGATCTCAGTTTCATAATCTTTGTTGTAATACTGACCTTCCTAGCCTTTTAACTTGTCAAAATTATAGTGAGCTTAGGACGCTTCTCATGAAGCTCTTTGAGCATAGGAATACAATTTTAAAACAAACTAATTAATGGTTTCTTTAGGTCCCATAGACCAATTCTGGTCTCAGTGGACGTTAACCATCATCATCATCATCATTTTAAACTTGGATTTATATTGATACCTTATTAGATTTATTTTAAACTTGGATTTATTTTTATGTCTTATTATGTCCATTACATTTTAGAATTATTTTAGAATTATTAATTTATTGACACATAATTAATTTTTCAATCCTTAAAGCTAAACTTTAGTGGTTAATTTATGTATTAATTTGTGTTTTAATTATTTACATTTTAATTGGTTGAAAGTCAATGATGTCATTCTTGGAATTTGGAGTGGGGATTTTAAGTGACGTGTGTTATGGCCCTCCTCCATGCCACACCTAAAACGCGCAAGACTCTCGAGGACACGCTAGCAAGGTGGGCGCGCTCCTTGGATGAACGATCGCGGGCGCTTAGCAAACCCATCGACGCACCTTGCAACCCGCGATGGAAGCCCACAATGAGGAGGTGACTTGGTTAAAGGTGCACGGAACAAACGAAGTGCACGGCAGCGTTGGGCGCTTGACCCATCCAAGTGTGGGCGCGGTGGCACTTCAACCCACGACGGCGTCAGCATGGAAAGAGTGGGCACCAAGCAAGGAAGCGGCCGAGCTCAACGCCTATAAAAATCGAACATCACACTTAGAAGAGGCACGACGGAAAAACGTTGGAGACAAGTCGTAGAGAGAGTTCTAAACTTAGGAGAGCGTTCGGGAAGGTTGTGCAGCCGCAAGCAGGGGGCAAACAGAAAATGTGCTTACTCTTTGTAATCTTGTAATTGTGTGTTAACTGGTTGGGTGCACATAGAGCTCTGTCGGTTTTGGAAACTCCACCAATGTAATTTCTATCTTATTAATAAGGAATCTTTTGGGGTTTGTTGGTTGGGTAACCCTACCTTTCCGTATTGTGTCTATTTTCGGGTGATGTTGTGTACACGTTAAACTTGGTTAAGTATGCTACGAAGACCATAATAAGAAAACTTAAGACAAATAAGGTAAAACACTTCTTCAGGTTAAGGCGTAGTCTGTCAATGCGCCCTTCTGTTGGTCAAGCCCTCAAGGTGCTCCCGGGCAGTGCCACAAAGTTTTGACGGGTGAGTCAGTCAACGAGCCGACAAGGTTGTGACAGATGCTATCAGAGCGTTCGGTTAAGATTCTTCACACCACCGAAACGATTAGCAGAAATGGGTTGTCGAGGTCGCTAAGGATGCATAAAAAACACAAACGAATATGGGCGTTGTTGCTAGAAGAACCTCTAAGAGTGCTAACGTGATTGTCGGAAGGGTGGATGGAAAGATTAGCAGGTGCGATGAGGACGACAAGTAAAACACACCCTTTGTTGGCAGTGTTAGCAGAAAATGCCGCGTCCTGGAGAGACGTGCTTCTGGCACACTTGCGAGCTGGTGTGACGAGGTGCGCCTAGGGGGTGCACGTCCATAACCCTGTGAGTGACTAAGAGCATAAGCTCGACCGTGATACAGACGCGCGAAGGAGGTGTGTGCCACATCGTAGTTGGTTCACGATGCTAGCGTGGATACAAAGAGCTGTCAAGTATGTGGTGTTGTGGGCACGCTAAGGAGAGCACGCGCTATAGCGCAACATGTGCACAATGCGGCAGAAGAAACGAAGTGCGGTCGGGTGATGGGAGGCTTTTCCCATCACCTCTACATTATGCAAAACATCAAGAAGGTGAACGCATTATGCTTCCTGGATGCCATTGTGACGGAAGAAATGTGAGGGCCCTGGTGGACACGGGCACTTCTCACATTTTTGTGAAGCATGAAGTTGTGGATGTTATTGGGTTAAAAAGAAAGAACCGTGGCATAAATGTCAAAGCAGTAAGTTCTTGGTAAGAGAAGCCACAAGCATTGCTTCAGGAGTACATATTCAGCTAGGACATTGGACATGAAAGGCAGATTTCACGGTGATGCCTCTTGATGATTTCAAGATGATCTTTCGGCAGGATTTCTTGCGAAGACATTAAGCGGTGTTGATGTTGTTTGTAGATAAGATGGTGATTCTAAGTGAGAGAAAAGCAAGTGTGGTGCATATCATTGCTAGCAAAGCAGGAAAATGGGAAAAGTTACTTTCTTCACACTTAGCTCGACGGTCGGGGTCGCAAATGTATGTTGCAACGTTGTTGGACGAGTCTGATACGAGAAGCGTGGGGACGCCTACACCTCCTATCATTGCTAACATACTAGCTACATATGCATACTTGATGCTCGAGAAATGACCTAAGGTATTACCTCCGAAAAGGACTGTTGATCATCGGATTGAGCTTGATCCGGGCTCTAGATCTGTGGCAAAGGCTCGTTACAGATTATCAGGACCAGAGTTGGAGGATTTGAAATGACAACTAACCGAGCTCACAGATGTTGGTTTCATTAGGCTTTCAAGGTCGCCATATGGTGCCCCAATGATATTCCAAACAAAGAAGGACACGACGAAGCTCAGTATGTGCTTGGACTACCGAATGTTGAACAAGAAAACCATCAAGAACTGTTATCCTCTACCATTGGCTACAAATTATTTCGACAACTTAGCTAAGGTGAGGGTGTTCTCGAAACTGAATTTGAGGCATGGGTACTACCAAGTTAGAATCACAGAAGGTGACGAGTACAAGACGACGTGTGTGACATGTTATGGGAGTTTTGAGCTTCTCATTGTGTCGTTTGGGTTATGCAATGCCCTTACGACATTTTGCACGTTGATGAATCATCGTGTTGCTGTCATTTTTGGACAAATCAATTGTGGTGTATCTAGACGACATTGTTGTCTACAACAAAATGATGGAAGAGCACAAGCAACATTTGAAAGAGGTTTTTGAAGCATTGCGGGAGAACAAGCTATACTTAAAGGAATCAAAGTGTGTGTTTAGATAGGAAGAAATTACGTTCTTGGGCCATATAATTGGATAATGAAAGGTTCTCATGGATGACAGAAAGATTGTTGCTATCCAAGATAGGGAGGAACCTCAGACAATGCATGAAGTACACAGCTTCCTCGGCTTGGAAAACTACTACCGCATGTTTGTGGAGAGTTACTCCAAAGTGGCAGCGCCTCTTGCCGAGTTGCTGAAAAAGAATAAGTTGTGGAAGTGGTATGAAAAATTCCAAGAAGCATTTGATGAGCTTAAATGCAGACTTGCAACCGCTCCGATGCTACGGTTTCCTGACTTTGAAAATGAATTCAAAGTGCAGACAAATGCATCTGACTTCACCATCGAAGGAGTTTTGATGCAGGAAGGTCACCAGGTGGGGTTTGAAAGTCGAAAACTCCAGGACCAGGAAAGGAGGTACTTGGTTCATGAGAAATAAATGACGACGATGGTGCATTGCTTAAGATTTTGGTAGCATTATTTGTTGGGTAAATCGTTTGTTGTAAAAACGGGCAACATGGCTACTAACTACTTTGCCACACAACCAAAGCTCTCACTAAAGCAAGCTATATGGAAATATTTCTTAGCTGAGTTTGACATGGTCTTGGAGTACCAGCCAAGTAGGTTGAACCCAGTTGTAGACACGTTGAGCAGGAAATCTCATCTCACAACCTTGGAGGGATAGCCTCTCGACCTGAATACTCAAGTTGTGTCCAACTTACGACAAAGGATTCTAGAAAACTTGTTGGGGACTCGACTGCCAAAAGCATCATGGAACAGGTCAATGAAGGCAAGATGGACAAGTTTCAGGAGAAATATGGACTGCTCTTTTTTTATGGAAGCTTGCATGTGTCGAAGGCATCTCATCTATGAAAAGACTTTCTACGAGAGTGTCATGACTCAGCGTGAGCAGGCCACCCATAGCAGCATATGATGCATGCCTTGCTCGAGAAGAGTTTCTTTTGGGAGCACTTATGACAGGACGTGGAAGAGTATGTACACACATGTCTTATTTGCCAACAAGACAAGTCAAGTACAAATAAGAAAGCTAGGTTGTTGTAACCACTACTAGTTTTGAAGAGGCCTTGGGTAACCGTTTCCATGAACTTCATCTCACAACTACCCGTTGCATAGGGATACAATGGAATATTTGTGGTGGTAGACCGTTTTTCCAAGTATGCGATGTTTGTGCCATTGAAGTCACCATCCAAAGCAGCGGATGTGGCTAAGTTGTTCTTCAAACATGTGGTTAAATATTGGGGTTTCCACTAAACATTGTGTCCGATGGAGACACTAGGTTCACTGGAAAATTTTGGCTAGCATTATTCAAGTTAATCGAAACGTAGTTGCTCACAAGTTCGAGCTTCCATCCAGAGATAGATGAATGGGTGGAGAGAGTTAATGTAGGCTTGGAGATTTACTTGAGGCACTTTGTGCACGTTGATCAAAAGAACTGGCCATAATTGTTGGATGCAACATAGTTCAGTTATAACATGCACATAAGCTCAGTGATAGGGTACATTTTGGTTAAGTTGGAAACCAGACAAAAGTCATTGACACTGTAGGTCATTACGACAGGAGAGATAGGATCGAACCTAGTTGTGGAGTTCATGAAAGAATGGGAAGAAAAGTTGAAGTTGGCTAAGCCTCGCTTGGAGAGCATAGGCAAATGAATGAATAAGTGGGAGAATAAGAAGCACAAAGATGAATAATTTCAAGTTAGAGAGAGTGTTCTTCTCAAACTTCGAGTGAGCAGTTTATTCCTCCAAAGGGCTTGGCAAGCTCTTTGGTACGGAAGTATGACGACCCGTTCAAGATTGTTGAGAGGGTAGGCAAGGTCGCTTACAAGATCAAACTTCCAGAACAACTACGGGCGTACCACCCAGTCTTTCATGTTTCTCAGCTTCGAAGATGATGAGCAGATGAAGAATAACCAAAATGGAACGTTCCCACATGTGCTCCTGCGATGATCATTGACAGACTTGAGCGTGAAGTAGAAGCAATTTTGGAGCACTGGTTCAACAAACACGGAAAGGACTCATAGTTGGAGTACTTTGTCAAGTGGAAAGGACAGTCGGATCAGGAGAGTAGTTGGGAGTGGAAGAACACCTTGTGAAAATAAAAAGATGCAATCAACACGTTTCAAGAGGAACATGGACTTCCAAGTCTACGGAACTCGCAAAAGAAGCATCGTCAGGACGATAACTAGACAGGTTGGGGAGGTTGTTACGGCTCTCCCGCATGCAACACCTAAAAACATGCAATACTCTCAAGGACACACTCCTCAGATGAATGGTCTAGGCGATTGGCAAGCCCCTTGATACACCTTGCAACCCGCGATGGAATCCCGCAGCAAGGAGGTGACTTGGTTAAAGGTGCATAAACCAAAAAAAAGTGCACGATAACTCTAGATGCTTGACCCACCCAAGTGTGGGCGCAGTGGCACTTCAACCCACAACAACGTCAACATGGAGTGGGTTTCAGTCCCTTGTGCAACACACTAAAATGATGACGAATGAGCAGATGGGAGGACGCTTGGTTTGAGCTAATGGATTTAGAGAGGGCGTGCCCAGATTTGTTCGTGCTTGAGCTCAATGCCTATACAAATCAGACGTCACACTTGGAAGAGACACGATGGAAAAAACGTTGGAGACAAGTAATAGAGAGAGTTCTGAACTTGGGAGAGGGTTCACGAATGTTGTGCAGCCGTAGGCAGGAGGCAGACCGAAAATGTGTTTCCTCTTTGTAATCTTGTAATTATGTGTTAGCTAGTTGGGCACACACAGAGATCTGTCGGTTTTGTCAACTCCACCAATGTAATTGCTATCTTATTAATAAAGAAGCTTCTAGGGTGCACTAGTTGGGAAACCCCACCATTTTGTATTGTGTCTATTTTCGTGTGATGTTGTGTACATGTTAAACTTGGTTAAGTATGTTGCTAAGACGATAATAAGAAAAATTAAGATAGATAAGGCAAAACACTTCCATGGGTTAAGGCGTAGTGTGTCGGTGTGCCCTTGAGCTGGTCAAGCCCTCAAGGTGCTCTAGGGAAGTGCCGCACGGTTTTGACGAGTGATTCGGTTGACGAGCCAACAAGGCTGTGACAACATGTGTCACAAATGACATCACTCCGTAACAATGCATCTCATATATTTTATTAGGTGATTGTACATAGATATCTTATACATAGTGTTAAAGTATTGTAACTTCATAAGATATTCTATTGTACTTTTGTTGTATTCTCCTTCGAAGATGTTATTCCTCCATTCGGAGATGTCCTTGATGAAATTGGCCATGTAAAATTCATGAGGTAAACTGTTTGTTGTAAGTCAAGGCAATAGTACCCACAAAAGTAATATATAAAATGTATTTTGAGTCTCCCAAGATAGGTTGGCCCTAATTAGGGAACCTGGTCGACCTAGTTAGTTAGTTGAGGAACTCACCTAATGAATATAAATAGGTGAGGCACCTCTCTCATTCTTACACATCTTACACTCAAGTCTTGCGTTGGAGAGAGAGAGAGAGAGAGAGAGAGAGAATCTACTATGGACAATGAACAACTATTCTTGTTGTTGGGATTTTACATTGTACTTGGTCGAATTCTATGTTGAGGAAGTTTTGCAGGGTTTTCACCCTTATGGTTTCCCTGAGGAAAATCTTGGTGTTATCTTGTGTTGTTGTACTTGTCTTTCTTTCAGTGATCATTTGCTTATGGTTATGGTATTATGATGCTAAATGTTTTAGATCTTGTATATCCATTAAAAATCTAACATGGTATCAGAGCCACCCTGAAATAAGTCTTTGTGTAGCCGAAACACTGCTACAACTACCAACTACTGAAGATCAGGGTTTCATGCTTGAAACCCTAGAATACAAAAACTAGTCAAATTGGTACTTTCACTATAACTCGATATTGGAGAAGGCTCAGGAGCTGAAACTTTGACAGGACGAAGATAAAATCTTATTGTACCCCATGTAAAAGTTTCAGCCTCATATTCGCTATAATATATGAGATATGATTCCTCCAACTCAGGGTTCCAACCTCTCCTAGCATTCAGCCTTAAAAAAGTGACCTAGGGAGAATCGCTATATCTCGGGCTAGGAAGGTCCAAATGAAATTTCGCAAGATTTTTCAGATAGTGAACAGTCTGTAGTTTCTGCGGTAAACATTTCAGACCTCGAAAGTGAAACAATTATATGTGGAATCTCGTACAAGTTCGCTATGCTGAACAGTCTCGAAATAAGTCACCTTGGGAAACTTCGCATAAGTCCCACCTGGTGAATGCCACTCTCCTCTAACCTGTGGGGATGGAAAGATGATAGACTAGGATACCTCAAGACGAATTTTCAAACCTTGAGGAGCAGAAAATTCGGAGCTATAGAGAAAACAAGATTAGTCAATTTTGTAGAAGAAATCGGAGAAAAACTAGGGCTTCTTGTTTCAAGCACTTCCCTCCGCCAATAATTTAAAGAAGGACCATCAAACTCACCCTAGGAGGGTGCATATTTCTATTTAAGAAGTTTCTCATTTTGTGGAATTTCAATTTTTGACCTAACACTGTTGTTGGAGAAAACTAGGGCATCATATATTTTGTAGTTATGTCAATAGTTTTGGCAAAATAAGTATGTTGCTCAGCTCGCCTTGAGGAGGCACATCTTTCTATGCAATCAAATCTGAAAGATACCTAAGTTGAAAAATTAGGTTTTCTCTGTCAAACCCTAGGTCCACCAGAAGCAGACCTCCAAAATATCCTTAAAGCAAGCATCAAGAATTAGAGGAAATTTGAGGTCTAAAATGGGCCTCCTAAGGAAAATAATAAAATAATAGTTAAAATAATAAAACAATATTGATTAATTTTGGAGAAAGAAAGAAAAAAACTACTTTTTTTGTTCGTATTTTCAACATATCTCCATGTTTGTTTACTCGAATTTTAAGTGTGATGGCTCGTTGGACTTGGAATTGAATTACGCATCCAACGAGTACCCACACTACATACTTTTGACGGGCCCCGCTACATCATCATCACGTTTTTTAGATATTTCTTATTTTTGGGGCAGCGGGGCCCGTCAAAAGTATGCAATGTGGGTACTCATTGGATGCGTAATTCAATTCCGCATCCAACGAACCCTCGTGATCGAAATTCGAGTAAACAAACATGGATATGTTGAAAATACAAACAAAAAATGTAGTTTTTTATATGACAAATATGTCAAGTCAACGATTATGGTTGACTCATTTTATTGAAATTCTATTGGTTCCTGAATTCCAACTCACAAAAATTTATTATTGCCTCATTTTCTTATAAGGCCCATTTGACACCCCAAATTTCCTCTAATGTTGAAGCAATCTCACCGGTAAGTTCTATCCTCTCTATTTCCATTTGAGGTCTCATTTTTATCATTATGACAAACAATACCAAGCTTGAGGACAAGCTTAGAGTCGAGAACTTATAAGCATGGAATTATAGAGTGCTTCTCATACTTGAAGAATCATGACATGAAGAACTATGACAAAGAAGAAGTTGTAGCTCCAGACGGAGATGAAGTTGAAGCAAAGTAAAAGAAGGACCTAGTCAAAACAAAGATGAGTATTTTTCGTCTCCATTGAATCTCACATGTATCATCCTTGAAGAATCCCAAGGATATGCTCGATACAATGAACAACATGTATGAAGATGACCTTGAGAACTCAACCTTTGGTTGATTGTCTTGTTGATTTTTTGTCCTCTTCTTCTAGGTTGGATTTGGCCTCCTTCCACCTTGTTGTTTGATTGTCTTCTTTGATTTCTTTGCTGCCCTCTTTCTTCAAAAATTTTGCAGCCACTTTTATCCTAAGTTGCTGCCCTGTTTTTACCATTTTTTGCAGCCCTCTTATTGCTTAGTTCGCTACCCCGTTTCCTTATTTTTTGCAGCCAACTATCTGTTGTTCACTTCCCCCTTTTTTCCCTCGTTTCCTCATTTGTTTCAGTCCTCTTTTGCCCTCTTTTTGCTCCTTTCTATCCTCTTCCTTTTCTTTTCTTTTTTAACTTTTTTCTTCTTTCCTTTTTTTCCTTTTTCTTTTTTTTTGCATTTTTTTGGGGACAATGTCCAATATTTTAGGGAAACCCTAAAAACTAAATTTACACTAAGTGTAAATAATGGCCAAGGGCCATATAGCTTTGATACCATTGTAACGGTAAAAATACCGTTTTACTGTAAATTCTCAGACTTCCACTTTCTAAAATACAAATAATCCATGAGTTGATAAAATATATATGATAATAGATGTTAGGATATTACAACATAGCTCGCCTTTAATATGGCTTGAGCGTTTCATAATGAAGAGTTATGTCCCTTACATTAATAGCTGACTACTATAATAATTAAGAATTATTATTTTATTTAATTATTATCCTATTTGTGTTTGTTACATCATCATAGAGTCATGAGGTAAATCCTCCATTGTAAGTCAAGTAAATAATACCCTAATGAATATAAAATAATAATTTTTTGTGATTTTCTAGGTGAATTTGACCCAGTCAATTTAGTGTGGCTGACTTGTGAGGGTAAAAGTCAAGTGGCAAAAAGAGTATAAATAGAGGAGCTATGTTCCTCATTTGAACACATAGACTCACACATGTGTAGTGCATAGGGGAAAGAGAGAGAGAGAGAGAATCAAGGAGGAGAGTACATGTTTTTGGGTTTTATCATATACATCTATATAGAAGAAGTTTAGCTTAGTTTTCTTCCCCTTGAGGATTTCCTAGGATAAATGTTGTGTCTATATTGTGATTGTGTTTCTTTCAATGATTATGCATATGCTACTGTTGTGAATTTGGATTAAACACTAATGCTATCTAGCTAAGCATATGATATATTAACATGGTATCATAGCTATCCTGAATATAACAACTTTGACAAGGTGAAACTCTCTCTCCTCTCCCTCCAGAAGAATTTAGGATTTCTACAAAATTTGGGATTTTGAATATCTGCTTGCATAGAGATTTGTGTCTCCCTAGAGCGCATCTATTGAGCCCTAGATAAACATTTTTAGTGTGTTAATATCCAAAAAATCCTAACCCTAGTTAGGCCCTGAACCATAAAACTATAGAAAACCAGAACCATAAATCTACAGAAACTGCAATCTCACAAGCAAGTTTTGAAGGGTGAATATTTGGGATCTCCAGAAACCAAGTGGACCAACCAACTCACCTCAGTCAAGCGCATCTCCTGGTAAGGTCAACTTTTCATTTTGAGAAATTTCAATTTTTAGTGACCTCCTGGATAAGATGGCGTCAAGCACTAAGCTTGAGGACAAGCTGGAAGGCATAGAAAAATTCATAGCACGGAAGTATAGGATTGGTCTCATTCTCGGAGAGAATGATCTTGAAAAATACATCAAGGATGAAGTTGTAGAACCTAAAGAAGATGAAACTAAGGAGAAGCATCATAAATACCTAATCAAAGCAATGAGGATCATTGTTAATTCTATCAAATATCACTTTATCCCTCAAGTATCATCTAAGAAGACACCAAAGCAAATGTATGATTCCCTTTCCAGAATGTATGAGGGAAAGAACATCAACAGAAAGATGAATTTGAGAGCTCAACTAAAGGATACCAAGATGAGTAAAGGAAAATCCATTCAAGATTATTTCACAAGGTTCTCCCAGTTCATGGAACAACTAAGTGACATTGGAGACTCCCTTGATGAAAAAGAACTAGTTATGACTTCTCTCAATGGTCTCACTAGACCTTGGGATTCATTCATACAGACTTTGTGTGCTAGAAAAGAAAGTATGAAGTTTGACATTGTATGGGAAGATTGCATCCAAGAAGAAGATAGAGTAGCGAACAGAGAATCTCTACTTAAAGAAGATGATCAAGCTCTAGCTACCCATATCAAAAGAAGAATACAATCAAAATTCAAGAAGGATAGTCACAAGGAATATAGACCTCCAAAGAAGTTTCAAAGGAAAAGATAAAACAATCAGAAGAAAGACTACTCCAAATATAAATGTTACAACTGTCATAATATATGACACCTTGCTAGAGAGTGTCCATTGAAGAAGAAAAACAACAAAAGACATCATTCCCATCTAGTGGAAGATGAGGATGATGAAGAAGAAGAAAGACCTTGAAGGAGAGAAGCAAAAGAAGAAGATGTAGAAGAATATGTATGATTCTCTTCACTCTCTAAGTCTATAACACATGGAGAAGATACATGGCTTCTTGATAGTGGTGCTTCAAAGCACATGATAGGGAATAAGAAAACTCTGTCAAGACTTGAAGAAAAGAACTCTCCCCATAAAGTATCATTAGGATATGACTATCAATATCCCATCAAAGGCATTGGTGAATCAAGCTAAAAGATTGATTTTGGAACCTCCATGAATGTAATGGGGATTTATCCCCTATTACGTGTAGATGCACCAACCTTAGTTTGTCCAGAGCATAAGGAAGAGTTCAATGGAATAACAAAAACTAAACAACTATATAAATAATGATAACTAATTGAAGTAAATAGTTTTGCGGTCTTAACATATGTATCAACAAACTAAATGCAAGAAACATAAAATAAACACACCTTTCTCCTGCAACATGGGCCACCGTAGCTGTCCTCAAAAGAGGTTTCGCAGCTCCATGGGTTGTTTCTCCAGTTGTCTCCACGAACAGTTGTCAAACAGGGAATGGATCCAAAGTGGGTATGGAGAGATCTCAACGTACACCATGGGAAATGGCGTGGCAAGGGGAATAATGATAGGAAAGTATGTGGTATATCCAAGAGCAAAATGGCACAACATAGCCATAAGTGAATGAAAAGGTGTTTTGGGAGAGCCCTTCGTAATGTATTTATAGTATGGTCTTAGGGTTTTTTAACCCATTGTGATTACCCATGGTATTTTATTTCCCATGGCTTTTATATATGGTATTTTTACACTTTCACATTTTTTAGGGTTCTTGACCCTTGTTGGGAGAAAGAGGAGATAAACCATAATGAATGCTCACTATCCCTTCATTTATGGGAAGGAATAATGGTGTTTTAGACCATTTTTTGTGGAAATACAATTGTGAAGGTCAAAAGTAAGGGAAATGTGGTGGGAATATGATGTATGTATATGGTTTAGACCATGGAGAGCTAGGCAAACAATTTTTAGTGTTAACAGATTGCCCCCAGATGTGTGAGGTCAAGAGCTCATCGTATAGCCGATAGACATCATAGGATCATGGGAATAATGGTGACAACAATGGAGAGACTGGAGAGACCCATGGATAAGTGGAGCTTCCTCGTGCAAACTACGGTGGCTTTTTCTTTTTTATTAGTTCTCAAAAATGGATGAGATACATATAATGTGTGACATGTATATGGATGAGGCAAGAATACCCATGCTCGTAACAATGTCAAAAGAATAAATAATGGGATCAAGGCTCAAAACATTGGAGCCGATCAATTCATATACAAATGATGATACATAATGGTTTCCTCAATGGGAGGTTGAATACAATGATGATATAAAGAAATGATAAATAGAAACAATGACATTCTCATGGAATGAAATATCATCACAACCGATGCTCCGCTAGATCTAGAAGTGTACATAACTAGAGGGACTCAATGACTAAGAGTCATATTCTTTGTGGTACAATATATATAATCAAGTACTGGAGATACATGGAAGCATAAAATTGGGATCTCCCGAACAGTGTCGCCAACGCAACCCAGAAATCACCAAGGGACATGAGACTGTACTAGTCCCATAGGTAGACTCACCAATGTGCTAGAGTCAAGTGAAAACCGGGGTCTTCGAAGAATTAATGAACAAACCAATACCCTGTACAAATCTCAACGGTGCGATGATGTAGCTGAAGTCGAGCATGTGAGACACAACCAAATCGAAATGCACTAATGACCCCTTTCAAGTGGTCCAAGGAACTCATCAATGAGGTGGAGGAAACCAAGATACAGGGACCTCAAGGTCTATCCTTTGGAATAGATGTGCTAACGTCGATAGAGGGAGACCTACAACTAATAAAGGAAATGATGTGTCCTTGACTGGAAGCACGAGGGGGATAACCAAAGATGTGGAAGAATCTAGGGAGTGGCACACTGAATGGGAAAATAGGGGAAGGGGAGCATGAGGGACTCAAAATTCCTTTGTTCAGAGTATGACGACAGAGCTAACCTTATAACAAATGAAACTAACAAATGGGAGAGGGATCATAGCTGTACTACCAGGAAGATAACTGCAAATGGGAAATATTGAGGGAGGTAACTAGACTAGTGGTATCCAAGGGGTCCAAGGAAGACTCATCGTAGAATGCTATGAACAAAGGAGACCCAATGGGGGGAAGCTGCCATACCATGATATCATATGTGGTGGCACCTAAAGACATCGTTTGGGCCTTCTTCATAGTTTAAGGAGCACGAAGAAGGGATAGAAGTAAGCTCAATATGACACGCTCTCGCGTATTTTTAACGATCCTAAGAACGTAAATGCTTGATGGTGTTTTTATGTGAAAATAGGAAGAAGACTCTAGTGTGGTCTCTTTTTGTTTAATAGTCTCCTAAGCCCAAAAAAGGATAAAAGTATACAAAGGAGAGCTCTTCCAACCTTTGGGGAAGGAAGACTTCTTTACCGTTGGTAGTCCAACCAGGCCATAAAAGGTTAAACCTATACTAACTGGACGGTCGTTCAAATACTTTTACGAGCATGAATGAAACCAAGTTTGCTTAGAAATATTTTATTTATGAGATGGTCTGAAAAGAGCTTTTTTGTAAAGTACAGTCCCAATGTCCAAAAAAGCATAAAAGGATACAAAGGGGAATGTTCCTATTTGGAAGGTTCTAGGGTGATCCTTTTCTTATAATATTTTATGTGGTATGAAAAAGGAAATAAACGAGGCCACATAGACGCCCTTTCAAATACTTTAATGATCATGAAAGGAAGCAAGCATCCTTGACAATATTCTCATTCTTTTAGAAGTCAGAAAATAGCTTAATAGAAACTCCGTAATGGTCAATCAAGCAAGGGGGAAGTGTTCAATATATGGAAAGAGGGTATGTTGTGAACATGGTTGATAGGAATAAATGCAGAACACTAATGGGGACCCCTTGCAAGACAATGGATGGCAGTAAAATATGGCCAAATGTGTAGTATGGATGGAGCGAAGGGATTGCAAACATGCTAATATGTACAAGGGGTGATTTGCATGGTGGTATGCAAATCGAGATGACTCTAGGAAATGGCATGAAGAAAGTAGGGAGGGAGGAAGTCTAGAAGGTCATTTATTCACCCGAGATATTTTTACAAAGTGGTGGTAGCTTCCTATCCTCATAGAGGATGATCCATGCGTGAGCCTGGACTATCGAGGAGATCTGGAGAGGCATCGACCTCCAGGGAAGGTTTGGGGACATGACGGTGTACTAGCATAGTGGTAGCTAGATCATAAGTATGACATATTGTGTGCATGTGCAGACATGGGACCGCACCATCCAGCAGAGTACCAGCGGCGCAGGGGCAAGGTGTATGGGTTATATCCACTCCTCACGTACAAAGGATGCAACAGAGTGCTACAATGGAATCACTGCGACTGGAGGTGGAGAAACTACTGGATGGGGTCACCAACTTGTGGTAAGAACGATGTAAAACAAAAAAGAAAAACTATGAAACAAGTGTACTCATGGTGAGGGACTTCAGGCATAAAACCTCCGGCGAAGGAAATTAGCCTTTCCTTGGAGACTCTACAGTAGGTGCAAAGTACATGGGGGAGGAAGATTCATAATGTCTTGAACCTTCAATGGATCCACCACAATCCCTTTGTGAGATACGATGAATCAAAGTAAATTCCCAAATGAGACACAAAATACACACTTGAGGGAGTTCAAGTGGACGTTGTATCTGTGACATTGCGGGAAGGCTTGTCATAAGTCGTATAGATGCTAGGAGCACTTCCAAGAGCGAGTCGTGAGGTCATCTAGGTATACCAAGATAATGTGGATCAGGTCGTGGAAGCAGAATGTCATGGCCCACTGAAAGATGGCCAACATTTTTAAGGCCAAATGGAATAACACGATATGTAAACGTGCCCCAGGGGGTTGTGAAAGCCGTCTTGTACTGGTTCTCTTTTCCATATTTGAATTTGGTTATAACTGGAAAAACCATCCATGAAAGAAAATACTTCATGGCCAGTGCAAGCATCATTGATTTGGTCAATGAACAGAGTGGGGAAGTTGTCTTTGAGACATTGCAAATTCAAGTCACGGAAGTCAGTATAGACGCAAATGGTACCTTGTTTTTTTATTAACAGGAACAGGATTGGAAACCGAAGTGGTATACACGATGGGGTATATGAAACCTTCTTTATGTAGTTTCTTGATCTCAACTTTGACAACATGAGCCTTTGAGGGGTGAATGGGTCTTTTCTTTTGGTGTATGGGCGCAACATCAGGCCATGTGTCGATATGGTGTTTGATGATAGACGGATCTAGCCCAAGAATCTCGGTATAGGACCAAGCAAAAATATCACGGAATTCCTGAAAAAGTGCTTTGTAAGAGGCAACTTTTTCAGGGGAGAAAGATGCTCCAAGTGTAATATATTCAACTACCTCGGGTTTAGTTGATATATTGAACTTGATGGTTGGAAAAATGTTATCCATGCTTCCCTATTCAAAGGCATCGGGTGCTGGAATGGGGTTCTTGGACCAGTATACTTTTACATGGATGAAGTCTTTGGCATTGACTGAGTATTGGTACGATGATGAAAGAAGTTCATCGGGGATAAATAATGATCGATGGTGCATATCATCCCAAGGGTACTTAGGATTTTACAAACCTTTAAGGATCTCCTCATCATTGTTAAAACAATGCGTAGATATATCAGAGGGACCCTCTACGACTAAGGAGACGTAAGGACTACTGGAACTGGAGATTGTGTATATGTTTTTGGTTGTGTCTGAGGAAGAAATCGGAGGGTGGATTTTTTCAAGGACAGTAATGTTAGATTCACAAGAGTGTTTTCGAAGGTCACGAAGGGTTGACCGATACTCAGACAAGTCTGGGAAATGGTGAGAGTAATGACCATACAATCCACAAACTGCACAAGGATGGTTGGCTCACAATGACTTGTTCTTAACCATTGGTGGATCCAAGATGCTGACTAATAGAGTGCCATGGGTGTCGTCTATAGCATCCATGTGGGTACGAAGGAGAGGCAACTCTAGAGAATTTAGTGTCGCATGGCCTTGGACATTGCACAACACGCAAGTAGTAGCCAAATGTGGTTCAATCCTTTCTTTGGCGACCTTTTCCCCAACATAATTTGAAAGAGGAGGGGTAGGTGTGGGGACATGAGTAGTCTTTGGTGGACTAGGAGGTGGGTGCAACACCATATCAATGGGTTGGACTGGAGTCAACACAACCTGGGGAATAAGGGATGGGATGGGTGGATCGAGGTACCACACAGGAATTCCCAGCGTAAAATTTTTAAAGTTGAGAGTAGCCATGGAAGGCTTGATCATGATGCCAGATGGTGGAAAAAGGAAGGGAATCGTGTGGATCGGTAATGAACCCCAATAATTCCCTGATGACTGCGGATGGGTTTACGATGTGGTTGATATGGTACCATATGTGATAGTGCACAAATCCAATACGTTAGTCGACGGAGGTGGAGGTGGTAAGGACAAAAAGGTGTGCGTCATAGGAGTGTTGGCAAACAAGCTCGGGCCAACAACAGATAAGGATGGAATAGACGCATTGCCAATGACAGTGTTGACAGTGGGAAGGACATGTTCCATTTTGGTCAACCCTTTCGGATCGTAATACGTCAGTTGGTCAACATTGACAATTTTCCCATCATGAGGGAACATCAGGATTTGGAATACAGTAGAGGCCACAACTCACATGGCATACATGTAGCTACGTCCTAGGAGGAGGTTGTAATCAAGTTGGGAATTGACAAACTCAATGTCGATCAACACCGTTTTTTCAGATAAACCAATAGGAACATTCGTGAGAATACCTCAGGGATGGGTAAAGCGACCATCGTAGGCGCGAAGAGTGGTGGAGAAAGGTTGAAGGGAAGGGGATCCGATTTTGTGCCAAACGAAGGTTGACATAACGTAGGTGGATTCCCCCTCATCAATAATGCATCGATATACAACTAAATTCCAAATTTTGACCGGAACTTGGAATGCGACGGTGGATGGCATCCTGGGTTCTCCTTGATCCAGGTCGAAGGTGATAAACCTAGAATCAGAGGGATCTACAGAACCTAGTGCAACCAACAACGCTTTACGCTCTAATGGAAAAGTTTTAAGCACTTCCAGAACATACATGGATGTAGGACATTGGGCCAAGTCATCAACTATATTGTAGTTGAGGGTTTCTCTGGAAGTATCGTTGTTTGTGACATGACGCAAAGGGAACTATGGGACACTGGTCACCCCATCTATGGGGGGTCACGATAAGTGTAGAGACATGTCAGGAGTGGTAGAGGTAGATGTCATTGATGGGTTAATGGTTTTGCGTGGTGTAGCCATACTAGTTTCATCAAGTATGGAGGTTGACTTCAGACGATAACGTCATAAGGTGATGGACACCAGCCTCAGCGGGTTGGGCCGAAGTAATGGTTGCGGGAGCTTATGGGGCCAAGGGTTGGGATGTAACCATTCCTTTGTGTGGTAGGGGGTTTTGGAGCACCATAGGCAGAGGACCTAGTGGTGCTGGGTTTGGTAAGGCCGAAGCAGCCGCGTTAGGATCACATTGGCTATCGTTTTGGAGTAGTTGTTGGACATGATCCATGTGAGGACACTAATGAGTGTAGTGTTCATAGGTGTTTCAGATAGCACATGAATGGCTAGTCCATAAATGTGGGTTCTTCCCAGGTTGAGCTATACACTGGGGATTCTATGCAGGAGGTTCGACATCGTTGTTTTTTTTAGGGTTGGCATGCTGGTCTCCTCCTTGGGGTTGGTTGTTGCCTCGATTCCTACCTCTCTTCTTCTTTCCCTGCTCTTGTTGGTTATTGGGGGCAGGTTGGTTAGGGAGGTTTTGCTATGCATAGACCTGTCCCGTAGAAACCAGAGGAGTCGGGACTGGAGCTAGAGTGGGTTGCATAGGTGGTGCATAATAGAGCGGAGGAGTTGGTTGGGCTGCAAAGCCGACCATTTGGCCCTAACACGAGTGTGTCAAATAATTAGGTCCATGAACGCGAAGAGTTAGTGTGGAAGGCACGTAGTACTAGGTGGCTCCAGAATAAGCCATTATGCATGAATAATCAGGGGTGTAACCATGAGGCACATAGGAGGAAGTATCTTCGAATTGAGCCATCACACGTGAGTAATCAGGGGAAACACTATGGGTGTTACCAGGATGGGGTGGCATCATGGGAGAGGCCAAAAAAAACTAAGGATGCTGAGTAATGGAGCTAATAACTCCATCGACAGCATGAGATGGCCCCGATGTATCATAAGGTGAGGTGTTGGACCAAGGAGCATTGGGTATAACGGTATACAAGTAACCTGACTGGGCGTAGATCAGACATAACTACTAAGCTTAAGGATGGCTTCTTCTTTAGTTTGCGGTCACTCATATGAGACATCCTTGGCTATGGGGGGAGTAAGGTTTTGAGGAACCAATAAAGGAAGATCCTATCTTCTAACTGAATTTTACACAAGCTACGACGGCGGTGCCATTCATGGATATGATTCGTGATATGGGTAGCTATGTTCTGGTGACATGATAATAGGATCTCCACTCCCTCGTCATAATGTATGGGTAATTGGAATTACTACAGGAACATCGAAGTGAGCGAGGAGAAGTTAGGGTAAGTAGCATGAGGCAATTCTATGTACCACTTGGTCGCAACACTAGTAAAGGTGTGTTGGAACAACCTCAATTGAACGGATTCATCCACAATGTTGTTAGATGAACACCATAGGTGGAATGACATGATGTGATTTTGAGGGTCCTCTCCCACCTTTCCCTCAAACTTAGCCATAGGAGGCCATTATGGGTGGTGATGAATGGGGTCATTGGTTAACCATGCCAAATATGGCAGGTTGAGACTAGCCATAAAAGGTAAGCTAGAGCCGAGGTTGGCTTAGGAAGGACCAGTAATGGTGCAGTAGTTGTAGGAATGTAGTTCCCATGCATAACTGGGGGTGGATGAGGTTGACTTCTGACAGTAGGAAACATCACTGGTAAGGAAGGAATAGTCGAAATTGACATGGAAGGGTCGATTCCCCCATGTATAAAAGGTGTAATGGTAGTGACAATGGTGGATGGAATGGAAACACCACTAGTGGGTAGTGAACCAGTAGCAGTGTGTGCAGTGACAACAATCCCACTAGGACCAGGGCCTATAGGCCCAGTGGAAGGGATATCTGTGATGATAGGTGGAATGGATGTGAGCCCACTACTAACAACCCCCCATTGAAAGGGGTTAGGATGTGCACCATCCATGGGGCTAGATGGAGTAGTGAACAAGGTGGGTTCTGAATAATAGGAATGCGAATCATATTCAGAGGTCGTGTGTGGATCCGAAGGTGGTGAGTGACGTCGAAGATGGATCCGATGGTGACGGTTCAAAGAACTGAACTGGGAGGTGTGCCCCCTAAGCATATGTGAGTAGCATGGTGGAGCTATGATGACTATATGGAGTGCTGTGTAATGAAGGAAAAACCACAAGTATCAATCACAGGCTCAAAAACCCAACTACAACCGAATGTGTAGGAGGAGAGCGTATGAAATGGTGACTCACAGAGCAACAACAATCTCTAAAACCAAACTATGACAGTGGTTCATAACAAGGCGATTCTACAACAAGGTGGCTAGAAATCCAACAAGCAGCACTACCTATGAAATAAAAATGACTCACTAACGTAAGGGGTATGAGTGCAAGCAAGCTTCTATCTACAAGCTGGAAGCCCCTCACAAATTGTTTCCTCAGCAGGGTGATGAAATATCAGTCAGAAAATATGAAATGGAAGAACAATATAGGCTAAGATAATCCCACTACCTTGTTCATTACATGTCCATTCGGTCTACTGACACTTCATCCCTTTGTCCCTCAACACCCAGTATATGCTGGCATATACGAGGAGGACTATGAAGGTTTAGCCTTCAGTGCAAAATGGAGTGCGGTATTCCACCCTGACTTCCGAAACCCCTTTGTTGCGGCTTACTCCTGCTGAGCAGAGGGCCTCCTGACAAACTGGTTATGACCGTGTCAATAAATACAAGAGGATTTTTGTCCCCTAATAGACAACAACTATGTCTAAAGATGTGCATGACAAAGGGGTGTTGTTTGGATTCCTATCCCTAAAGTCCTAACTTTGCTACAATATTGTTTTGTCCTCAAGCGAGGTTACAATGTTGGTTGTATTAAGTTAATTTTAAGGCTTACTCGGGGTCATGAACCAAGCTTTTCAATTAGATGGTGTGAAATGTGTACAACTGATGTGTATGCCAAACCCAACAATCCATGATGAAGATGTTCCAATCTCACTACTGCGATGCAAATATAATGCAGTAAAGAACAATAAATATGCTGCAAAATAATTTTTTCTTCCAGAAATAACATGTACTTGAAACAAATAAGCAGCAAAGGGAACCAATCAACCTTAAGAAACATGCATGGGGTCTCAACCACGGAGCTCAATGAAAACGGCTCATAAACCAAGCAGGTGGGATCTCAAAGCATACCAAGGGGCTACAAATAGATTAGATCTGGACAGAAAATAGGTCGGAACAGGGTTTGGAATAGACAGGGGGTCTAAAATAGGAATCAGAAGCACAAAAAATAGACTGAAAACTGTCGATCGCACTTGTTGGTGGAACAGGCGCGATCTGGGTCGCATGTAACAGAAGAACAATCAGGATCTGAGCAGAAAAATAGTTGACAGACTCACGTTGTACAAAACATAGGGTTAAGTGTGACTGGGTCGCAGGAAACCGAGTCACAGTAGCGAGTGGGGTTACCCTGGAAGCTGGCACATGAGCGATTTGGGTTTTTAAGACAAGTCTCTCTTACCGGGGCTAAAGGCGTGACCTAGTTCATGTGTATCAGGTAGAAAGGCGAGACCGAGCCATGGCTTTCGGTTGGATAGATGTGACTCCGACCGAACATCATTTTTTTTGAAAAACAGAGCCGACTAGGGCCAGGGGGGGGGGTGGCAGACACTGACACAGTAATGGTTCGGATCGACCGCAAGGGGGCCCGATCTGTGATGATTGTGGGAATAAAAGAGTAACAAACCAATGGCAACCTGGAAAAAAAATATCCGTATGAATCGACTAAGAAGAGTCACCAAAACTGTAATGGGGATTTCTCCCCTATTATGTGTAGATGCACCAACCTTAGCTCATCCAGAGCATAAGGAAGAGTTCAATGGAATAACAAAAACTAAAAAAATATAGCAATAATGATAACAAATTGAATCAAATATTTTTGGGTTTTAACATATAGATCAACTAACTAAATGCAAGAGACATAAAATAAACACACCTTTCTCCTGCAAGATGGGCCACTGTAGCCATCCTTGGAAGTGGTTCCGCAGCTCCACAGGTTGGTTCTCCAGCTGTCTCCATGGACAATTGTCAAACAGGGAATGGATCCAAAGTGGGTACAGAGAGATCTCAACATACATCATGGGAAATGGTGTGGCAAGGGGAATAATGGCGGGAAAGTATGTGGTATATGTGAGAGAAAAATGACACAGCGTAACCACAAGTGAATGAAAAAGTGTTTTGGGAGAACCCTTCACAATGTATTTATAGTATGGTCTTAGGGTTTTTTAACCCATGATATTTTATTTCCCATGGTTTTTATCTATGGTATTTTGACTCTTTCTCATTTTTTAGGGTTTTTGACCCTTTTTGGGAGAAAGTGGAGATAAACCATAATGAATGCTCACTGTCCCTTCATTTATGGGAAGGAATAATGGTGCCTTAGACCATTTTTTGTGGAAATACAATTATGAAGGTAAAAATTAAGGGAAATATGGTGGGAATATGATGTACCTATATGGTTTAGACCATGGATAGCTAGGTGAACACTTTGTAGTGTTAACAATGAAGATGAAGGAATTTCTTTATGTACCAAGTTTGAAAAAGAACCTACGTTCCATATCAGCACTAGATAAGAAATGATATAGAGTTGCTTTTATAGATGGACAAGTACTCATGTGGACCAAATGAAATACACTTGAATATGTTGTGGTCATTGGTGAAGAAGATGGAGGACTGTACAAACTCAAGGGACATCTAGAGAAAACCCTTGTCCATGAGACCACTAGCTCAAGTGAAATATCACATAGAAGGTGTCACATGCCCCAATTTGCATAAAAAAATTAATTTTATTTGAGGAACATTGTGTTATATTTTATGCTAAGTTTGTAATTGATGACCAAGTGGGGTCAAGAATAATTAAAGTAATTCCGAATATTTTATTTATAAATAAATAAATGATGAGACAATAGCTTAAGGAAGCTGTTAAAAGAGTGTTAACTGGTCACTTGGTGGAGGATACTGGGTGGAGAGTACACTGATAAGTGGCAGCATCCTCAAACTACTTCCAACTGTTGCAGGTGGCAACTTCCCTATATTTGTGGTCATGATTCTCCAAGAAAGTGGAATTGGAGCAGGTGGCTCATTAAGTGAAAACTGATGCAGAAGACCTAGGCATTTCTATAAAATTTCCCATTGAAGACAGCTGAGGCTACTCATTTCTGAGATGTGATCATTCAGAGTGAATGAATTTACTCATGAGAAATTCAATGGAGGGGATTACTGAAGTGAGTTTGAGGGGTTAACTGTTGAGACTGAACTTATTGCAGCTATTAGGATGAAGTTCTTACTGCTGTGAGCAGATTTGGATTACTGAGGTAATTGGACCAATCAGGTGACAGAAGGTCTTAAGGACATATCCTTCACCCAGTACTCTACCAGGAGGACCAGGAAACAGGCTCGGGGGTCCTGAGGAAGTGCAGTCTAAGCTTTCTTCATGAGATGGTTGGGAGGAACAACCTCCTTAAGCTATTATCACCTCATTATTGACAGGTTCTATTTGTTTCATGTTATTATATTTATTACCGTATTTAGTAAAATGTTTAATAGTTTTCAAATACAGGCATGTTAGTATTTAATTAGGGTTTATGAAGAAAGGAGTAACTATGTATTGTTGGACTTAGTAATTGGCAGATTATGTTAGAAATAGTAGTAGATATGCTAAATGAGAAATAAATAGAATTAGAATTCCATACTGTATTTTTCCACGCCTGGCTTAGGCAGTACTCTAGTACAGTTGGGTGTTTAGGTAGATATGATGATTTTCATTTAACCTGAATGAAAAATGTAACTAAATTCTGCTATAGTTTGCTTATGATTTATTCTATAAAGAAACAGTAAATACTTTATCTATTGAATGTATTTAATTCATACAAGAATTGAACATAGGTATTTAAAGATATTTAGTAATCATACTACATATAGAACTATTTTAATATATTATTATTCTTTATAAACACAATAGATACAGTTTAACAAATAAACATAGGAATAGTAAACAAAATATCACTTAGGGTTTAGGTTTAGATAATTTTCAATTAAATCTTATAATAATTTATTTCCAGACAATATGTGTCTCTATATTAAGACATAAGTTTCTACTATAACCTCAAGACAACTACCTAGGTTTTTGAAAGATAAACTTAATCCTATTCTCAAGCTTGCAGTATTTACCCTAAATCTTCCTTTACAAGAATTAAAACAACTGTAAAAATCATTAAAGGAAAATAATAAAATAGAGCTAAGAATTTTCTATGTAAAATTTATTCTTTCACCGAACTGTAGGGTATACTTGAAAATTTACCCTTAAGAGTCAAACAGAGTAATAATAATACTCTTAACACAGTAAAAATTTCCATAATTACATTGCATTGTAAATAATTTTAATTACATGAAAATAATTAAAGTAATACAAAAACCATTTATTAAAAACAAAATCAAATAGGAAGAAATGGCTTATTTCCTTTAGAATTACAGGTAAGACTCAGGCCTATCTAAATTTAGCTAAAAACAAAATAATATTTATCGAACAGGAACCATACATCACAAACAGGTAAAAACCCTTAATTCTTTTACAAATCCTGAATGATTAACAATCTTTTCGTTTCCCTTAAAATCTATTTTTAAAAACTAAAAATTAACCAGACATAGGGAAACAACCTCATAGGGCTTAGAGCTGAGCTCTATCAAAAGAAGCAAAAGAAGTTTACATTGTTCAGGCTGTAAAGGCAGAGACATAAAAACCATTCTTTTTATCACGACTACTATAACCTTCTTCCTCCCTGCACGAAGTACCCTCTAAGGGTTTCGAGCTCATACATAACATGCAAGCAAGAAACAACAAGCTAGCAAGTAAACTAAGGCCATGCTTTTTCAATTGTAAATAACCTAACTTCCAACCACCACAACAAATTGCAGAAAGAAACCCTCGTTTGCAACTAGGACTTACCATTTGATTGCTCAAGTGGAACGTTGAAGGAGAAGCTCGTTTCCACCTACAGAGCCGGGAGAAGGACCTGCAAGGTTACAAACCACATTATCATTACAAGTATTTTGTAAAATCTATAAAACCGTTTTTCAAAAACTAACTTAAAAATGAAACGAGTGTAAGACTTTACCTATTAAAGTTTTAGGATGAAGCTAAGATAAAATGACCACCTTTGATCGTTTTGGAACCGGGCCAGAAGGCAAGAAGACACCGAGTCACTACTGTAAAGGAAAACGAGCAAACAACTCAACCGAATGAATAAATACTCTTGCTCGAGCTCTGTAAATCTGTTTCCAGGATCAAGACAAACACAGACCTCGAGTCCGCAAGAGAAAATAGTATCTACACTCGCTGAAAACCAATTTCAACCTTTAAAGACCAAAAACCACCCACAACCTCTCTCAAGACAGTCACAACATTTGAAAATGGAAGCAAGCTGTCAAAACTTGAAGGAGGTTACATGTCTCCAATGGCCGCGAGCTCTCAGCTCAGCCAACAAGACGGAGGAACCCTCACTCTACAGAACAAATGAGTAGGGTTTTGGAGTTATAAGTCAACCCTTGTGTGGATAAAACCAACCCACATGTCCTTCTAAATAATTCCTCCATTGTGGGTAGAGTTCCATAGTCAGTGCTGCAGCAAAATGATTTACAGTCAAACCATTGATCATTATAAACTATATGATTGCCCATAATTTGATATTACCATGGTGTATTGATACTTAGGGAATCGACTATAGGATATAACATAAATATTTATGTTTATTCTAGATATTCCTTTGTTAATAAATCGATTTAGATAGTTATGTTGTTAGCTAGGGTTGATGGAAGTAGTAATAAGAACTTGTGCAATTTATAACCATAGTAAGAAGAAGAGAAATGGAATCTTGGAGCTTATCCTTGAGTTGTATTTGAAGAAGTATTCAGTTAAGTAAAGACCAAAAATGCTAAAGAAATCCCAATAAAATTCTAACAATTTAATGATGAAGTTATAATTAAAAGCATAAGTAACTTGATCATTCTTTAAGAGAAGGATGTTTATAGAGTCCTGAAGTGAAGGAAGCTACGAGAACACCAAACAGTATGGAGTGAACTTAAGCCCAACTGTGAGCTATATGCTCTCTACAGAAATTATAAACAACCATTACGGTAAACAAAAATAACAGTGTTCTTTAGATTTTTTAAAAGTAAAATATTCAGTCGATTGGAGGAACTTTGGGATAGTACTTGTTCTTGCAAAGTTTTAACCCATGTTCATGTAGCTGGTAAACGTCATTATCGATTTTTTTATTGTTCGTAATAACTCCCAATTGATTATTATTCAATGCAAATGCCTATATTTATACAAATCACATGGCGGTTGGGTTTCACCTTCCGCTCAGCCTGTTTGGATTCCTACTATTTATTTATTTACATTATATAACCCTAACGGATTATATTCTAACAATCCCCCTCTTAATCTGAAGGGGTGTTCGTAAGTCCAAGCATGTTTCTGAACATTTCAAACTTTTCTCGTCCAAGCGCTTTGGTGAAGATGTCTGCAACTTGATAATTTGTGGAACAATGTCGAAGATGGACTGTCTTGGCTTCTACATGATGTCGAATCAAATGATACTTTGTGTTGATGTGTTTGGTTTGATCATGGAATCTAGGATTCTTAGCCAGCTTGATTGCAGAAGTATTGTCGACCAGTAATGGAGTGGAGTTCTCTTGTTTTTCTTGCAAATATTCAAGTATCTTCCTGAGCCATACTATTTATTTCGTTGCTTCAGCTGCAGCCACATATTCTGCTTCTGTTGTTGAATCTGCCGGAACTGATTGTTTGCGTGATCTCCATGAGACAGCTACTGATCCAAGACTCATAGTGTATCCAGAAGTTGATACTCATGTCTCCTTATCGCCATCAAAATCTGAGTCTAAGTACCCAATAAGTTTGAAGTCATCCACTTTAGAGTACTTGAGTCTAACGTCTTGAGTCCCCTTCAAGTATATTAGAACCCTCTTTGTAGCTGACCAGTGTCCTTCACAAGGTTTATGCATGAACCTTGAAAGTATGCCAACAACATAA
>LPNX010115401.1:806159-818766 GCA_001517045.1 Pseudotsuga menziesii
TTTCATTCTCTCTGCTACACCGTTTTGTTGAGGATTGTAGGGAATGGTAGTCTGATGTGCAATTCCATGTTGGCGAAGATAATTTTCAAAAGCATTTGAAGTGTATTCTTTTCCATTATCAGTACGAAGTGTACCAATTTTTGATTGTGCTTGTTTTTCAATCAATGCATGAAAGTCTTTGAATGTTTGAAATGCTTCTGATTTAGTCTTTAAACAGTAAATCCAGCACATTCGTGAGTAGTCATCAACAAATGTCATAAAATAATTATTCCCATTTGCTGAAGGTGTTGGCATTGGGCCACATAAATCAGAATGCACTAGTTCTAATTTCCTACTTGCTCTGAAATTAGATTCATGGAATGGCAGCTTACTATGTTTCCCTAATATACATGCATCACATTTTTCCTTCTCTTTGGCAATGGTGGGCAGACCATATACACCATTCTTTCTCAACAAATGAAGACTTTTATAATTTAGATGACCAAATCTTGCATGCCACAATGAGCTAGATGACATATTACCTTCTCCATGCTGAGAGAGGTAGGCATAGTTATGAAATCTTGCGGATGAACCCTTGAGCTTCAGCAGCTTTCCATCTTCGTATCCAGTCATGATGACTTGGTTGTCAGAGGACTTTCTTATTTCAACGATTCCATCAAACATGTGGATGGAATGGCCTTGCTATCGAATCTCCACCAAGGACAGCAGGATTCTCTGCAACTCTGGAAGATAGAGAACGTTCTTCAACAAGAAATCAGGGAATCCAGGCATCTTCAGTCGAATGGTGCCCATTCCCTTTGGTTTAATACTTGACTTATCTGCAAAGTACACTATGCCATCTATTGTTTCATTCAGTTCTTCAAAACAGTCTTTTCTAAATGTCATGTGTGATGTTGCACCAGTATCAAGCAGCCAACAATCTTTATAAGATGAAAGAGAAGTCATTTCATTAAATCCAAGATTACAATGTGCAACTATACAAGAATCAGAGGATTTACTAGCATCTTGATGTTTATTATCATCTTTCTTTTGGTTGTGCTTTCTTTGATGGAGTCCCACGAAGCCCAACACTGATCTGATGTGTGCCCAGTCTTTTCACAACGCTTGCACTTTGATCTTTTTCTGGAGTTGTTTCTGCCCCCTCTGCCTCTCTTGCCGCAATATCCCTTGGAAGGGTCTTTGGATTGGTCTTTGTCGGCAAGGGCAGCACCAATATTAGATGCCAAAGAGTGCATCTTTACAACTATTAGTGTAATTTACAATAATGAACTTGATATGACAAAGAGAAATAGAAAAAATAAGAACCTTGCAGGTCTACAGTCTCTGCCAAGGTGATTTACACTCTCAACTTCAGGTGAGCATACACAAGCTTCTTCAGTATACAAAATATATCAATCACGAGCTTCAAATATATAGCAGCATTCCTTTTTATACAATATGTGGAGGCACCAGAAGCTAATATATTAGTGTGCAAAGGATATAAGTGCACAGAAAATCAAGCACCAGACTATATACTCCTGTAAAATCAAGCGATTAGCAGCAGGAATTGTCTGGATCGCAGCAACAATCTTCAGGGGAATGCAAGCAGTTTTAAACACTCGCAGCAATTTTTAAGAAAAAACTGCTTCAGAAAAGTGAAACATTACATGCAACATATACTTTCTTCAAGCATCAGCAGTTATATCAGTCTCGGCATCAAATGCATATCTCCTATGACAACTGCTTATCATCCATGTCTTATACAACTAGTACACTCAACATTATTCATACATATGAATATATTTGAAAAATTTAGGTTTTATGCACTTCCAAGTTCACGAATCATGGTTCATGAGCTCCAATACAACAATATATATTATTCACCAGTGTATCTATGTTCTTACGGCTCAACCACAATAGTTATTATACCAAAACAGTTTCCAGCGCCCACGCAATTAACAAAAGCTTGAATCTCCACTTTGCAGCAGCAAATCCATGTAGCTCTTCAATGCAGCAAGAGTCACACAACATATATACAACAGTCTTTCTTCACGCAACTTCAATCAACAGCTTCACTCTCAGGCTCAGTCTTCAGCGCAGTTAAAGATATCAATCACAAGCTCCACTCAGTGGAATGAATCTTCACCAACGGTCTTCAATCATCGGTAGTCAAAGGATTCACGCTGCATACTCACGCTCTTCTCAGGCAATCACAGGTCGCAGCTTCAAAACTCATGCAGAAAAAAATACCACTGATAGGTATTTATTCCTCCACGCAGGCAGCAGTCTCCAGTCTTCTTCAACGAATCAGCTTGGAACTAGGGCAAAATTAGGGTTTATGAATTAAATGGAACAACAGCCTTCAGGTTCATACTCCACGTAGATCTCCACGCAGCTACAGGCTTGATCTTCAGGCTTGGGATCAAGGCAGTCACCAGACATATCGCCAACACCACCCAATTTCTATCAATATCAATAATGGTATCGGGCGCAATGGCATCCAGCCACCGCTGAACTGAGCAACCACCACGGGCGAAAGATTACAGAAGCAATCTCTCACTCACACTAACACGTGAATGAATAATCCCCTTCTTGTCGAGCAAATGAGCAAAAAGATATCATATCATAAGCTCTCTTCTCTGTCAAAGCACGCGGTTCAGTCTTCAACGCTGGCTCTTCAATTTATATTACTCTTCAACGCAGTCACAAGATAGGTTGCAGCAAATATGCTCTCAGCTTCAATTTAGCAGACGATTACATAGTTGTACGTCATCCGGCAGCAAAGAGACTGGTGTGTAAGACATATTATTGATTCGAAATGGCCACGAACCTTACAGAATTCCAACTGCAGAAAAACAAAGAATATTTCTTGCAGTATATAATGATCTCACATAGTAGTCGAGCATCAAGAGCTAAACAAAAACCATTGAAGATTATAGATAGGGTTCATAGACAGAAGGATTTAATGCTTGACAAAGTATTCATTGGGGAACATAATCTCAGAAAAATCCCACAGCTGTCACCATCAAGAGAGAGCTCCGCACTCTTCTCAGCTCCTCACGTAGCTACAGTTCATAGAGAGCGCAATCACCATGTAGCAGTCTCAAAAGCATTCAAACTCAAGCAGCACATACAATGCCAAACAACTGCAAACCAGCGATGGAAACCCCTAGGGCTCGGCCTTGAAAAAATGCAGGAGAGGAGTCTCACTCACAAAAACGCAGCACAATTAAACTCCACGCATAGTTCAATGGTGGAAATTAGGGTTAGGTATCATTATACATCAAACGTATCAGCAGAAGATAAACGCACATAATGAATGCGCGCAGGGGCAGACTGGCGATGGGCAGGCAGCCAGGCAGCTTGAAATAGATATGGCAGAACGAAGGACTGGCAGGCAGGAGTTATGGCAGACAGCCCTGCTCTGATACCACTTGTTGGTAATAACTCCCAATTGATTATTATTCAATGCAAATGCCTATATTTATACAAATCACATGGCGGTTGGGTTTCACCTTCCGCTCAGCCTGTTTGGCTTCCTACTATTTATTTATTTACATTATATANNNGTTATAAATGCAAACTATGGAGTTGTAATGACATAAAAAGATTAACATTACCTCCTTGAAGATAAGCAACATATTAAAACATTTCTAAGACTAGCATCTTGATCATGCTAGGGAAGTAGCTTCTCGACTTGAATTTAAATAACACCCTACTAGATCATATGCTTACCTGCTAAACCTGTAAGGAAGCATCAGTCCAATGGAGTTAGATGAACACTAAGTAAGCCCCGATCATACACACAAGAATTCTTACCTACTTGACAAAAGATAAACATCAGTATATCTAGCAGCAACAAAATGCAAGTCCTTTTCTAACTCTGATAAAATTACAACTGTTAAGTCATTAATAGCACTAACACAAGTTTTCAAGATTACACCTTTTAGTTTACAGGTTCTTTTAAAGAAGCAATCCCATGTTCTTTTATAAACTATTTCATTTCCCGCTAACCTTTAGCAGGTACTTAGCTGCAACTTTAGAAATTTTATGTCACTTGAAAAATTTTAAATTTTTACGAATTTTTGGGATATTACAGAAGGGTTGCTCACATCAACTACAAAGAAATACCCTATGTGAACAAGGTGGTAATAGTTTTACTAGATCTGAAGATTGATAATGAAGGAACTTGCAAAGGATGTGCAAGAGAAAATAACATGAAGAATCCATTTTCGAAAAGTGAAACAAATACTAAAGGTACGTTGGAATTAATTCTTTCTGATGTATGTGGTCCTATTCCCTCCACATATTTAAGTGGATATGAATATTATGTCACATTTATTGATGATTATTCAAGAAAGACATGGATATAATTCTTGAATACCAAGAGTGAAGTGTTCAGTAAATTCAAGGAATTCAAAGCCTTGATAGAGAAACATTCAGAAAGAAAAATCAAGACACCGAGATCAGATAATGGTGGAGAATATACTTCAAAATAATTTGAAGCATTCTACAAAGAAGCTAGAATCAAGAGGGAACTGACCACTCCCTATAATCCCCAACAGAATGATGTTGTGGAAACAAATAATAGAACCATTATGGAAGCAATGAAAACAATGATTCATGATCAAGACCTTCCCATGCATCTGTGGGTTGAAGCAGCAAGAACAAATGTGTATGTGCAGAATAGATTATCTCAAAGTGCTCTTGGATTCAAGACTCCTGAAGAAATGTATATAGGAAAGAAACCTGAAGTGAGCCATCTCAATATATTTGGTTTTCTAGTATATGTACATATTCCAAAAGAGAAGAGAACCAAGTTGGATCCTTCTGGAAAGAAGGGAATATTTGTTGGATACTGTGAAGTCTCCAAATCCTTCAGGATATACATTTCATGACTCCACCATATATATATTAGTAGGTATGTAGAATTTGATGAAGAAACAACTCTTAAGAAATCTAGAAGGTGTAACCTTGAATAAATACATGAAGATGATGTACCTACCAGAAAGGTAGAAGCTGAACCCTCTCCTGAAATAGTAGCATATGAAGATCATGATATGCTAGAAACTCAGGAACACCTTTAGGACTCCACCATATAGATATTAGTAGGTATGTGGCATTTGATGAAGAAACAATCTTAAGAAATCTAGAAGGTGTAACCTTGAATAAATACATGAAGATGATGTACCTCCCAGAAAGGTAGAAGCTGAACCCTCTCCTGAAATAGTAGCATCTGAAGATCATGATATGCTAGAACGTCAGCAACCCCCTACTATGGATATATATCAAAGGAGAAAACCTACTCGGGTAAGAGAAATAATACAAGAATAAGAGAAGTATGGAGCTCCAAAAGGCTCCACAAGAACAAGAAAGAGATCAAAGACATTCTCTAGTTATGTAGCTTTGATGTGTGATATTGTAGATCAAGAACCCAGCAACTATAAGGAAACTGCACAGAAGAAAGAGTGGGTGGAAGCAACGATGGAAGAATACCATTCAATAATGAAGAATGATGTTTGGGACAGAGTACCCAAACCAGAAAACAAGAGCGTGGTATCTTCAAAGTGGATCTACAAGATAAAACATGTAGTTGATGGAAGTATTGAAAAATACAAGGCAAGATTTGTGTCTAGAGGATTCTCTCAGAAAGAGGGGATTGATTATGAAGAGACATTTAATCCAGTAGCAAGGTACACTTCCATCAGAACCATCATGGCACTTGCATCCATGATGAAGTGGGATCTACACCGGATTGATGTAAAGACAACCTTCCTGAATCGTGTGATTGATGAAGAAGTATACATCAAGCAACCACAAGGATTTGAAGTCGAAGATAGAGTGACTCATGTATATAAGGCTTTTATTGACTAAAGCAAGCTCCTAGAGCTTGGCATGGAAAAACAAATAGCTTCTTGACAAGATTGGGCTTTACCACAAGTAAAGTTGATCCTAACCTTTACATGAAGGTTATAGATGATGAACCTGTCATACTCTTGTTGTATGTGGATGATATATTTCTGATTAGAAATGAGAAACATATTACAGATTGCAAGAAGAATCTAGTTGAAGAATTTGAGATGAAAGATCTTGGATTGATGCATTATTTCCTCGGGCTGGAAGTGTGGCAGAGACCAAAAGGAATCTTTCTGAACCAGGGAAAGTATGGAGTAGAAATCTTGAAAAGATTTGATATGTTGAATTGTAAAGCCATGGCCACACCCATGGATACTAACCTGAAGATGTTATTTGATGAATCATTAGAGCTAGTGGATATGAATCAGTACAAACAAATTATTGGGTCGTTGATGTATCTAACGAATACAAGGCCAGATATATGCTTTGTTGTGAACACCTTGAGTCAATATCTAGTTAAACCTAGACGGGTTCACCTGATAGCTATAAAGCATGTGATGAGGTACCTAAAAGGTACAATAGACTTTGGGCTATACTATGTTAGAGATCATGACTACAGATTGTATGGATATACGGATTCAGATTGACCAGGAAGTGTCGCAGAAAGAAAGAGCACCTCAGGTGTATGTTATTATCTGGGATCCGCCATGATCTCATGGTTTAGTAAGAAACAATACAATGCTTCTCTCAACACGGCTGAAGGAGAGTACATAGTATCTTTCTCCACTAGTTATGAAGCGATATGGCTTTAGAAACTATTGTCAAGTCTATTTGACATGGATTTGGATACCACAATGATTCTTTGCGACAACCAAAGTTGTATAAAGATGACAGAGAATTTTTTGTTCCATGATAAATCAAAGCACATAGAAATTCAATATTATTATATAAGGAATATGGTACCGAAAGGGAGCTACAAAACTCTAGTATGTGAGTACCGATGAGAAAGTTGTTGATGTGTTGACTAAGCTTTTATCTCAAGTAAAGTTTGAATACTTCTATGACAAGCTTGGTGTAGTCAGAAAATAATTTCCTTGCAAGGAGGAACAATGATGATATTACAGACTTTCCTCGCAAGGAGGAACAATGAAGATATGGACTCTATTTGGAAAGGAGGAACAGGTCGAAGATATGGAATCTCCTTGGAAGGAAGAACATGTCGAAGATATGGAATCTCCTTGGAAGGAAGAACATGTCGAAGATATGAACCCTACTCAGACAAAAGGGGAGCAATTTAATGATATAGATCCTCCCTGCAAAGGGGGAGTGATGACGAGACTGTCATTGATGATGGGTTGGTAGTGATGCTCCAGTAAAAAAGAGGCCAAGTGCACCTGCATATGATGATAAGGTCCAAAATTCTCTTATGGATGATAGAATCCTCTTTTGAGGATGGTATTGCAGATAATAGCACTCTATTATTGAGAGTGGTCCTAGATCTTGCCGGCTAAGGATGGTACTACAAATGGTACTCTCGCATGGAGAGTGTACCTACATTCATTTGTAGATGTTGTAGAATAACACTTTCTTGGGAGTGGTCCTAGATTTAAAATTGAGGATGCTCTGTGATGAGGCCTTATAGATGACAGGTCCCACATTTAGGTGTGGAAGAGATATGCAGTTGCAGATGATACTCTCACATGGAGAGTGTACCTACATTCATTTGTAGATGACGTATAATAACACTTGCTTAGGAGTCGTCCTAGATTTAAATATGAGGATTCTCTACGATGAGTCCTTACGGATGATAGGTCCTCCATTTAGGTGCAGACAAGATCTAAATTTGTAGATGATACTCTCACATGGAGAGTATTCCTACATGCACATGTAGATGTTGTAGTATAACACTCACTTGGAGTGGTCCTAATTCTAACAGGATTAGAATGGTCTACGATGAGTCCTTGCAGATGATAGGTCATGCATTCATCTATGGACGAGATCTACATTTAGTTGTAGATGATATGGTCCTACATTCATTTGCATACGATCTAGCTGGTCAATACTATGGACCCTCCTCATTAAGGGAGAGTAGGTTGATGATGATTACATCATCCTTGGACTTATGTCCTAAAGTGATAGGGATTGATCATCTCGCAAAGAGACCATGTGTACTATAGGTAGTGTTGCGAAAAAGGATCGAGAAGATCAAAGTACTGCTACAAAGGATCGAGAAGATCAAAGTGTTGCTGCAAAGGATCAAGAAGATCGAAGTGCTATTGCAAAGGATCAAGTGATCGAGTGCTGCAGAAGATGAAGACTCAATGTTGTAAAAGAAGATGTCCCGGTACTGAAGATATTGAAGATATTGCAGTAACTGTTCCAATTTCTAAAGATCATTGAAAACTTCCTATGACATATAGATGTATTACCTTAATACTGCTGAAGATTCTCTCTCTCGTTACTCCTATAGTTGATGATGTTGTTTTCAGTAGAATACCCTTCTTGTTAAGGGGGAGTGTTGAAATATTGTAACTTCAAAGGATATTCTAAATGTATTTTACTGATGTACCCCAAGGGATATGTTCTATTCCTCCGTCGAGATATTATTATTGTAATTGGTCATCATAGAGTCACAAGGTAAAGCCTCCATTGTAATTTGGGTCAATAGTACCCTAATGAATATAATATAATATTGTTTTGTGATTTCCTAGGTGAAGTCGATCCGGTTAGTTTAGTGGGGCCAACTTGTTAGGGTAAAAGTCAAGTGACAAAAAGAGTATAAATAGAGGAGTTGTATTCCTCATTTGAACACACATACTCACACTTGTGTAGCGCATAGGAGAGAGAGAGACATACCGGCATGGACAAGAATACATGTTTTGGGGTTTTATCTTATACATCTATATAGAGGAAGTTTTATTGGGTTTTATTCCCCTTGAGGGTTTCTCAGGATACATACTATTTATATTGTGATAGTGTTTCTTTCAGTGATTCTGCATATGCTACTATTGTGAATTTTGATTAAACACAATGATATCTAGCTAAGCATATGAAATATTAAGAATACATTCAACTCCTTCAAGCATCTCTATCTTATGCACACAACTATCAACATCATTGCATTGTCCATACATGACCCTCTTTGACGCTACAACATTTCATTCCTTAGTTTCTCTCACATCATTTAAATATTATTTGATTGCCACTGGCAACGCCTCTCTAGGTTCTCCATCCTTCATTAATAATAAATTAAATTGTCTTCAATCCTTCATGATAGTGTATGTATTATTCTTACCATCATGCATAACACAATGATCACTCTTCCATGGACTCCCCAACAAGTGAAAAGTGTCTGTTGTGATCATGTCACACAATATCTCATCCTTGTATTCACCATTGTGTAAATACACCTTACATTAGTCAATCGCATTCACCCTGTATCTTTTGAAACCAAAATAACTTATAGGGTTAGGGATGCATTTGATACACAAATACAAAGTTCTCAATCATTTCAACTACTACCATGTATTTGTACTACCCAAGTTACCTTACGACATTTACCTCTATATTTACACTCGATTCCAAAGACTCTACATCCGCAACTACTTCTCTTCATCCAATATTTACTATGGTTCTCTCACCATATTCACTTTATGTAACACCAAGTCCTCTCCTCTTTCTAATTTTATTGCAACAATGTCATTCTCTCCTTATGTTTCTTCTTGTTTCAATTGTGCTCTAGCTTCACGCCTCTCTCTAACCTTCCTTCTTAATACAATCAAACAACATATGGTATTCATCTCCATAAGTGTATCATAATCTCTTCCCTCTATAGGCTCCATAGTTTTGATCTCTTCTTCAAAATCATTCTTGAGTTTTTCCTCTACTTCTTCTTGATGTACTACCTTCTTCATATTTATCAATGTTCTCATCCCATGAATCCTTTCTGCATAGCATTAACCTCTTACTACATTTATTATAGATAATGAAACCAACTCAAAGATCAATGTGCTAGTGTAAAACCATCAATCTATTGTAGTGCAAGAATATGACAAAAAAATCAAGCAAAAATATAATCTCATCAATTGAATCACCAAAGTATAATCTTCTATTATACTCAAGGTTACAATTAGATATAAATAGATCTTCCTTTAAACTTTCAAAATTTATAACAACCTCTCTAGATACCATTCACACTCAACAAATCCAACACTCAAAAGTGTTTTTTTATCTCCGACGCAAAATTTCTTATGAATGCAATTTGTAGGTGCCACACACACTACCACTTTCATACTCCTTAGTAACTACATTAACTCACTCAAGTGCTTTTCTCCTCTTGTATCAACCAACTGGTCTCATTCTCCTCTTGTATCAACCAACTTGTCTCATCCTTCTCATATCCCTGGTTTATGCTTTCTCTCTTATCATGGAAACTCTCGTTGCAGTGCTTCTCGAGGTACAATTCCCTTTCCCTGAAATTATCTTATCGAGGACATTATACATATATCTCTCTAAATGATGCTACTCGATTAAAATAGTCATGTTATTCTCTATCTTATAGAGGACATTATACGTATATATCTCTAAATGATGCTACTCCACTAAAATAGTCATGTTATTCTTTATCTGGATACTAAGGCCAACTCAATATCCATCTTCCTCTAATTATAATGCTCACATTCATCCCTTGGAATTCCAACAAAATCAATCGTCTTGGTGTGATGGTCCATCTCCATCATTTCTCTTTAGATTGTCTTTTTGGGCCTTTCAACTTCTTTCACACATGTCGTGCTCTGAATTCATTTGTGTGTTTTTTTTCTACCAACCATTCCATTTGCATCTACATTATGTCAAACTATCATTGCATTATCCTCTATGACTCTTGTATGGTGCTCTATACACTCACCATCATCCATGCATATCCAATCAAGCATTTGTCATGATGCTCATGAATCACCACAATAAAGGGTCATGTTCCTGACTAAATATACACCATTGAAATTGTGTGATAACTAAGCCCTTCATATATGTAGTTAACCATCCATTAATCAACAATGATATGTTTCATCCATCATCCAGATGTTACCATTGACAATTATTTCTGAGTAAATATACACCATTGAAATTGTGTGATAACCAAGGCCTTCATGTATGTAGTTAACCATCCATTGATCAACAATGATATGTTTCATCCATCATCCAGATGTTACCATTAACAATTATTTCTGAGTAAATATACACCATTGAAATTGTGTGATAACTAAGGCCTTCATGTATGTAGTTAACCATCCATTGATCAACAATGATATGTTTCATCCATCATCCAAATGTTACAATTGACAATTATTTAGATAAAGTATTGAGTTAAGAGTGTGAGTTATTGCAATGGTCTTTAGTATGTCAATATTGTTGCATGCAACATCCATATATTCACAAATAATGAGACAATATTATAATGATATTTAGCAAGCCAATACTGCGGGATGCAATATAAACATGTTACAAAGGCCCTATCCATAATTCATTATTAATACATTATTAAGAGATAAGTTGACCTAACTTAGAGGATACAACATGCTCTGTTTATCTTTTATTTATATTAAAAGAGATTCATTTGAATAGGTATTTTGTCTTGTGCATCTGATATATTGTAAAAGGAGGTTGACCTTTTGAAAATGTTTTTTATTGATTAACTTTCTATCATTCTCAAGGTGTGGAGTTATTATTTATATTTTTATGCTATTTGGGGTAACTGGAACATAACTTTCAATTTCAAAGCGAACTATCATTGTGTTTGTCTCCTTTAAACTAGTCATTTTACCATTTTTGTTGTAAAAAGTTTTTAGGTTATTCAACAAGTGAAATATTCAAGATGAATAATAGAAATATGGAGTACATTTGATCAAAATTTCAAATTCTAGTTCACTATACTTTTATAGTTACGCATTTTGGAAGTGTTAAGGTTGTAACCATCATTCATTATAAGTATATTAGTTCAAATTAGTAGTAGGTTACATCATGATCACTTCATATCCTATTTATAATAAAGGAGATTCATTTGTATAATCATCTCATCTTGTTGTGTCATACGATACATTGTATATGGGATTTTCCCTCTCGAAGTGGCTTCTTATTCCTCTACTTCATTCTTAAGGCATTGGATTACTCTCTATTTCTTATTTTATGTTCTTTTGAGAAATTGGTGCATAATTTTTGGTATTAGAACCATTTTCCTGTATTAGAACAATTTTCCCTATTGTTACGAAGAGAAATTCCTATGGCTTGGGGTACCACAACAGACAGCTTGACTCCAGAAATCAATCTTTCCCAATATGCAATAGAAATAAAATGTCTAACACTAAAGGATCAGACCTTGTACCTTATTCCAGATGGTTGAAGTAGATCCTCGTTGAGCTTTCCAATCTTCAGCTTGAATTGCTATATTACTTCCTCAACAACAAGTAAACAATACAAGCATTCTATATATCATGGTGTTAGATCTATTCTAGCATATATAATCAATAATGTAAAAGCATTTGACATAATCCCATGGATAAAATATTCATTCAAATACACATCATTGGACAGGAAAAGATATTTCCATTAATATAAATAAGAGATTACAAGATACAACCTTTGACGGCACGTCTGCGAACCAGAGAAATTGAATCCCCCACTTGGGCCTCCACCACTTCAATCCTCCATCTCTCGATAGCAAGCTCACAAGAAAAGGGAAAGCTTGGGAAGAACACAAAAGTGCTCCAAGGGACAA
>LPNX010115401.1:827888-913027 GCA_001517045.1 Pseudotsuga menziesii
CCGTTAGCACAGCTGGGCCTTGTGCTAAGAATCTCGAAGCTTCATCAATTCGAGGGCACAAGTAAGTGAGGTGATATTCCTTACAAAGCTTGCAAGGGAATTTAACCTTACATTTTGCTTGCTTGTCCCCCCCAACATTTCTACTGTTCTTGTCATTATTGTTAGCATTCTCATTCTTATTCCCACCCTTTCGATTATTATTTTTACCCTTCTTTCTATTCCGTCCAGGCTGCTGGTTACCCTTCTGGTCCGACGATTACACATAAGTACATTCATCATTTGGGCGGGTTGAGACGAAGCCGTAGCTTGTCCCGAGGCAGATTGGTTGATTGACAATTTACTAGCTTGTTTTGCAACTGAATCCGTAGGTTTCACACTTGCACAACCCACAATGCCATCGACATGTGGTCCAGGTTTGACTTTGGGATTGAAACTGGAACGAGGAGCATTGGGAATAATCTCATACAACAAACCAGACTGAGCATAGATCAAGTCCAGTTCCTGTGCCCTAAATATCGCTTGTTCCTCATTCTGGACTCCGGATGTGGAAACATCCTTCGCTATATACGACAATAACGACTTGAGGAACCACTCAAGAAGGAATTCCGGCGGTATAAAAGCTTTAATTAATCTCTTCCGTCTACGCCACTCTTGAATATGATCAGAAATATGGGTGGCTTTATCTTGCCGAAATGTCGACAAGAGTTCAGTACCGACGTCATAGCGCACTGGTAGCTGGAAGTGATTAAGAAAAGTCATCGCAAGGTCGTCGAACAAAGTAAAAGCGCCCCTAGGTAACTCTATATACCATTTCGTAGTAGGCCCTGTGAGGGTGCATTGAAATATTTGCAAACGGATTGAGTCTTGATGTAATGAATTCGAAGAGCACCATAGGTGAAACGTAGTAACGTGTTCGCTCAAATCCTCTCCTGGTTTTCCTTCGAACTTAGGTATGTCCGAAGGAAGCTTGGTAGGGATAGCCAGCCAAGCTGGGTCATGAGCCATAGGATCGTTCGTAAGTCTCGATAAGTCAGGAAGATTAAGCATCGCGAGGAAAGGGAGCCTAGGATGATGAGGTCGATGGACCGCTCCCTGATTCATATAGGGTTGATGACCACCATGGCCTTGGCCATAGTGTCCTCCTCCTATTTGACCCGTATAGGGTGGCATGGAAGTACCATAATATGGTGGACCTTGGCTAGTAGGAGCTACAAAGCCATAATTAGGAGAGTAAGCAGGTTGTTGATACCTGCCTCCATAAGGTGAAGAAACCTGTCCATACTGCGTCCCATGATAAGGTCGATAGGTCATCGCATGCGATGCCCCATGAGACACTCTGTAGGTAGGAAGATACGCTTTGGAAGTAGGGATATAAGCCCCAGAAGTAGCAAGATGACCTCTAGAAGCATGAACATAACCTCCTGACGTAGCGGGCGGCATGTGGACTTGAGACACAACTGGTCTAGTAACCGCAGTACGGACCTAACTCGTAGCCATATATCGGCTCGAAGGACCATGTGAATAAGGTGGAGGATGTACATTTGAAGAACTAGGGGTCAAGGACGAAGGAATATGAGTAATAAGATATGTATTACCGCCTATCGTCACTTGTCTCGGATCTGGTATCCTAATCGGATCGCTAACCCTAGACCTAGGAGGGAGATATGATGTAGCTTCCACCACTGGGATGGAAGGTGCAATGTGAATAGTGCTCCCAAACCTCTCCGCATGGTAAGGAATGAGAGTGCCCCCAGGCATAGTGCTAGGCTCAAAATCGGATTCGACATGAAATGTCAAATTGTGTATAGGGAAACTAGACGTAGCATAACTACCGTAGCTAGTAGTGGTGGGTTCAAAATGAGTCTCGACATCCTCCGGCATGCCATACCGGTAACGCGTCAATGGGGAATCATCCCTAGAGCGAGTAGGTCTATCATGTATGGCTCCTATCTCAGAAATCACAGGACCTAACTTGGCTAAGTCGGGTGAAGGATCATAAGTCAGTGTAAATTCCCCATCGTCTACACGAATGGGAGGAGGTGGTTCAGGAATACCTTCTGAAGAATCCCCCATGGTGTGTGAATCAATGTGTGACATAGTCCGTCGGGACTATCTAGGTCTCTCTCCCAAAGGAGGAGGAGAAGTAGAAGGCGGAAGTCCTGCTAAACGACGAGAACGGCGCGGAACCGCACTCGAATCCACAATGACTCAAAAAATAGCAAAGACTCTCTATTTACGTAAACCCTAGGCAAACTAGAGTGCACAGAGCAATCACTAATAAAATCTAAAGCCAAATGCAAGCAAACAAGGGCTGGATAAGTGAGCTCCTAAATGAAGCAGGTATGTCTCGCCTAGGAGAGGCTTGAGACTCCGATACACAACAAGCGGAGGTACGTAAGCAATTATTGTGGCCCTCAGCTTCAATGCGTAAAACAACTGTGCTGTCCGATCCCAAACTGGTAGGGACACATGCAGAATAACCTCTACAAGTAACTCCTCGATATCCTAGGTAAGGCCACTAAGGTCACCTCAATATACTCAATGCTCAGGCGGACAGTCGCAGGCGGGATTGACCGTATGGGCAAGGTAGCAAAGCCCGAAACTATCGAAAGAGCCCCCAGATATGAATACAATCCTGGAAATATCTCCGGTGCTACTCAGTTATGACTAGGGGTCATCCCAATCAATAACCGCTCACACTGCCTCGTGCTTAACTCCCTTTTGAGAGGAGGATCCTGAGAACACTGGTTATACCAAGGATTTCACACACTCACCTAAACAGACACATAGATGTTGTTGTTTAGTGATCTTGGAGAATTTACTTACAATGAACTATTCCAAGATCCTAAAACCTAAGCTTGTTGGTGCACCCTAGAAAAGAAAAGAGTGTAATTCATTTTATTTAGCGTTGATTTTAGCTGGATTTATTACTCAAAAATAGGATATGGTCGTGCAACTAGTGGTGTTATGACGCAACAAGAAGTAAAATGCACACCTAACAATCAATGCAAATGCATTGTGTCCATGAAAACAGGGTATGCTACTATGTGAAATGCACAATTCTTCTTCAAATGATGAATGTAAATTTTCCTATATGAAATCCTAACTAGTACTCCAAAGCAAATCTATCTAGTGCAAATACAATGCAAAGTGCAAAATGCAATGCATGATGATAAGCAAATGTTTTTGGATTTTTGAAAATAAAAGAGATACAAAAAGCAAAAGGATGATTCTACAACCCCTAGACTCTGCAAGCACACTCAAACATCATTCCAGCAAAGCACTAAGGTAAAAGAACTCTAATGCACTGATCTCAAACAAAAAATCGAAAATGCCATGACAAGAACTTTCCTAAAAAGAAAATTTAGGCTAAAAAAAAAACGTTTCTGGTCAGAAACAGAGGTCAAAACAGACTCAGGCAGTGTCAAAGGAGACTCAACAACTAACAAAATTCACCCAGCAACCAATTATCTTCCATAAAAAGCCAAAACCAAAGGTATACGCGACTGTTTGTAGTAAACCCGTGTGTATACGCGACTGTAAATCAAAAACCTGCGTACAGGAAGAAAAGGTGCATAAACTCAAGGCAAACAGACAGGCTGAGACAAAATTCACACCAATCAGACTCTACCAGGCATACATGCCCCCAGACCCGACACAGAAACAAGAGAGAAAGAGCAATTCAAATACATTGAATGCCAAGAAAACAACCCCCAAAGGACAACTACTAGGAACTCCCTAGCGGAGTCGCCAATTCTGTTACGGAGAGAAATTCCTATGGATTGGGGTACCACAACAGACAGCTTGAATCCAGAAATCAATCTTTCCCAATATGCAATAGAAATAATATGTCTAACACTAAAGGATCAGACCTCGTACCTTATTCCAGACGGTTGAAGTAGATCCCCGTTGAGCTTTCCGATCTTCAGCTTGAATTGCTATATTACTTCCTCAACAACAAGTAAACAATACGAGCATTCTATATATCATGGTGTTAGATCTATTCTAGCATATATTATCAATAATGTAAAAGCATTTGACATAATCCCATGGATAAAATATTCATTCAAATACACATCATTAGACAGGAAAATATATTTCTATTAATATAAATCAGAGATTACAAGATACAACTTCTGACGGCACGTCTGCGAACCAGAGAAACTGAATCCCCCACTTGGGCCTCCACCACTTCAATCGTCCATCTCTCGATAGCAAGCTCACAAGAAAAGGGCAAGCTTGGGAAGAACACAAAAGTGCTCCAAGGGACAAAGGGATGCAGACTCAAGCATAAGTTCCGGCAACAATGGACTATAGTTTCGTTGCTCTCAATTCTCTCTTATGCCTTCAATGTACCAAGGGGTTCCTTATATAGCTTTTCAAAGGGGTAATGAAAGGTCGAATCCAAGCGATCTCAAGGCATATGGAAGGCCAGGAGTCAAATGGGTCGGATCCATGTCAAGGAAAACTCCAAAAGGATTTGAATTATTTACACATCCCGATGTACGCGGTTATATGGCTCAAACCCGCGTATGTACGCGCTTATAAGGTTAAAAGTCGCGTATAGCATTTTTCATGTGTTTTTAGGGATGATCAAGGAAACATCAAAGGACAAAAAGTGGTCCATAGGGGCTAAGGAGTCTGCAGCGGGACAGGGGAAGGCCATACAAAGTGTGATTCACCTAGAGTGGTGAAATCCGCTATAACACCTATAACTTTTTTTCATGAACATTTTAGAAAACAAAATTTAGAGGATACTTAGAGCACATAGTGAAGTATATTTGGTATGAATTTTAGGTCTTGGTTCATTATAAGTTTGGATTTATCATTTGTGGAAATAAGGGTTTCTGACTAATACAAAAACTAGTCTCAAATAGTTGTTATGGGTTAAATTGTTATATCTAGAGCTTGGGAGATCCAAATTAAGTGTCACATGTTGCATCGAAAAATATATGGAGCTTCATGTGTTTGTCTTTAATATTTTAAAATCACATAAGGAAATATGACACATGGAAGATTAGACAAGTTCACTCTCCTAGAAGGGATAAAAATAAGCAGTTTGGGAAAGTTACCATAACTCTCTCTTGGCACATCAAAATTGGATCAAACCTGTGGAATCATAGAAAAGACATACCATGCTACTACAGGAGGAAATTTAGGAGCAAGGTCAACTACCAAGGCAACATACAAACCATGGTTTCTAAAGGCACACTAACTTCAAATTTACATAAATTTTGATTGGAAAATATATATTGAGTGATTCAAAAGCTGTGACATAGAGGAAATAGAGATAATTATAGGTAAATATTAGTTTGGTATCACATAGAAATGGGATCTGCAAAACACAATACACGCATTAAAACTCCATAGTGCTCAAGCATGACTATTGAAGAAATTTAATACATGTGTAACCGGCTATCCAATTTGCAAGAAAAATTTAAGGAATTGAATGATAGATCATTAACATATTTTCAATTGGTAAACACAAAAAACGATATAGAAACTTAATTGAAAAATATGGTCAGGGATCTTTAAAAGATGGCCAATAAAGAGGATCTCCAAAATATGAAGGGAGTAATTATGACGGAAATTAGACATGTCTTTACTTCTAATTTATCTCTTAATGAAGAGAATAAGGAGAACAAGATTGACTTTGTTGGAAAGGGGTTCGAAGGCATAGAGTACGGGCATCAAAAAAGGAAAAGGAAATCATGGTATCAACAAGTGAAGGAAAAGTCAAAATGCGGCGAAAGAGGATATCGACAAGTTCGGTCATTTTGGTCAAGTTAGTTAGGAAGTCGGTTATGTGGACCATTTTTGTAACAACTTAGCAAGGCTTATAAATATAATTATAATTGTAAAGAGAATCGTCAATCTCATCTTATTAGAGATTGAAACACGAAGGTTTTGTTTTGTAGATCATTCAATCGAATTTGTTGTAAGTGAATTGACTTGTCGATGAGTATATTTCTAGTCTAAGGCTAATTGACCAAGGAATGCTTGTCTTTTGTGATGTGTTTTGGGAATAATGTGAAGATGATGTTGATGATGCAATTATGTTTTGTGCCTATGTTTCTGTGAATCTTGTGAATGGTATGAGGATGTGATCTATGATTTTATATGCTTGAATTTGAATGATGTGAATCCTTGCAAGGTTCATTGGGTTAATAAATATTGATTTCTTTGTTCATATGATTTTGAGTTGATCTGAAATATGTTGTCGCAATGTCCATGTTGATCTAAAATATGAATAAGAATGATTGGGAATGCTGATAATAAGTAGATCTGATTAATGTTAAGTAGATATAATGCTTAATACGCTTAAACCTTGGATCTCTGAGTGATGTTGTGATAGAGTATGAGATAGTGAGGAATTCCTCTTCTATCTACAAAAACATGGTTCCTGCAGCCCTCCTTAGACATCTCAAGTGAGAATGCATCTGCTTCGCAGGTATTTTTGGATAGGGTAAAACCTATCTCGGCTGATGTTTAGGGAGTTTGTGATGATGAGTATCGACAGTTCCGTGGACTAAACCTCTGTCGAAAACGTATGTGTCAACAACTGGTTTCGTTGTTGGGACCATAGTACAAAGTAGAAGAGGACATTTTATGGAACCCTATGAAACTAGAGATCCCAGATTGGTTTGATCAGAAGGCCCTAGAATTTGCGAAAGGAGAAAATAAAAACCCTAGACTGATGATAGAAGATTGCTTAGGGAGATATATCTTTTCTGATATCCATGAGATATCCTTCGATGAATTTCTGATAGTACTATACGAGTGGTTGGCACAAATTACTTTCTAGAAGAGGAATTTCCAAGGGGGCAAACCTAACCGGTGGACCCCAAAACTGATTCAGTAGTTGCGAAGTGTGAATAACAAAGCTTCAAGAGTCATCGATGTGTGTATAGAAAGCATATTGGAAGGTTATATTATAGAATTCATTGTCAATATAGTCAAATCCTACAATGACGAAGAAATATAATTATTCAAGGGACCAAGGGGAATATTTTAATTCTCGCTGCAACTAGGGATTAAGATGCTTATATGCAAAAAGGAATACTAAAGATGAATTTCGACAAGTAAAGCCCTAGTGTGCAGAGGTTGGGGGGTACTGCAAAGGTGAGGGATTAGATGGAATGTCACGTGGTATATGGATGGAAGTTTTGACAAGACTGTGAGATAAGTTACAAAAGAGTGTGATCACCTGGGAATTGGGGTGAGGTTCCGGCAAGAGAAGAGTCTGAGAACTAAGGAGGGTCTTCATGCGACCAGAACAAAAAACTTCCAGAAGGGACCAAAAAATACTAAGCGAACCTACAGTGACGAAGGAGACGACCAGGCTATTCCCGAGTCCGAGGAAGGACCAACCCAAAGCTACAACGTACCTACACCTTCGTGCATTGCACCAAACTTAGGCGAAAGAAACACAAGCTCATCACAGAGTTGTCCTGTGTGTTAGCACAATAGTAATAGTAGTGGATCAATGAGTACAGGGAGAAAATATAGAATGGAAGGCGATGATGTGAAACTACCCATGTTCGAAGGTAATGGGAATGAAGACCCTGAACAATATTGTTTTTTATGTGAAGCAGTATGGACGATAAAGAAAGTGCAAGATGAAGACATCAAGAAGGGACAACTTGTGATGACCCTTCGAGGTCGGGCATTAGATTGGTACATGAAATTTGTAGAAGTCCCAACATTGACACCCCTCAAAAATGTTAGCACATATCAAGACAGGACTGATCGAAGAGTTTAAGGAGCCAAAATCTGAATCGCAATAAATTACATAATTGAAGGAGATAAAATAGTACCCTAATGAATCCATATGGGACTTTGATCAACGATTCAAGACATTGATGGCGAAGGTGAGTTTCAAAATGAGTGATATGAAACATAAAGAATGGTTTATTGCAGCTTTGGTACCACACATATGGATGCCTCTAATGCAATAGAAGATTGCATCACAAGCAGAATCTCTGGAAATCGCAATGAAATTGGAAGCTTCACCAGTTGATGAAACATGGATTGGCATGAAATAGATCCAGTCACAATTGGTGAACTTCACCATTTAATTGCAAGATATTAATTCGGGGAAAGAAGTTCACGAAGAAGTATGGTGTAATCGATATCGGTCTGAAGGACATCATAAGGATCAATGTCTGGAATACCGTGAATATTCGTAGACTGGAGCCCCAAATTTGCTAAGTCAAGGAGGACTATCGTGGTGTCAGATTTGTCAGACCAAAGGACATTAGTCTGAGGAGTGCATTTACCTGCAAAAGGTTGTGTCAAAACTAGAAAACTTGTTCTGTAAATTTTGTCGATCAATCGACCATGAAGAAAAGGACTGTAGAGCATATGAATTCCTCAAGGAATGAACCATGGATATGTATTTTATGAAGGGAGAGGAGCAGTGACCAACATAAATACCATTTCCACAACCGTAGTATAACCCGCTACAACCGCAGTACGCTCAATAACAGTTTAACCAGCAAAAAACACAGTATGTGCAGCCACATCATAATTAGCAGCAATCACAGTTTGACCAATCGCAACAACAGTTTAACCAACCAAAATATAACCAACAACCGTATTAGCAATAATGAGGATTCTGCGGAGGTCGTAATGGAGGATTTGGTCGTGGAGGAGCTATTGGATGAGGTCACGACCAATTACTTGCCACAATTGTGGACCACCCTAACCTGCAACCTCACTATACTTATTGCAGTGTCTTGGACCATATTGTCGAGGAGTTCCCGCAGTTGATTGCGAAGTGGAAAGTGAAGAATGCACTGTAGCCACCACAGAACCAGAACACAGCTCAGAGCCAAAATTCGAGACCGAATGTAGGGAAGATATCATCCAAACCAAGGACCCAACTAGAAAATTTCAGAGTCGCAAGATGGAGAAATGACATGAGATGATGGACCACTGATAAATATCCAACCGACGACTTGAAAGATGGTACAATTTGATGTAAATGTCAAGAACGTGACCTTCTTTGATGCGTTAAACATGATAAATAGGAGTTCTGGTAAGCGACATGTCTATGAAATTCCATTAGTCTTCGATTCAACAAAGTTATCGGGATCATCATGAAAGATTAGTACATTGCAAAGTTTCCTAGAAAGTTGTATGATGTTAGAAAAATATCCAGATTCATTAGAGGAAATAAAAAGCTTGTTGTATTGATAGGAAGGAGGACGACGAGATCATCCAGTGAATTCATTGCAAAAGAAGAAAGTAGGATAAGAGATGAGGATGAACGTTCAGATCGAAGAGTATGATGTATATTCTGTCATCTTGGATCTAGGTTCGGACGTCAATTTCTAAGAAAGAAAATGTGGGAAAAGATGGGGAAGTCATAATTGGTTTGGTCTCGAGTACAACTACGACTAGCAAATCAGGCAAGAATGGCTCCCATTGGTAGAATAACTCATCTACCTATTGAGGTGGAAGGATTGAAGACATATGCGGGCTTCGACATCATCAAGATAACCGACGATACTTTCTCATACCATGTATTGTTGGGAATCGGTTGGGAAAATGAGAACTTGGCAGTTATCAATTTCAAGAAGCAGGTCATGACATTTGAGAATCATGATATGAGGGTCATCTCCCCATTGGATCCCCTCAAAAGATAGAGATATGTCAAATTAGTAAGAGATGAAGTGGCAGGAGGATGGGATAATTCCTATAATATTTCTGAAGGCTATATCAATCCCACCGCGAATGAGGATTTGGGATGGCGGAGTACTAGTTCAACGTCTTCATACGTTGACGATGTGTTAGAAAATTGGCAGAACCAAATACACGAAGTATCAATCACAAAATGTGCACGAATCACCCAGTTTCTAAGGTGGGTAGTGAAAGAAGTCATCGATTTATCTACATATGAAGGACTACCGAATTTGGTGACCTTCCTTCTGAAGTTTGAAGATAAAGTTTCAGAACTGCAACAATTGTTAGATGTAGACGAAGCATTGAAGGCCACTCCGGAAAGATAGTGGGATAAGCATAAGACAACAATAACATATTGGAAGATATGTCGACAGCTGATGGATGTTCGATTTGGAATTGACGAAATCTATCAAGGAAATAAATATGATGGAAGGAATTAACCCAATGATCACCTAGTTGCATGCCAGACCACACGGGCACTGAGGTCAAAAGAAGAGTGGGTCCATGCATTTGTTCATATGCTAGATGAGATACCGTGGAGGTGGTATAATTCTGCAAAGTAACGTAGGGAAAATACAACATGGGAAGAACTAAATGTCAGCTTAAGTCATACTTTGAGCTTTGCAAATGATAATTCATTCATCCATAGTGCACTATAGGACATTCATAACAAAGTGTTGGAGATCATTCTAGCTGAGTTACCAACTGAACCACAATGGATAGTGACACCAGAGATGATGATGACATGCTATAATTTATCAGGAGAGTTGGATGACGAAGATGATCCAAGATCCATCAATATCCCAGAATCAGAGGGAATCAGTGATATCGTATCACCAGAAGTACCAGGCGATAAATTCAAGCAGCCTCTGAAATTGAAGAAGGTTAACAATGGGACAATAGAGGACCCAAAGTTCGCTAGTATTGGAGATTATTGGGGCGATTCAACGATAGGGAAAGTCACTAATCTGCTGCATGACTTTTAGAACTTATTCCCGACTAAGTTCTTTAAGATGAAGGGTATTTATGATGACTTGGGAGAAATTAGGATTCTTCTTAAACCTGATGCAAAACCAATCAGACATCGACCGTACAAGTTGAATCTGAGGTACAAGGAGCGTGTTAAAGTAGAATTAGAGCGGATGATGGATGTTAGAATTATCGAACCAATCAAAGAGTCAGAATGGATCAGTCTAATGGTGGTGCAGGAAAAAATTACGAGAGAAATCACGATTTGTGTCGATCTCAGGAAGTTTAATAATGTGAGTCTTCATGACCCATTTCCAACACCGTTTACTGATGAAGTACTAGAAGGAGTCAGAGGTCAAGAAATCTATTCATTTACAGATGGAGTTTTCAACTATCACCAAATAAGGATCATGAAATAGGACAGACACAAAACCACTTTTGTAACAGAGTGGAGATGTTTTCAATATATAATGATGCCATTTGGTCTCAAGAATGCACCCGCAATTTTCTCTAGGATAGTTGTCGCTGCGTTTAAGGAATTTATTCATAAATTCATGGCATTCTATATGGAAGATTGGACTGTCTATGGCCTGGTAAAATATCATATTGCAAACCTTTGACTGATGCTAGAAAGGTGTCGACAATATCATATTTCATTAAATCTAAATAAGTGTGAATTCTACACTCCATTTGGGATTCTACTGGGACACATTGTGTGTAAGGAGGGTATGTTGGTCGATCCTACCAAGATTGCAGTAATAGTTGACTTACCGACACCTATGACGGTAAAAAATCTAAGGGCGACATTGTTGGTTGTGGAGCCTGATATTCCTGATTCAAAGATGTTATTTTTCAGTCGTGTTTGGATCCCAACACCTAATGGGGGAGTGTGGGGGGGCTTGCCCCCCCCACTATAGTCGCCGTAGAAAAAAAATAGGAAAAATGCCTTGTAAAATGTTGTAATTTTAGATTCATGGCTTGGTAAAAAATGGGTGATTTACAGGCCCATGGTATTTGGGAAAACTGTGGTATTTTCCCATGGTATTACCTTTATAAAAGGAAGGAATTGTTATACAGTTGTGTATTGTATTGTAGCATTGTAAAAAATCTCTGTGATTGTGTGAGAGAGACTGTGAGAGTGTGACACGGAAGTGCAATGGGGTTGTAGGTTGTATCCCTTCATTTTGTTGGAAGGTATAGTAATAAAGGACTAGCAATTTCTGTGTGGACGGAGGCCATCTTGGGTGAACCATGTTATATATGTGTCTCTCTTCTAATGTGTTTAATATTTTCGTCTTGTTTAATAATTTAATTGTATAATTTTTATTTCTCCGTGATCTTGTTTTTCTAACAATTGGTATCAGATCCAAAAGGTCTATTTGGCTGGTAAACTCACAGGAAAGAAGGGTTTCTGGTTCAAGTGGGAGCAATGGCGGAAGAAGGAAATTTTAGGGTCGATAAATTTAATGGCTGAAACTGCCAGTTATGGAAGATGCAAATGGAGGACTATCTGCACCAAAAGGATATGTACCTATCGTTAGGCAGAAAAACAAAGAAACCGACGACTATGAAGGATGAAGAATGGGAGGTTCTTGACAGAGAGCCACTGGGAACAATACAGTTGTGCCTGGTTTCATCGGTGGATTTCAATATTTCAAAAGAAAAGACAACCTTGGCTTCCAACAAGGTATTTTTAATGAAGTGTTTATTTAATATGAATAATTCAGAAGGTGGATCTGTTGCTGATCATTTAAATGAACTTAATATGCTTACTAGTCAGCTAAGTTCTATAAAAGTGAACTTTGATGATGAGGTTAAGGCTCTTCTAATCTTGTGCTCATTTCCAGAAAGTTGGAACAGCTTGGTCATGGCTGTAAGTAACTATGTCCCTAGTTCAAACACTCTTAAATTTGATGATGTTGTTGGTGTTATTCTTAGCGAGGAAATGCGAAGAAAAAGAACAGGTGAGACATCAGGTAATGCATTGACCATGGAGAGCAAGGGAAGAAAAAAGGAGAGAGGGAGGATCCCAGGTAACCACAACAAGTATAGACAGGGAAGATCTAAGTCCATATTTGAAAAAATAGAGTTTTGGAACAGTGGTAAGAGAGGACATCTGAATAAAGACTGCAGAGCTCCAATGAAGAAAGGAGTTAGGAAAAAAGAGACTACCCAGGAAGAAAATGTAGCAGGTGATGTGTTACAAGATGATTTGATTCTTGCATTAGATAATACTAGTGATTACTGGGTAGTATATTATGGGGCTTCATGTCATGCTACACCCCATAGGAAATTCTTTCATGATTATGTTCTAGGTGATTTTGGACATGTTTTATTGGGGGATGATGAACCATGTAAAATTATTGGAATGGGTAATGTATGAATTGAGTTAAATAATGGAAATGAATGGCTGCTAAAATATGTAAGGAACATTCCTTCTATGGAAAGAAATATGATCTCAACATGGAAGTTGGGAGATAGCGGTTGTTTGTCTATGTTTGAAAAAACATGGTGGAAGATCACTAAAGGAGCACTGGTAATAGAAAAAGGATATAGAGTAGGTACATTGTATTTATGTACTCATAATACTAATTATTCTATCTTTGTAGTTTCCACAAAAATAGGTGTAGCGTTGTGGAATCATAGGCTTGGACACATGAATGAGAAGGGGATGCAGATTCTCCACTCAAGGAAATTGCTTCCAAATCTGAAGCAGGTAAGTTTGGAATTTTGTGAAAACCGTGTTTATGGAAAATAGAAGAGATTTAGATTTATTAGGGTTAGGAAACAAAAGAAGAGTGAAAATTTATAGCTTGTGCATACATATGTATGGGGACTAGCTTAAGTACAATCTCTTGATGTCTCTCATTATTATGTTACTTTTATTGATGATGCAAATAGAAAAACTTGGGTTTCTTGCATTAGATAGAAATATGATGTGTTTGCTTCTTTTAATAAGTGGAAAGATTTGGGTGAGAATGAGACAAGAAACAATTTAAAATATCTCAGAACTAATAATGGAGGTGAATACTGCAGCAAGAAGTTTGATAGTTATTGTTCATACAATGGGATTCATAGAGAGAAGACAGTCCCAAGAACACCACAAGAAAATGGTGTGTCGAAAAGGATGAATAGAACGATCATGGAGCGTGCAAGGTGTATGAGATTGCATGCAGGGTTTCCCTTACATTTTTGGACTGATGCTGTAGATCCAGTTGTTTATTTAATAAGCAAAGGGCCTTCAAGTGCTTTGGATGGTGGAATTCCAGAGGAGGCATGGACATGTAAAAAGGTAAACTACCCGTTTTTGAGAACTTTTGGTTGTGAAGCATTTGTCCATATTGATAAAGAAAATAGAACAAAGATTGAGGCTAAATCCAAGAAATGTACCTTTATTGGATACGTGGTTGATGATTTTGGTTATCGCTTATGGGATTACGAAAATCACAAAACCATTAGGAGTAGAGATGTAGTATTAAATGAAAAGGTTATGTACAAATATTAGTTGCAGGGAAAGAAAGAGGAAAAGGAAAATGTAGTGTACACAACGCTTGATGAAATCAAAGAAAATGAAGTTCCAAAGGCACCAGAAAATCAAGGGAAACAACAACATGTACCTCAAACTCCTGCAAATGTAAGAATATCTACCAAGTTAAGTATAGCCCCTAAACGATTCTCTCCTTCATTGTATTATTTATTGATGATTGATTCTGGTGAACCAAAATGTTATGAAGATGCAATGCAGGTAGAAAATAGAAATAAGTGGGAGCAAGGCATGAATGAAAAGATGGACTCATTGGTGAGAAACCCGACTTGGGATTTGGTTGAGTTTCCTGCATAAAAAATAGCGTTGAAGGAAGAAGATAGAGGTAAGAAGTGGTACAAGGCTAGAATTTTTGTAAAGGGGTTTGAACAAAATAAAGGTATAGAATTTGATGAAATGATTTCTCCTGTTGTTAAAATGACTTCAATTAGAACTATTTTAAGTCTAGTGGCGGTAGAAGATTTGCATCTTGAATAGTTAGATGTAAAAATGGCTTTTCTCCATGGGGATTTGGAGGAAGAGATTTATATGCAGCAACCACATGAGTATGAGGTCAAAGGGAAGGATAATTTGGTTTGCAGGTTGAAGAAGAGCTTGTATGGACTGAAGCAAGCTCCAAGGCAGTGGTATTTAAAATTTGATAAGTCTATGACAGAACAAGGTTATAGTAGATGTCATTCTAAGCACTTTGTTTGTTTCAAAAGGCTAGATAATGGAAGATATATTATCTTGATAAAGAGGAGTTGCGTTTGAAGGTTTAAGAACTCGACGTTTCGATCCCTACTCTGGGATCATCATCAGGAGACTCTTTTTATTGTATGTGGATGACATGCTTGTTGCATGGTCTAACATACATGATATAAATGTGTTCAAAATAAAACTAGCTAAATCATTTGCGATGAAGGATTTGGGTGTTGCAAAGAAAATCCTTGGTATGAGAACAATAAGAGATAGGAAAAATTGTAAATTGACGTTGTCTCAAGGTGAGTACATAAAAAAGGTGTTGGAGAGGTTTAGAATGAAGAATCCAAAACCAGTTAGTACACCTTTGGTCAACCATTTCAAACTAAGTAAGGAGACATGTCCCAAGACACAAGAAGAGATTGAATACATGTCCAAGGTTCCCTATTCATCGATGGTTGGAAGCTTGATGTATGTCATGGTGTGCATAGTACAAGATATTGCACATGCAATGGGAGTTGTGAGAAGTTATATGAACAATCTAGGTAAAGAGCATTGGAAAGCAGTACAATGGATTTGTCAAGTATTTGAGAGGTACCACTTCTCATGCATTATGTTTTGGAGGTTCAGACATTGTTCTACAGGGATATGTTGATGCAGATATGATAGGTGATAAAGACAATAGGAGGAGAACCACATGGTATGTCTTTACTATGGGTGGAATAACAATAATTTGGATTTTGAAACCGTAAAAGGTTGTTGCACTTTCAACAAAGGAAGCAGAGCATGTTGCTACTACAGAGGCTAGTAAAAGATATGATTTGGTTGCAGAGGTTCATGGATGAATTGGGTAAGAAGCAGGAGAATAGAAGGTTGTACAATGATAGACAGAGTTCTATTCATCTTGCAAAGAAATCAGACTTTAATTCAAATACTAAACAGATACAACTCAAGTACCATTTCATAATATATGTTCTGGAAGATGTTTTGTTAAAGTTGGAAAAGATACATACTAGCCAGAATCCTATAGACATGTTGACTAAGGTAGTAACCAGAGAGAAACTCAGTTCTTGCTCGGTTTCTGTTGGCCTTAAAGCATGAAGGTGAAAATGAGAAATTTTCCAAGTCCAAGGTTCATAGCATAGTCTAGCAAGTGCAACAACAGTGGAGTTGTTGTGATCAGTCTCCAAGTGGGAGATTGTTGGTTGTGGAGCCTGATCTTCTTGATTTAGAGATGTTATTTTCAGTCGTGTTTGGATCCCAGCACCTGATGGGGGGGGGGGGGGGGGGGGGGATTTCGCCCCACTATAGTCGTTGTAGGGATAATTTAGGAAAAAATTCCTTGTAAAATGTTGTAATTTCATAGTCATGACTTGGTCAATAATGGGTGATTTATGGGCCCAAGGTATTTGGGAAACCCGTCGTATTTTCCCATGGTATTACCTTTATAAAAGGAAGGAATTGTAATATGGTTGTGTATTTTATTGTACCATTGTAAACAACATATGTGTTTGTGTGAGAGAGACCGTGAAAGTGTGAAGAGGTAGTGCAGCGGGGTTGTTGCAAGTTGTATCCCTTCATTTTTTTGGATGGTATAATAATAAGGGACTGGTAATTTCAGTGTGGACATAGCCCATCTTGGGTGAAACACGTTATATCTATGTCTCTCTTCTAATGTGTTTATTATTTAATTATTTTTTAATAATTTAATTGTATAATTCTTATTTCTCTATGGTCTTGTTTTTCTAACAGACACTGGTTCACACAGGATATTACCAAAATTTCATAAGAGGATACACAACGATCACTGTGTTGATGGAGAAGTTTTTGACGAAGGATGCAAAGTTCGAATGAAACGAAAAGTGCCAAAGGAGTCTCAACACTCTAAAGGAAAAGATAGTCTCCGCACCAATATTGGTCTTTCTAGACTGAACGAAGGAGTTCTACATTCATGTCAATGATTCATCAGTTGCATTAGGATTAATCTTGGCTCAACCAGGGGAAGGCACAATTGATCACCCGATTTAATTCACAAGTTAGAAGTTGTCTATTGCAGAGAGAAACTACACAATGACAAAGAGAGGAGTATTGGTGATGGTGTATGCATTACAAAAATTCTGCCACTATTTGTTAGGATGACATTTCCAAATGTTTATGGATCACTCAACATTGGAATACTTGGTTAACAAGCCTGTGTTGGGGGGGAATATTTGTCGATGGTTGTTACTATTCCAAGAGTTTGATTTCAAGATTATTGTAAAACCAAGGCAGTTGAATCTAGTACCTAATCATCTATCGAGGATAGAGTCAGCAGAAGAACTAAGAAGCATCGAGGATGGTTTTCCTGATGCATAGCTATTTAGAGTCAGAATGGTCGATGACCATTATGAAAAGATCATCCAATTTTTAGTGACGGGGAAATCCTCGGACGAGTTCACTATGAGCCAAAATAAGCAACTGGTTTTCAGAGATGATGACTTCCAACTAATTCTAGGACAATTATACAAGATGGGTCCAGATGAAATGCTGCAATGATATGTTCTTCTGCATGAGCAGGAAATAATACTGGCTGAGGCACATGATGGGATCACCGGAGAAAATTTTGGAGGACGGGAAACTGCTAGAAAGATATTGAGAAATGACTTATGGTGGCCAACAATACACAACGATTCCATATACTATGCCAATAGTTGCAATGCGTGCCAAAGAACGGGGAAAGCATCGCAGAGAGATGAAATGTTGTTGCCACCTCAGGTAACACTGCAACCATATGATAAATGGGAAGTGGAATTTGTAGGACCCATCAATATTCTAGGGAAAATAATAGGTGCGAGATATATCATCACTGCGATGGATTATCTGATGAGATGGGTAGAAGCAACACTGGTGAAGGATTGTGCAACAGTAAGGTTCTTGTTCGAAAATGTGGTTACTAGATTTGGTTGTCCCAAGATCTTGATAAGCGACTAGGGTGATAAATTTTTCAATCAAACGATTAGAACGATGACTGAGGAATTTTAGATCCAGCAAAAGGAAAGTATGTCCTATCATTAATAAGTGAATGGAACAGTTGAGGATTTCAACAAGGTATTGGATAATGTGCTAATAAAGGTATGTAATACAAACCGCGACGACTAGGATTTGAAAATCCCTGTGATATTATGGGCTTATAGGACAACATGTAAGAGATTGAAGCAAAAAATTCCATTCAAGTTGGTTTATGGGAAAGAAGTAGTAATTCCAATGGAATACATTGTTCATATCATGCACATAGAAGTAGCAACGGGGATGAATGAAAAAGGACCGGTTGAGGAGAGATTGGCACAACTGTTGTACCTTAAAGAAGATCATTTCATTGCATGTTTTCACCAGCAAGTGGAGAAGGAATGAGAAAAGGCTTGGCATGATCACCATATAAAACGAAGCACTTCCAGGTCGGATACATGGTTCTCCTTTACCACAACAAGATCACAAGGCACCCAGGTGAATTGTATATGCATTGGTTATGTCCCTATGTCATACAGTTCATCACCAATGGTGGTGTGGTATAATTACAACAATTAAATGAAGTATTGTTACTGAAACTAGTGAATGGAAATCGGCTAAATCCCTATCGAGATAGCCAGGTGTGGCACCAATGCTGATAGCCACGACAAAAAAAAGGGAAACCTATCGACAAAAGTCATAGGAACAAGAAAAGTTGAATAACAGTAAGGTTCGAAGATCGACGATATCGAGAAAGACACGAAAGGGTCAAATCAGGAAATAAATGCAGCAATTAAACCAGGTGGGAGATGGCGCAAGTGGAGAAGACATGCAATTAATGACAAAAGTGAACGTTAGATTCACAGAATCGACATAGGATTTGGTCAATCTATGCAGGATTTGGAAATGATGGTCCAAATATTTTGTGCAGAGGTATTGGAAGTTATATAAACGGGTCGAGGGGCATGGTCGACCCATTGTGTGGATTGGGAAGAGCGAAGAGAAGTAGAAAAGCAGAGTAGTTGAAGAGAAGAACAAAGCGAAGTATAAGAGTAGAGAGAAGAGTAGGGGAGAAGAGAAATAGAGAAGTAGTCATAGCACAAATGATTTTAAGCACCAGCAAGCAAGAATCACCAAGATAAAATGCGCCAATTATATAAGAGCAATTGGAGATGGCGACTGCACTAGAGTGATTGTTTAGGAAGAAAAGAACCATGATTCAATCGATCGCTGCAGAACGCAAGAAGAAAATCACTTGAAGTACGGCAAGGGAGGGGGAAGTGGTGGCAGAAGTTGGCCCATCAACGAAATAAAAGATGACAGTGAGGAGTAAACCTAAAGGTGCATCGATAGACGACATCCTAGGGTATGTACCACCAAGAAATAAAGGCACACTGGTGGTACGAATAAATAAGAATCATAAGTACAACATTGTGATGGACACCTCAAGGAGTCCATGTGACAATGAACATTGTGTCGAAGCTACAAAAGATTCAATTTAATGACCAAAATAATCTAGCGTACGAAAAATGAACAAAGTATACATACATATGAAAATAGGGCCCACGATGAAACATGCCAAATCACAAGAGAACCGATGCAATGGGAATTGGTACTGCAGTGGGCTGGGCTGTTATCCATCATCCATGTGCTGCACTTTGAAAGGTCATTAGAATCCAATGTGTGTGTGAAGAAGTTGTTGGCGTGCTTTCATGGAGGGTACCTATGGTTTGGGACAAAGGTCCTTGTCACTGTTGATTTGATTTCTTGTATCACCGGCCTTCCCAAAGTAGGGTTTGATTCATCCCAGTATTTTCACGGGAAGGACAATGACAAAAAATTGGCAGCAAGACTGTGGAATAAATATGATGTGGTGAGAGACAAATAGGCATACGTGATCGACATGATTAACAACAAAGTCGTTTGTGTCAGAGAAAATTTGTTGGTGGTGAAGATAGTACAGAATAATCACCCAAATTAGTGTACATCGGGGGTGATTACATCAGTGGAGCAATGCGAATCAGGCGTACAGATGAACTGGTCACTATTTTTTCTAAACAAGTTGATGGAAGGTGTTCTATTAATGCAAGAGGTAGGGAATCCATTCACCTACTCTTGGTTGTTGATACTCATCACACTAGTTGGTTGGATGGATCCAAATCATTACCAAGGGATGGAGGTTGATGTGGAAAATGTATGTAGAGGCGCAAGATATAAGAACTTATGGGTGGTTGAAGATAAACAACGACATATCGAAAAAAATGTGCAGTTCTACCCATACTTGGATGCATTAAGGGGTGAAGAAGTAAAGGTAATGCGACTCACAGATGCAACCATGCATAAATACTAAAATATAGAAAGGTTGGTGATGGGACCGCATGTGATACACATTTAGGAATGGAGAGTCCCAGAAAAGCAGTGGCTTACGACCCAGTATAAGCTCACTAATGAAGAATTGGATGCTATCATAGAAAATTGGTCAAAGAAGTGGCAAGTTGTAGTGGATGATGAGGACATGTTGGATCCAGGAGTTGGACCACTAACAGATGTCCCAAAAGAACTAGAAGTGTCAAAAAATTATGAAGAATAACATTTACATGATGAAGCTTCGTCCACAACTCCAACAGACTCAGAGTTGGAGAAGCAGGAGGAATAAGCAAGAACAAAAAATCCCTTCAAGAAAGGGGAATCAAGTAGTACTACAAGGATCTCCGAGAAACATATGCAGAAGGTACTGACTGCGATTAATACGGTGATGAGAGAGAGTCAAGAAAAGATAATGCAACACACTACAGTGTACTTCCATCAAGTTACCAATTTGTTACGAAAACTGACCAACACAGTCTTAGAGGTGAAGTTACAATAGGATGGCACGATGCAAAGAGCGGCTGAGGTGTAGATTGGAAAGAAAGTAAGGCTAATACAGATACTTCCGTAGGAAATTACAACCAGGGATGAGGATGTAGATGTAATATTGAGAAGGTATGACTCGGTTGGTGTGTACCTGAACGAACTTTCAATGCATACATTGCAACAGCTCTAGTGCAAAGAAAGTCAAGAAATTAATGACCGAGAGGAAACCATGCATGATTAGCAGGTAAGTTCGAGGTAGGAGGCAGAGAGTACTACAAGATAAATGCAACAACTAAAGGCCAAAAAATAGGCCGTGATAGAAGAAAGGACAAATGCATTCAATGATAGACATAGCTAGATAAATTAGTTGAGCTGGCATGTGAAGAAATAATAGAGATCACTCCAGAGATGTTTTCTAAGGAAAAAGTGTTGCGACTAGGGCACATCACAACAAAGATAAGAAAGGAGAATGAGGAGTTTTGGGTTAGAGTAGTACCAAGCACACCACTAGAGAAACTGGTAGAGTGAAGAAGTATAATAGAAGAAATGACATCATAGATAGAAGAGCGAGAGAAAATTTCCCAATCAATTGCAGATGAAATGACACAATATTGGATGAGCGTTGTCCATGACGAACAACTGCAACAATCAGATACATAGTTTAGTGAGATGGAAGCACAACTAATAGCGTTGAGGGGATCACTTAAGATGATGCCCCCAATTGTGTAGGTGACCAAGGAAGCACGATCTAAAGTGGTGCAGGTATATGACGAGCACCTGAAAAAACAAGAGGTGGAGGAATGCTCAACACTCGGTGAAAATATCAAGGAATTGGTTGAACAAGTACATATGAAGCATGATAATTTCAAGGAAAAGTTGAACACACCATCTACGTCCAGCTGAGGTGGCTCGAGGGAGAGACACAAGTTTTTGTTGTGGGGATGTTGGAAAGGGGTTCACAGGCATGAAGTATGAGCATAGACAAAGGAAAAGCAAATCAAGGTATCGAAAAGTGAAGGAAAATTCAAAACACGACGAAAGAGGATATCGACAAGTTTGGTCGTTTTGGTCAAGTTAGTTAGGAAGTCGGTTATGTGGACCATTTTTGTAATGGATTAGCAAGCCTATAAATAGAATTAGAATTATAAAGAGAATCATCAATATAATATGATCCAAGATCAGAACACGGAGGGTATGTTTTGTAGATCATTTGATCGACTTTGTTGTAAGTGAATTGACTTGTCAATGAGAGTATTTTTGGTCTGAGGCTAATCGACCAAGGAATTTGTGTCTTTTGCGATGTGTTTTGGGAATAATGTGAAGATGATGTTGATGACACAATTTTATTTTGTGCCTATGTTTTTGTGAATCTTGCGAATGGTATGAGGATGTGATCTATGAGTGTATATGCTTGAATATGAATGATGTGAAGCCTTGCAGGGTTCATTGGGTTAATACATATTGATGTCTTTGTTCATATGATTTTGAGTTGATCTGAAATATGTTGTCACAATCTCCATGTTGATCTAAAATATAAATAAGAATGATTGTGAATGAGGATAATAAGTAGATATGATTAATGTTAAGTAGATCTAATTCCCAATATGCTTAAACCCTGGATCTCTAAGTGATGTTGTGATAGAGTAAGAGATAGTGTAGAATTCCTCTTCTATCTACAGAAACATGGTTCCTACTGTTGGAGACATTTACCATCATTCACACTCTTTCGGTCAAATTGGCCTAGTTAAACCACTATCCTAAGTTTAATTGACATCAGTGGAGCATTAATTACCATCATCCCAGTCNTCGATGGCAAAGAGCCAGTTAAGCTAGACTCACTCATTGAATTCGAATTGTCCCTTAGGTATTCGAATTCTTCATGGAGTTAAGCTATTTCTTTGCATGGGAATTGTAACCCATTATTGTTTATAAAATATACAGAGAGGAAACCTATTTTGGTTCCAGTTATTTCCAATTCATGAGTATTTGTTAATAATTCTTTGATGATTTTGATTCCTAGTTCCTAGATCATGTGCAAGAATTAATACCTGCAACCCTCCCTCAGACATATCGGGTGAGACTGCATCTACTTCGTAGGTGTTGCTAGATAGGGTAAAACCTGTATGGGTAGATGTTTAGGGAGTTTGTGGTGATGAGTATCAATAGGTCTATGGAATGAAACCCTCTCGACAAGGTGTGTGTCAACAGACTTGCCACAATCACAAATTCAGAAAGTTGAAAAAGAGTTGGAGAATATAATGCTCAACTCCCCAACATTTGATAATACAGATCATCGTGGGTTCAATTTGGGACCAAGGAATTGTTCAATCCCAAGGTTTTGTTAAGAAATTTTGATGGAACATATGTGTTTACATGGACAAACCAAATAGATAAATACTTTGAATTTCATGATATTATGGATGATAAGAAAATGATTTTATTAGCTACATTATATTTTCAAATAAAACCCTAGCAATGGCATCAATGGGTAGTTAAAAGGATTCCTCCTTATTATCATTATACTTGAGCCTATTTACAAGAGACTTAGAAGATGGATACGGTAAAGTTTGGGAACAATATTACTTTATTCAGTTGACAAGACTCAGGGACTTAGTGATGTGAAATATTATAATTAAGAATTTCAAGTATTTTCCACATGGGTAGATTAAAATAAGATTACATAAGCGGCCAACATTCGTTAGAAGCTTACATGGGTGGATTAAAAGAAGAAAATAAACATGATATTTGATTAAAACTTCTTGAAAATGTTATGAAAGATATGCAATATTCTCCCCATATTCGAGCCAAAAATAAGGCTACACAAAAGTATACAATTAGAATATATGCAAGAAGAAGAGAGAGTATTTTGTCTCATAGGGAAACACTATCTCAACTTACTCGAATATCATAGAAGGAAATGGATGAAAGAAGAGAAAACAGGCTATGTTTTGGTTGTAATAACAAATGGTCAAAAGGGCATAAATTTCAAGAAACAAACTTTTCACTTTGGAGATTAATGAGGAGGAAGAAATAGACGTGTCCACACAAAGGGGTGAGGAAGAGCTTCTGAATCAACAAGAGAAAGGAAAATATGTAGAAATTTTGCACAATGTAGATCTAGACATATGTGAAATATCAGTTCATTCATTTACAAGCATGTTAGCACCCCAAACCCTCAACATTACATGTTACATTAAAACAAAAGGGGTCATAGTACTAATTGATTCAAATAATAGACATAATTTTATTGATAAATTACTAGCATAGATCCATCCTAAATCTGACTCTATCAATCCAAGAGGGATAAAATCCCTTCATGTGCAAACCCCTTTTAAAATCCTAAATTGAGGTAAGGTTTTCACCTCAAGGTATTTGATCCCTCCTCGTGCTCGATAGATATATATTTTAGATTTTAGATGTATCAATGCTACTTATCATCAAGTTCTCTTTCCATTCATCCCAACTTTCGAAACAAATTTTTTAGCACGTAAAGTCTATTTACTAGATACAATTGAAAATTAATTTTTATTACCCTTGGATAGGAATAAAACTATGTATGTTGAAGTAGGAGGCATAAAGAACTTGGGGAGGCTCTTTCATATTTATGATATAGAAATTCAAGTGATAATTTCCATTGCTATACTTTCTATCTCAACTCTTTCTATATATAAATCAATAATAGGGTCTTCTACTGCACTCTCTATATTAATCTCCATGTTAGAAACATGCAATGTAGCTTCTCTATCAATTCTTTATGGTATGTACTCATGCATTGAAAATTTTGATGCCATAATGATGGAAGGAACAATTCATCAATTGTTGAATACAGTGGAATCAACCAAAAAAGTGGAAATATCTCTCGCAATATTAACCAATCTGGTGTGGGTAGAAAGTAGGAGGGTGCATGGGCGCTTTCCAAACAATGCCCTCTACTCACATTTAAAACTAGTGTTGTCTAATGATTGATATCAACACGTCTAGAACAAATTTGGGACTATGTTGATAGTTTCTTTAATACTTCTGTAAACAAAATAATGGTAGATGTATAAAGTTGGGATTTTGATATGGAATTATAAATTTTCTTTAACCAAAGTATCACATATATATTATTCATAATAATAAATAAATGAAAACAATGATATAAAAAAATCACCCACAACCCAATATATACATCATATCTTTCATTTAATCCTTAAATTCATTCCCACACATGTCCCATAAATTTTTGTGAGTGTTCGTCGTGTATATTCTACCTGAACTATGGCCATCGATGGACCATATTTTCTTGTTGGGAGAGTGATTCTAATTATTGAATAGATGATGTAATGAACTAGGGAGACTTTGTTGTATGGGAATTATAACTCAAAATTGAAGTTCTACGTTCGAGTAATGACACCACCTCTGTCATCACAAAAAGGACATAATGGATAGAAGTAGCCTTAACTTTATAAGAGGTTTGTACCTTGAATACACACCTTTTACTCTAGTATCAACATTTTTTTAATATGAATTCACCTTGAATACATGACTTTCCTTCTGACAACCTACCTACCATACGTGAGTTCTCACAAGAAACCTGCGTATCGATCTCAAATGTTGAATACATGAGTTTTCTCAAGGAAACCCACATATCATACGCAAGTTGAATCATTAAAACTCATGTATTTCATTAAAATTTGTTAAAAATAAAAATCCAACTAATTTTGGGGCAGTTGGGGTCGGTTTGGAAACTCCCCTAACTCCCCTAACTATCCTATCCTCTCAACCCTTCCTCCTAATGAACTATAAAAAGAGGATAGGGGATAGAGGAAAGGGGGACCAATATGGAGGAAAAGTTATGCTAGAGAATTTCCCTTGAGGAGAGAAGCAAGAGGGCTCAGATCTAGGTTCCAGAGAAGCTTGATCAGGAAGAGACAAATGTAATTGTTCCAAAAAACTCTATCAATAAAGAAAGTCTTTTCCTTCCATCTATTGTAATGCATGTTTCAATTTTTCTTGATTTTTATCTAGATTGTTCTTTTGATTTCAGTTACAATCATTATATATGTTCATGTATCATATGTTGTAACACTTGAAGGTGCTTTGAGGAAGGTAATTTCTTTGTTGTAGGTGTTGGATATTTATAGCAAAGGAGCATTTGGGAAAAGAGACCAAGCTAGGATGAACCTTTCGAATAAGGTATGCACCATTCCTATGTTTTGCTTTAATATTTTCTTATAGAACCTCAATTTTCTGTCAGTAAACCCTTAGTACGTTGGTGGCCTTAAAACCCCAACCATCGGATAGATTCCCTAACAACATAACAAGCGACTCTGTTGGGGAGTTTCCTTTGTTTTGGGGTCTCTTTGATTGATATTTTCTTCCAGTTTTGTCATTTCTGGTCGTGTGTGTGGCTTGCAGTAATAAATATTCAGTCAATCCAAGCAGAATTCTCATCATTTTGGGTCTATTTTTCTTCTTTTTGAAATGTTTTTGAGGAATACAAGGGTGGAGTGTACTTAAAGTCATGTATTCTCAGAGAATACATGAGTTTTGCATAGTACATTCACATATAGTACGTGGTTTGTCCACTTAACAGTCGTGTATTTCATGTAAGTGGATGTTTAAAAGGCAAGGTTTTAGTTCCTCTAAGTCTTCTTTTTGAATGTCTCGATTCTTCTGGACTTTATCTTGAGTTTTAATTGCTCTGTGACTTGTCTGGGTCTATGTTTGTTTGGCTTGTAAGCCTCCTTCAATAGGTTAGGTTGAATCTTTTTGTAAGAATTACTAGGTATCTCCACTTGGAATGTACTTGGTTTGAGTGTAAGTAGACTCTGAGTTTGAAATTTATATTGATGCTTGGTCCCACTTACAATATGGTTGATTAAGTAGTTAACCTAATAATTTCTATTTCCAAACTTTGAACAACATCGTCGTTAAGACTTTTTGTAGTTCAGTCCAAGTAGGGTATTGTTGAACTTTGCATGGTCTTTGAAGCTTGTGTTTATGAGGTATTAATTCCAAGTCTTGTTTATAAAATTGTCCATATTTCTAACTTGCATTTGTGCATAATTTACATCTTTCATTCCATTTTTGAAAAGAAAAATAAAAACAAAGAAATTAGGTGCATATTAGTATTAGGTAGACGCATTTTGCATTGTTTTTTAGTTTTCAAAAAGAGAAAAGAAAAAAAAAATTATTTCCAAAGTTTAGTAAACAAATTTCATTACTTTTGAAAAAGAAAAACAGGATTACATAGAAATGTCAATTTTAAATATTTTACATCATACGTTTTGCTTTACCGTTGAGTCAAAAACACCATAAGTTTCACGAACATGATCATGAGTAAATAACAAACCTTAAAAAAGAACGCTCATATTTTAAAATTGGTTAGTAATGTTTCCGTTTTTAGGGACGACACTCACTAGCTTAGGCTAGGGTTTTGGATCAGGATTCTCCTTAACCAACAAAACCATTTAAACTCAGCCATAGTGTCCTTTCACTTAGAAAATCCATTTTTACAAGGAAGTAAACTGGAAAGTTCCTCTTACAAGGGATTCAAGCACGAGGTTGTGTGAAGATTGGGTTGAAGACACACCCCTCCAATACTCAATTAAGCATACACCAAGATTGTTGTGCGTTTGGGGATTCACTCAATACCATGATTGGCCTCATGCAGTGTGGGTATTGTTTGAATTTCAAGCTTTTATACCCTACCCATTCACATTAGTTAGACCGATGAATGTTCCGCCGAAATAGTTTTGTATATTTGGTAGCCTTATTATCTTGACCTAGGATTCTTACACAAATGACGGTGGAAGGATATTTCCATTATACCTAAGACAAACGTGGGAGGAAACCCCATGAAACAATTTGGAAAATCGATTGGTGATTCAAATGTTTGCACCATAAAACTTGTATAGGGACCTCGGGTAACTACTCTTCAACTCTTCACCAGTTTTTTCGGGTATCCATACTTTCACTTGGAAGATATATCTTCACCTACCTAGTGGTGATACTTAGTAAATATTCTAGTGGTGTTATTTTTAGTTTTCTTGTGATATATTTTGGCCTTTAGGTGTGTGTAAATGAATTCTTTAGTTGTGTAGGACCAACCTCTTGGTAGGTTAAGAAGGTTGCAAAGAATCCCCCCACTTACAACTATGGATCTTCTACTGCCACCTCAGAGGTGGAGAATTAATGAAAGTGGTTCATTTGAACCAAATGGTAATAGAAAAATTCCAAGGGAACCTGAATTAAGATATATTCAAACTGTCCTTTAGTCAATAGAGATAGAAGACTTGCAAGACAAAGAGTTTGTGAGAAATTATAACTCACCCCTCACTGATATAGGAGATCTAGTGATTGTACAAATTTGACTATTCAGTCAACCTAGGATTGGTGTCCCTTTAGGTTTTACAATGTCAAGTATGAGATAAGGATCAAGGGATGTCTATACCCCCACCTCAACTAAGTTAGTCAGTGGAGTATATCCTCCACATGTAAGTACACCATTGTCAAATACACACATTGCACCAGTAGTGTCACTAAACTTCACTTCATCAACCCATGTGTCACCGAGTACTAGAATGGCTATCCCTTTAGAAACCACAAACACTACTATTGGTATGTCTAATTTAGTGGTCACTAGGATACCCGACGTACCTTTCACATCCTCTCCTTTATTCCAAAATTTTTAGAATAACCCTAGTGGTTCTACTTATTTTTTTCAAGGGTATCCCTGGTATGGAGGACATATCCCTCCATACTTTCCATATGTAGGTCCTACACCTACTTATTCAGGTGTGTCTTCTGGAAGTCAGAATCCATTTTCAAGATTAAAGTTTCAAACTACAAGCCAGGTTTCGACTGCACCATTCTGAAGCCCTTATTCACTATTTGGTGGAATAACTATAGCTCTCGTGTCTATTACACCAATCTTTGGCAAAATTAGTCAAACCAAACGTAGTACACCTCAAGTCCGTAATGCCTTGCATTTTGGGTGGAATCCTTTCCAAACCATTGTTACTTCACAGTCGTTGGTTGGGGGAAACCCCAACCAACTTTATAGGAACATAGGTACGTGAATTTCCTCGCACCAAGTTCCTCAATATCAAACTTCAGCTAGGCCTCGACTATCTTTTCTGGAAACGTTAAACCTGTCATATCTTTCAAACTTAATGAATGACCTTGTGTGGCATGACCCAACTTGGACACCAGTCCCTATTAAACTACCTTCATACATTTTGATATTTGAATGGAAAACAAGAGAGGAACCTGTTGACCATGTCACTAATTTTCATCTATGGTGCTCCTTGAACTCTTTGAATGATGATTCAATTTAGATGAGTATTTTTCAAAGGACCTTGACTAGTGTAGCAACCAAGTGGTACATTGAACTTCTGTTTGTTGCTTATGACAGTTTCCTTGATCTAACCATGGTTTTTCTTAACCACTATCAACTTTCGATCTGGTATGATGCCGATACAAACATTTTGTTTACTTTTCATAAAAATAAGGCTATACCCATATTTCTAATCACATTCAGGAATGGAGAAGATGAAAGAGGATAATTAAAGCCAGTATCCCTCCTGAGTTTCTGTTGGAATTGTTTTTTAAATTCCTATTACCATATATTTAAAAAGATGTTTTGAATTCAGGAGTGACGATTGAAGAGGAAGCCATCCTTAGTTCCGAAAAAATCAACCTAATATATGCTTAGTATGGGATCCTCTATCAAATAATACATGATGCACCAAGGTCTAATATTGACTTTGGAAAACCTAAGCCTGGACCACATGCCGATGGAATTGTTGGTTTAGTTGAGCTACCCATTTTGGAATATCTTGAAAACAAATACACAAGTTATATGTCAAGCAATCCACAGTGGGAGCAGTGAATGCTGCTACCCCCTCCCCTCAAGCACAATCCATCCAAAAGGGCACTCAACAGTTCGGTGGGAAGAAAAACAATGGAAAGAAGGGAGAGGAAAATCAAAATAAATCAAAACCCATGAACAATGATGGGGGGGGGGGGGAAGGTGAAATTTTCTTTCAATCTTTGTCAGGAAGACTACTTAAATTATCAATTTNAATTTCCCCTTATGGAGAAATCTCAGAAGTTGTTAAAGAAAAAACCTGTCGTCGTTAAGGACCATTTCCTGCAGGGACAAAATGAAACTTTGAGTGATCCTAAGAACATTGGGGGCACTCAAAATACTTCCTTTGTTAACTAATCTTAAATTAAATGGTTTGATCCCATGCTTTATTGTAAACCAAATCCAAAAACTACGAACCTGATTTATCAATGAAAGATAAACAACTCGCCGAAACTCCAACACCATCCCCACTTTCTATTGAAAAATTGTTTGACCCTATGTCGAAGATACTGAAATATGTCTTCAAGAAGACATTTCACAACCCTAACGTGAGGGTTGCTCCCAACTACTCGGTTGTGAAGGACTTGGCCCAAAATCCTAGTGTATGTCTGCCTTAGAAGTGTTACAAAGTTGTCCTTCACAACGTAATGCACTTCTAGAAGCTATAGGAAATTTAGATTCTATGGGATTGATGGTAAATTTTGACTTATCTAATGTAAAACATTGTCTACCTTACCACATGGCATTTCAAATTGAAGTAGTCCATGGAGAAAAAACATTGGACGAATAATTATTGATGAAGGTGCATCCACATGTGTGATGGATATTTATTGTCAAAAAGATCTGGGATCCCCTGAGTTGGTCCTATCGAACACCTTACTAACTGCTTTAGACATGTTATATTTCTGTCCACATGGTATCATTCCTTATTTCGACATAGAATTGGTAGGGAAAACGGTTTCAATTGAAGTAGAGGTCGTAGATGCTCCTTTGGAATACAAATTGTTGTTGGGTAGGAATTGGACCTACTCCATGTGTGTTATTATGTTGTCACTCTTTCGATTCCTTATATTCCCTCATGAAGGGAATATAGTTACTATTGATCAAATATTCTATACCCGGAAGATTCATACGGACACATTGGAGTCCAATATACCTTTTATTGATCAAACGTGCTTGATGAATGAAATTTTAGGAGTTGGGATGTACATGTCACTAATGGGCACATTTTAATTGCCAACTACTATAAACTATCTGGGAATGACTAGCATAGGGAATAATGTTTGTATAGTTGTAGATAGAAATTATCTGTGGGTCCTCCCTTCGCAAGTCGAACCTGATGTGCCCTTATCTACAGTAGAAGTAGCCTACCAATATTTATGTGATGTTGCTGCTGATTCCATCTTGACTCCTTCCGTTTGAGAGGATCCATATGAAGCTTAATTTCCTACATGGACAATGAACTCAATTTACTCATATGATTTCTTGGATATGGTTTTACCATCTGATGAATCCATTATCGAGGATATGATATGACCTGATAAAATATGCGAATATTTGCATCATAAGTCCTACTTCTTACCAAAACTAAGTAGAATTAAGAACTCTGAGTTCCATGTGAGACTGAGTGAAGGTGTTGACCAAACTATAAATACTTTACCTAAGGAAGGAGTGTTTGTTAAGGAGAACATAAGGAAAATTTATGCAACTATACCAATCAACATCTCCACCGAACCTGGCATCGTGGACAATATATATATTGGAGCGAATTCTTCACCTAAAGAAACTCCCATTTACACAACCATGTTCAAGGAATTACGTGATGTGTTTTCCTAGTCTTAGGAGGAAATTCTAGGAATATACCCATCTATTGTGGAACATGAAATAAGAACGTAACCTGATGCCAAACCTGTTCGAAAAAATTTACGTCCTGTGAACCTGTAGAAGGTGGCATCCATTAAGGCTGAAGTTGAAAAATTGTTAAAGGGTGATATCATATACCCCAATTTCTTTAACGGAATGGGTATCTAACCATGTTCCAGTAGACAAAAAAAAGGAACTATACGTGTATGTATTGATTTCACAGACCTAAATAAAGCATTTCCAAAATACATTTATCCCACACCAGTTATTGACCAAATAATTGATGCGTGTGCAGGTAGTGAAGTCTTCTCCTTTATGGATGGTTTCTCAAGATACGCCCAAATTCAAATCAAACTTGAACACCAACACACGATTGCTTTTATTTGTCCATGGGGTAATTTCACATACAAAAATATTCCTTTTGGATCAAAGAATGTAGGGGATACCTTTCAACAAGCAATGAATTTCTCTTTTCATGACATTAAGCACATTGTCAAGCCCTACTTAGATGATCTTTCGGTGCATTCCCAAAAGAGAAAATATCATCCAAATCATCTTTGTTTAGTATTTGAGATATGTTAACACTATAAGATTCAATTAAATGCTCATAGATGTGTCTTCTGTGTCAATTTGGGATTATTATTAGGTTTTATTGTTTCCAACAAGGGAATTAGGGTCATCCCTTTGAAAGTTGAGGCGATTGTTAATCTGCCTCCTCTTCGAACCATCAAACAACTCCAAAGTCTACGAGAAAAATCTAACTTTTTAATACATTTCATAGTGAATTATGAAAAGATAAATAAGCATTTCATTCGCTTTCTCAAGCAAAAAACTCCATTTCTATGGGATGAAGTCTCACAATAGTATTTTGAGGCATTAAAGAAAGTGTTATTGTCAGCTCCTATGTTGCGTCCACTAGATTAGACTAAGAAATTTATATTGTATCTAGATGCATCAAAATCCACAGTTGGTGTAGTGCTGGTTCAGGAAGATGATAAGCTCCAGGATTATGTTATATATTATCTTAGCCAAGCTTTGGTTGGGCCTTAACTACAATATTTACACGTCGAGAAGTTGGCCTTGGCGGCAGTGTATGTCATTCAAAGGCTGTGTCATTATATCTTACTTAGGACAATTGTTGTGGTTGCAGATGTAAATCCTTTCTAGTATGTTTTATCCAGATGGATAATCAGGGGGGAATTTAATAAATGGATCATCAGACTCCAAGATTTTGACCTATATTTCTAGTCTGCCAAGTCAAAAAGGTCATTAGTATTTGCAAAACTCATCTCCGAGTTCCCAAGTGATGAGAGTACAACGATAGAGGATGAATCATTGCCAAATGAACACATCTTCTTGATCTCGACCACTGATCCTTGGTATGTCCTAATATATGTTCAGACTTTGAAGTGTTTGACAACCTTCTCACAAGAATAGCGATGAAAGTTACAAGTGAATGATAAAAACTACCTCATTATTGACAATACGCTATATAGGAGAAAGGTAGATTCTATTCTACGTCAATGCCTTACTCATGAGGAGGCTGAGACTGTTCTTAATGATTCTCATAGCAGAGCATGTAGGGTTCATTTACCTGGGTTAGCAACGACCCACAAAATATTGTGTGTCAGTTATTTATGGCCCACCATCTTTAAATATTGTGTGGAAGTTGTTAAATATTCTCATCCTTGTCATCTTTACACCAGAAAGTTGTGGTCGCATCCTGCTCCACTGCATCCCATCATCGTTGTAGGGCCCTTCACTAAGTGGGGAGTATATTTCATGACTTGTAACCTAGTATCTACTGGAGGGAATAAGTACATCATTGTTGTTTTTGACTACTTCACTAAGTGGGAAGAGGTAGTGCCTAACTTCAAAGTCAATGGTGAGATCACAACCTATTTCGTATTCAATCAAATTATCCCTAGATTCAGTATCCCAAAGCAGATTGTCATAGACCATGGAAGTCACTTCCAGAACAAGATGATCACCAAATTCACTACTTTTCTTGGTTTTAAACAAGATCACACAACCTCTTTCTCCCCCCCAAAGGAATGGACAAGTAGAAGCCGTAAATAAAACTTTGAAAACCATTCTAAAGTGAACCATTAGTGCAAGTAGATCAAATTGGCACATCATGTTGTATTCGACACTATGGGAATATCAAGCCACAATAAATACTTCCACGGGGTTTTCACCTTTCCAACTTGTTCACAGGGTGGAAGAAGTCACACCAATATAATGTGAAATACCGTCGTTAAAATTTACAATACATTTTCTACCTGATACTTATGACGTAGAAGAGCATTTGTTGCATATAAAAAACCTAGATGGACAACGCATAGAAGCGCTTATAGAAAATGAGGCACAGAAGAAACTGGTAAAAAACTAGTACAATAAGTTTGCTAAACCTAGGGTATTCTTTGAAGGAGAAATTTTCTTGGTTTATGACCAGGATAAGGAACCCTTGGGGTCAATAAAGTTCAAATCAATGTCGTGTCCAAAGTCTTAAAGAAGGGATCATATGAATTGATAGAATACGATGAAAATAAGCTTCCTGAGCCCCGAAATAGGATCTACCTATCAAAATTATAAATCCTTGGTGGCAACATGAATTCCATAAATAAGCTAAGAATCTAAGCACACAATTAACCTCACTCGGAATTGTAGAGAATTAACATAAGGAGAGACAAAGAGGAATTAATGAAAATAAATTAATGAATGATCAATCAATGATAATTGATATTATTACAATGGTAATACATCCTTATAAAGGATATTTGAGTTGATGGAAGACAACTCATTGCCAGCTCATAAATCAGACTTGCCAAATATGATAAACCACCATAGGTGGCTAAAGCACTTCCCAAATAAGTCAAGGACATCATGAAATAGAAAAAGCATGAGTGAGTTGTCAAGAGTGATGGAACTTAATATTCTAATCCTGTAATATGGAGACAAATTCATGGAGGATGGGTTGGCAACAAAAGATACCATTTTTCTAGTTAACTAGCCTTACCTTATCCACATAAAAGCTGGATAAAAGCATAATAAGGAAGAATCTGCAGAAAAGCACAGTTACTAATTTTGGGAGTCCGTAAAGTGGTCATTATTAACCCAGGATCAGAAATAAATCATTCTTGGGGTATAGATGGCTTGTGTTGACTTTAAGGTGCAAATGGATGCCAACTAATTAGCTAGTGGGTAGGGATTTAATCAATTAATGATTAAATATTTTGTCCTAAGTTATGAGTGGTTTAATAATAGCCCAACACCCCTTTTTAAGTCTGAATTTCTTATGGTATGTCAAAAATACCATGTGTATATAGGGCCCATCAACAAGGCTATGCTCACCCTTTAGCAATTATTATGTCCCAAATAGATGAGGAAAGAGGAAAAACCACATGGGAAAAATCTTGACTCAAGAAAGGACATAAGAGGAAAACCAAAAATGTTGTCAATTCTGCTCCAAACTAAATGTTGATGTCTAGAGGAATCTTCTTCTTGGGAAGAAGAGAAATATGCTTACTTGGATCAAGGACAATTGCAGGAAGGAAACTAGGACCATGTAGAACAATTGAGATCGGATGATGTGAAAGATCTTGAGAGTTGTAATCAGCTCCAAGATGATGTAATGACTTGAACTTCAAACCAATAGAGATTAAATCATCTCCATATAGGTGAAATAAGAGTCTAGACGAATGTATGAGGTCTACAACTTCATTTATACAGAGAGGATGTGTGCAAGTGATCATGTAGGAACATAGAGAAGGAATAGGACCAAATAGTGTGAATGCATGGGCTCCATGAGTTGATATAGATTCCAAGGAATCCAAAAGAACACATATAATCATATCAATAGACTCATGGGAATACACTGAAAATGAATCCTCTGTAGTAGAAGTATGAAAGGAGGAAGGAGGGAGATCTTCAAAATCTTCAAAGAGGCTCTGAGTATTGATGCCAAGATCAAAGGAGGAGATGCATAATCACATGATATCAAGTAAGGTAAGTGGAAAGACACTAATAGGACTTGATATATCATAGAAACTTCCTGAAAGACACTGCATTTCACACCATAAATGAGAGAGTTATGCACAAAGTGTGAATGATATGGCACATAGATCTCAGCATCTAAGATAGAAGACATAGAGAAAAATGATGTGTGAGTGAATCATCATCAATAAAAATAGCATCTCCATTTGTCACTTATTTTTCATCATCAGTATCTTCAAGAGACACAGAAAAAGATTGATCTTCAATATTTTCTTCTTGATTGAAGAAGGAAGCATTTGAATAAAAGAGGGTAGTAGCAACATGAATTGTATGAGAAACTTCTTCATCACAAATAAATTCATCAGAGAATATAGAGGCCAAGACATCTTGAGAGAGAGCACATGAGGATATGTTGGGCTCGCTCCATGCTTCATCTTCTACTTCCTGCACACCAAAATATTCTTCCAAATTTTTCCAAATATCAAATGGATATTTAGCAGAATATATGAGATGATGTATATTTGGATACATTTCCAAGCACATGATTCCATAAGCTCTATCACAATTATTCATCCAATCAATCTTATCTTCATAACAATCTGGTTCGCTTAAAGCACCAATGGAGACATCAAAGAGACATTGCCTCTTCAAGTATGTGCTCATATTTGGCTTCCAATTAGCATAGTTGAAAGGAGATAGTAGAGGAACTTTCAAATCCATATTGAAGTTCTTGCACCTACAAATAAACCTGCAAATATGAAAGGAGAATTAATTGATGAGCTCCCAAATCTTTGATATCATGTCATAACTTTGATATCCTAGTCTTTGATACCATGTCATAATTCTAAATCCTTGATGGAAACATGAATTCCATAAACAAGCTAAGAATTTAAGCACGCAATTAACCTCACCGGGAATTGCAAAGAATTAGTATAAGGAGAGAATAAGAGGAATTAATGAACACACATTAATGAGTGATCAATAAATGATAATTGATATTATTACAATGGTAATACATACTTATAAAGGAGATTTGAGTTTATGGAATACAACTCATTTCTATCTCATAAATCAGACTTACAAAATATTATAAACCCCCATAGGTGCCTAAAGCACTTCCCAAATCAGTCAAGGAACTCACGAATTAGAAAAAGAATGAGTGAATTGTCAAGAGTGATGGAAAAACATGCTAATCTTGGAATATGCAGAGAAATTCATGGAGGATGGGTTGGAAAAAAATAATACCAGTTTCCTAGTTAACTATCTTTACCTTATCCACAGAAAAGCTGGATAAAAGTAGAATAAGGAAGAATCTGCAGAAAAAACATAGTTACTAATTCTGGAAGTCCATAAAGTGGTCAATATCAACCCAAAATCAATAATAAATAATTCCCGGGGTATAGATGGCATGTGTTGACTTTAAGGTGCAAGTGGATGACAACTAATTAGCTAGTGGGTAGTAATTTAATCAAATAATGATTAAATATTTTATCCTAAGTTATGAGTGGGTTTAATAATATCCGACCAACACTACCTAAAAACATATTATGCTTAGTCTATGTGATTTTTCTTGTATATATATGTATAAATTTGTAAATGGTTATCATTGTTATTGTTTCTTATGTAAATCTGATGTTGTTTCATATGTCCACAAAGAGATTCATAGGATTCGTTGATGGAGCAAGCCATCACACTTGCAACCTTGCTTCAGCCGCTTGGGTCATCCATACACCCACGGGAAACTAGTTACCTCAGGAGGTGCTTGTTTAGGCTCCGCCAATAATAATATGGCCGAGTATAGTGTTGTCATTGAGATACTATGGGACGTTGCATTACATGGTATTATGTGTCTGGAGGTTAGACTCGATTCCCAATTAGTAGTCTCTCAACTAAATGGTGATTATTAGGTGATACATACAACTCCACTACTTCATTTATTACGAATTAAATTACTTTAGAGACATTTTGATCAAATTATATACAAACACATCCCAAGAAATCAAAATACAGTAAATGACTCATATGCAAATTATATCCTTGATTGGCATTTGTCACACACGTTGTGAAAATACACAGCTATACATATATAAACACATGTAAATAAGTCATCATATATATATATGTGTGTGTGCGTGTAAAAAGGTCCATAAACTCGAGTCTTGGTCCAAAGATCCATTCATAAATACATCAAAATACAAAACTAGGATCATAATCCTCATGATGCTAAAAAACTAAGGAGACTCTGCAGACTCACCTTCCTCTGCCACAACCTCTTGGTAACATAATATTATCCTAGATACTTTCCGAAGAAGATGTAACCATGAAGGAGGCATTCCCACTAAATGCTCCTGCATGTCAATAGGAATCCTCCCCATCCTTAGAGTAGGAATTTCATGGGTAAAACAAGCTAGATTTCCCTCCACAACTCAGAGCATGGCATCAACATCACCTCCCTCGACTGGTCGCACGTAGGTCCTAGGATGGCCATCCAGCCGAATAGGCCCTATTTCTACATCATAGAACATTTTGACTTACACTCATAAAAATACATATGTATACACACTTATTCACAAAAAAATCATAAAAATTAAAAAAGTTAAAAACAAAAGACTCAGCCATCTCTCCCCATGTCTCTCTGGGAGGTAGTGCCATATAAGGATCGTCACGAAAGTCTAAACTTGCGTATGGGAACTACTCAAAGGTCAACACCTGTCATCTCCACCATGAGTATAAATCATCATCATATGCTCCTCGGTTCTCACCACCACCCTAGCGAACAAAGACATATCCCCACCATTTGAGTCTAGGATCACATGGATGTGGATGAGGAAATGTTACCCTGGGGCTTAGTGTTGGTACACACTCAAAGAGGAAATATACTAGGATTTTGGGGTATCCAAAATTCTTCTTTTTCCAATATTTCAATCTAAAAGTTGTTTCCTCATGTTTATAACAATCCCAAAACACCAGTTGAATACCACATTCCTCAAGCACTCCACCCCCAAATGCATATGGTTACGAGTATCCAAGTGTAAAGATGAAACACCTGACACTCATCCAATTATGGTCACAATAACCTTAAGTGGGAATCTTTCTATTTGTCTAATATGAATTTGTGTACCTGACTTTTATGATCCAGGAACATAGTACATGTTCACATAATCTTGAACACTAAGTGGATCACCCCCATGACCGAAACTGCTCAGATTCATCAGCACTCCTCTATTTGATAAACCTATGATGAAGTAAATTTCTTCAAAATCAATGTCTAATGTTTCACCATGAAGGTCAAACAAGCCCTTATTAGGATCCCAATATCTTACCAAAGTCTCCAATAGCCTGATTTAGGCACGCATGTTTTATGTGTGAAATAATTTTAACAATCCACATCGTCGGATGAAATTTAGCGTTAATGGATTGCGCAAAGATTCTTGATAAATTTCCTCATGCTCTCACTCATGCCACTCAAGAACCATCTTTGCTGCAAACAACATGGATATTGGTAGCTTTTCATGTCTTAAACACCACTCGCAATAAACACGAGTGCATTGTTATAGACAATGTGTATCATATGCTAGTACCCCATTTAAAACCTGTGTATTTTTGTCAAATACTAAAGTTTTCAAGAGGCTACCCATGTATTCCACGTGGTGCCCTTTTAAACTCACCAAAACACAAAAATTTGCACAAAAAACTTCAAATAAAAGGAATGAAATGAAAGGTATGAGAGAGAGAAATTACCTGCAACTTGCGGATTTCGATTTCATCCACTAGATTATATGTACCAAGCATTTGAATCTCAATGGTATATTGGCACTATTCCAAGGTAAAAGTAACATGAATTATTTTTTAAATCCAAACTCACTATTTATGGTAGAAAATTCTAATTTTTACCCACTTTTGTATAGTTTTGGTTATTTTCCAAGAGATTATGACTAATGAATGTGATTTTTACCCATAATTTTCAGGTCATGGATAAAATTGAACGTGATTCCTTGACATATAGGGTAAGATTCAGTCACACTACATCTTGCACTTATACCTTATCCCACTTTGAACCATAGGACTCCCTTTTTTCAATGGGATATGATTTGTCGCCTCCTTGTACCTCCAAGCATAATTTTTCTTATGTGGATTAAAGCTTACCTCACATGGGTTACCCTAGTTAGAATCCTTATTACCATTTTTGGTACCCATGATGTATGTTGCTAGGTCCCGGGAGCCTTTTTAGTTGCATTACATGCAAAAAATGAGCCTCATACTCTATCTTTTGTTGATTATCCTTTGTTATATGGCTCCCGTCATATGGAGTTAGCTTTAAGCCATATTTAGACTCCTTAAACATGACTAGATATCCAAGTTTTGTTGTTCTTTCAGACTCGTTAAAGGAAGTGAAATATCATCCACATTGGTATAAGTTTAACCCTTTTCTGGACCATGTGGATTAGTTACGAAAAATGAATATTCTAGTTCATTGTGGCTAGAAGAGTATTTCCAGGTATAGGTTTATCTCTATTTCGAACCTAGAGGACTAAATTTACGAAAAAGGAACCTATTTCAGCTCACTTTATCATTTTTGTGATCCGGTTTAAACTATGAAAAATATTCCAAGCATTATTTATGTCATTGTCATGCTCGTAAAAAATCGGTACAAAGCATCGAGTTTATTGTTAGACTCCCCATACTCGTAAATAAATGGAACATCCCGAGTGATATTTCCTTCCTTCACACTCGTTAAACTAAGGATATATGCTTTCTTTCGAAGGACTGTCAGTTCGGTGATAGTTTACCCCTTTTTTGGGCCTTGCTGACTAAATACAAAAAAAGTATACCTTAGTTCCTCGGAATATAAGAGAGTTCTCCTATGGATTGTTTTATACTTTTTTTTGGACTTGGGAGACTAACTTTACGAAAAAACCCCTCTAGAGGTTTCTTTGGATTTTAAGAATCTCAAATTATGAAAACACCAGTGAGCATCCAGTAATTTAGGCTCGTAAAATCTGTGAATCAGCGCTCTATCAAGCAATATTCTATCTATTCTTCAAGCTTGTTCAAAAATGAAGAAGGCATCGAGTTTGATTTCTTGGACTAGTTAAACCTTAACAATAAAGGAATTAAGTAAATATTCTCTTTACATTTTAATTTAGTTGGCATCAAGTTCAGAGATATCCTTGAACAAAGCACTAGTTTGAGTCTCTTGATACTCATGTCTTAGTTTTGAACTTCCCATTTTTCAACTAGTACTTCGAGTCACTACTCCTCCATTTCTCACTTGTACTAAGTATATGGGGAATATTCTAATGTCTCCTACATTGTAAATAGGTCCAGTTGTCTCTCTTGAATTTAAATTTTCCTTGATTCATCTCTTTGTCGTGCTCATTGCTCAAGGATTTTCCACCTGTGTATGTTTACCTTGATCCTTTTCATGACCATCTATGAGTTTAATGTATATTGATATTCCCTTATCCATTCTACAAGTTTTCTAATGGGACTTGTTGAAGGATTCATCAATTCCTTCATCTTCACAAATGGTTTCCTATCAGCACTTGTAATGATGAAGACCTAGAGTTTACGGATAGTACCTCATGATCCACCTTACATTTTAGTGGTCTCCTTTTGATTGATTATCGGTACAACTATTTAATCGATATTCTGATGGTGTCCTCCATATTTGAATTAAACTACTATATTCACATGGTAGGATTTGTACTTGATTCTATGGATTTGGATTAATACTTTGGGTTTGCAACCTATAAAACCTAAGTTGCACAAGACTGTGCCATGCTTTCTGAACACACCTCCATATATTGAAGACCATGTTATTGTACTCATGGGGATTTGATCAACTTTGTAAATCATGGGTGATCTTGTATCCCATATTATATGATGTATATGTATCTTTTAAAGGAGCTAATGTTTCACATTTTTTAACATGGCATCCTTAGTGATGATTTTGTAAAAAATGAACTTTATTTGTCTCTTTCAGGTACTTCTTTGCAGCCTAAATTATGAGTCCTATGAGATAAATATTGTAATGTATTTCATCCATCCTTACCATATGACCCCATACATTAGGGGGCATCTGTTATACCTCAAAATAACAGTTCTCTATCCTAGTAATGACACAACCTATGTCATCACAAACAAAAAAACATAATGGATAGAAGTATCCTTAACTCTATAAGAAGTTTAGACCTTGAATACACACTTTTTAATCCAGTATCAACATTTTTTGAATATGAATTCACCTTGAATATAAAAAATCCTTTTGACAACCTACATACTATACGCGAGTTGCACACAAGAAACCCGCGTATCATCTCTAATGCTAAATATGTCGGCACACACCTTGTCGACAAGGGTTCAATCCGCAGACTTGTCGATACTCATCACCACAAAATCCCTAAACATCGTCCTAGATAGGTTTTACCCTATCTAGCAACACTTGAAAAGTAGATGTAGTCTCACCCGAGATGTCTAAGGAAGGGGTGTAGGAGCTACATTTCCGCAGATAGAAGAGGACTTCCACACTATCTCTTAATCTATCACAACATCACTTATAGATTTAGGATTTAAGCATAATGAGCATCATATACACTTATTATCAACATTCACAATCATTATTATTTAGATTTTAGATCAACATGAACATTTTGACAACATAATTTAGATCAACTCATAATCATATGAATAAAAACATCAACATGTGTTAACCCAATGAACCCTACAAGGCTTCACATCATTCAGATTAAAGCATATAAATTCATAGATTTCATCCTCATACAGTTCGTAAGATTCACAAAAACACAGGTACAAAACATAATTGCATCATCAACATCATATTCATATTATTCCCAAAACACATTGCAAAAGACAAGCATTCCTTGGTCGATTATCCTCAGACCAGAAATACACTCATCGACAGATCAATTCACTTACAATAGAGCTGATATAATGATCTACAAAACATATCCTCCATGTTCCTATATCGTATCAGATTATATTGACAATTCTGTTTACAATTATAATTCTATTTGTAGGCTTGATAAGCTGTTACCAAAATGGTCCACATAACCGACTTCCTAACTAACTTGACCAAAATGACCAAACTTGTCGGTATCCACTTTCGACAATGTTTGACTCTTCCTTCACTTTTTGATACTGTGATTTCCTTTGCCTTTGTCGATGTTCACACTTCACACCTTTGAATCCCTTGCCAACAGGCCCCCAACAAAAACTTGTGGCTCGCCCTTGAGCCACTGCAGCTAGACGTAGATGGTGCGTTCAACTTGGCCTTGAAATTATCATGATTCTTCTGTACTTTTTCAACCACTTCATTGATCTTTGGACTCGATGTTGTGCACTCCTCCACCTCTTGTTCTATCATTTGCTCGTCATATACCTATGCCACTTTAGCTCATGCTTCCTTAGTGTTTGCAATTCCCTCCATCTCTTTGAGTGCTAGCTGCTCTAGGGTCTCTTGGATTTCATCCAGCCAGATAGTCCTTTGTTGGTGTCATTCCCATGCCTTGTTGACGCGTTGTTGCAGCGATTTCTGCTCAGCTTCCTTGGTCACCTGCATAATTGGGGGCAATGTCTTGAGTGATCCCATCAACCCTGTCAACTGTGCTTCCGCCTCGCTAAGCTTCGTACCCAATTGTTGCGGTTGTTCATCCTAGACCATGCTCATCCAATATTGTGTTATTTCCTCTACAATTGACTGGGATGCTTTCTCTAGCTCTTCTATCTATGATGCTGCATCTTCTATTGTACTTCTTTTCTCTTTTAGTTGCTCCAACAGTGTGCTTGGTACCACTCTAAACTACAAATCTTCGTTCTCCTTTCTTAGATCTGTTGCGATGTGCCCTAATAAAAAAAATATCTGGAGTTATCTCCAGATTTATCTTCATTATTTCTTCGCATGGAGGCTCAACTGATTTCTCTAGCCATTGTTTATCGTCAAATTCCTTCATCCTTTCTTCTATCATGACCTTTTTTATGCCTGTAGTTGTTGCGGTTCTACTACATTGCTCTCTACCTCCTACCTCGATCGGACCAACTGATCATGCATGGTTTCCTCCCAGTCATTAATCTCCTGACTTGCTTCATGCTAAATCCATTGTAACGTATGCATCAGAAGTTCATTGAGGTCCATACCAACCGAGTCATATCTTTTCAGTGTCACATCTACATCTTTGTTCCCAATTGTAATTATTCACGGCAGTATCTGTACTAGATGTACTTTCTTTCCAATCTCCACCTCATTCGCTCTTTTCATCGTGTATCTTGTGCTACCTTCACCTCTAATACTGTGTTGGTCAGTGTTTGCAACAAATTGGTAACTTGAACGAAGTACCCCGTAGAGTGTTTTGTTATATTTTCTTGACTCTTGCTCGTCATCGTAATGATTGCAGTTAGTACCTTTTGCATATGTTTCTAGGAGATCCTTTTTTACTGCTCGATTCCCCATGCTTGAAGCATGCTCCATTCTTACTTCTTCCTCTTGCTTATCCAACTCTGAGTCTGTTGGAGTTGTGGGCGAAGCTTCATCCTACAAATGTTCTTCTTCTTCATAGTTGTTCTGCACTTCTGGTTCTTTTAGGAAATCATCTCCTAGATTTGACATGTCCTCATTATTAGAATTGTTGTGCCATTTAGATCTTTAAGCAATTATTTCTAAATAATATTTGCAGTAAAAGGAGTATGAAGATACAAACTGAACAAAACAAACCACACAAGAAACATATGAGTGTAGCTCAAGAATTTATGGTATCATTCACATTAATGAAATTCAGTGTTACAATAGCTTACAAATAGGAAGAATTCAAATCCATTAGGGAGGAATTCCAATCTACCAACTAGATGTGACTATACCTAACTGACTAGCTAACTCATGATTTCTCAATCAATATCAAATTCCAAAATATAAAGTCCCAGATGTCCAACAACTCATACAATCAGGGATAACTAGTTAACTTAGTGCATCTGAGTGTGGTAGGTAGGCAAAGGTGCCTACTCCACATGCATCTATGCATTAGCCATGCATAACTAGCGCTAGCTAACTGATTGTGAACTAACTGCAAGCAATTGGAAGATAACTAAGACTAACTAGTTCCAACTCCAACTAACTAATGGAGGTTGGTGTCGGGACTCCCAACGACTCCTAAAATGTAGGGATTGATCTAGGAGGAGCCCAAACTGATGCATGGACATGAATTAAGTGGAAGTTAACCTCTAGCAGTGTTCCCCACACTCTGGTGACTGGTACATGTGGTCCCATTAGGCCAAGTGGACCCAATTGTACTAGTGGACCCAAATAATTAATTAAGGTTCCTAAGTTAGGCTAAATTAATCTAATAGATATTTGACCAAGGGAGGATTAATAATCCTAACACCCCCACTGAATCCTAACTTGGAAAACTGTGGGCCCTGGTAACAAGACCATAGGTCACCCAAATACAATCTAAAATATAGTAAATTTTTTTGCTTATACAACCGAGGAAATAGGGGAAAACCTCATGGGAAACCCCCCCTCAAAATAAGCAGAAATAGAAAACTGCAAGCTATCTTTAGAAGAAAGAAGCTTCCTCCTTAGAAAAATAACTTGAGCAAAAACACTACTGCAAATTTGCAGCTCTATGCAGTAGCATGGTCCATCTGTGAACCTCTCAATGTAATTCTGAACTAATGGCTATGTTTATCTCTTCTAGATGGTGAAGGTAGGGAATGATCAATTTTTTGCTTATGTGGGACATGTAGCTGATCATTCTCCATAATCAGTTAGCACCGACCTGGAACTTTGCTGCACCATTTTGTAGAGAGAGAATATGTGAGAGATAGTGCAGCATGTTCATTCTGATACTGGGACCTTGTTCTTCTTTCGTCTTCTGGATTTCCAGCACTACTTCAAGCTGCATCAAGGAGCTTTCGATCCCATATGGGCTTAGGCTTCTGATTAGGAATGGATACTAGATATGGATCTAGAATCTCTTGAGATTTAGTCTCAATAATAGGATCATGTTGAATGTGATATTCTTCATCTGAATCTGAAACTTGTAGCACATCATCATCATAAAAAATAGGTGGATAAATAGTTATACCTTCATGTTCTACTAGAGGTGTGTCATACAATCGATCTCTTCAAACTGGACACTCCTTTCAATGAAGCATCTTCTGGTTGCAACCTCCATTAGTTTGTAAGCTTTTGCATATTTTGCATATCCCAGCAGAATGCATTCGCTACTTTGGGCTTGGAAGGCCTTCCTCTTGTCAAGTGATATTCTGGCACAAGCTTTGGAACCAAAAACTCTCAGATGAGAGACATTGGGCTTATGCCCATGCAGTGCTTCGAATGGAGTGAGCCCAACCACTGACTTGTGGGGAACCCTATTCTGCAAATACAAAGCACAATTTACTACTTCAGCCCAAAGAGAAGGAGGTAGATGTTTTGCATTTAGAATGCATGTTTCCATATCTTTCAGTGATCTGTTCTTCCTCTCAGCCACACCATTCTACTGTGGTGTGTATGGAACTCATTGTTCCATTAATCGAATCCCCTCTGATTCATATAAAATATGGAAATAGACTTTGATGTACTCTCATCCTTTATCAGATCTTATTGACTTGATATTCTTATTGAAACTGTTCTCAACCACAGCCTTAAAAACTTTAAAAGTCTCAAAAACTTCTTTTTTTTGTTTCATGAAGTGGATCTAGCAGTACCTAGAACAATCATTAATAAAGGTGAGGAAGTATCTGCAACCCTTAATGGAGTTTGTGGGAATAGGTCTAGCTACATCACTATGTATCAAATCAAGTATAGAGGCAGCTCTATGTGCCTTCCCAACATCATACTTCTTTTCTGGATGCTTACCTACCAAGCAACCAACACATACTCCATTGGAAGTTTGGATGGAGGGAAAACCTTCAACCATTTTATCATTGTGGAGTTGTTACAGATATTTGAAATTGAGATGGCCAAATATCTCATGCTAAATATTGCTGGTGTTGTTAGCATGAGACAATAAAGCTGTAGGAGGAGAGACAGGTAAGAAATGTGAGAACTCATAAGCTTTGGTAGAATGATTTGCAATACCTTTCATTATAAGTTTTCGAGTGGTTTTTTTTTCTGTAATCTCAACTATCTCTAAATCGAATGTAACTCTCTTGGGAGAGCCCCAGTATGAGCCATTTGATAAACATACAACATGTTAGCAGCAAGGGAGGGCACATAAAGGACATTCTTTAACTCACCATGCTTCGCTGTAACTGAGCCCCTTCCTTCTGTTCGAATCTGGGAATCATCTCCCGTGTGAATGTTAGGCCCCTTTGACAGTGTGAGGGCCAAGAAGGATTCTTTGGAAGCAACCATGTGGTTGGAAACTCCATAATCAATTATGTATGTTGTATACTGTGTAAGGATAGCTTTTAAAGCATGACACCTTTCATCATATTCTATCTATGGTTCTTCATCAGGCTTCTTTGCTTTTTGTTGGGGAGCAATGTTATGCTACTTGAGAAGAGCTGACATTTCATCAAGTTGCTTCCTCATACAATAATCTTCAAGATGGTAACCCTTTTCACAAAAGGGACATAACTTCTTTTCGAACTTCTTCTTTTTCTTAGAGCTGGAGGCTCCTTTGGAAGTTTGTTGACTATGTTTAGGCTTCGAATTAGTTGCTTTTGGTTCCCTCTTCTTTGATTTCCCCTTTGCTTGTGCTTTGGAAGAGTAAGTAACTAGGACACGAGGGAAATTTTGAGGTCTAAAATGGGCCTCATAAGAGATATAATAAAATAATATGAGGTAGGCATTTTGTGGGGACGGTATATTTACAACTCATCTCTTACACTATAACCAATGAAACTATGGTTAAGTTAAATTGAAAATATGTCTAAAATAAAACCAATAAAAATTATCTATGATTTGACTAAAAGTAAATTACTTTTGAGTACATAAACTAATTTTGAATGTAATATGATGAATGTACTTTAAAGTAATGTAGTCACAAAATAAAATATATTAATTTTGAAAGAAACATAAGTTACTTCTTCAATATTCAAAATATGTTTATAAACCATGTATTTATAATTTTGTATTTTAAACATAAAGTTAAATTTAAATGGATAAATGATCATTTATTATTATATATATATATATATATTAAAAATAAAAATTAATTTTAAAATATAAATATAAAACTATAAATTAAAAACAAATTCTCCCATTCGAATCAATTTCTCTTGCTCCTTGATAAAAGGACTCGAAAAAAGAATATAATGAAGGGATTTTCCAATCAGGGAAGCCCTCCCGCTTAGAATGAAATATAGAAACAAATACAAAATACTCAGAACCGAGTTTGTTGAGTATGAAAAGGACATTCTGCTCATCCTTCTGTTCTATTCTGCACTGTTTGCATTGAAGTGCAAGAGACTTGAATTTAGTAAAGAATTGCTCAATAGTCTCAAAACTGCTAGGATGTAAGGCTACCAACTCATTCTCTAGGAGGTGTCCCCGAAGCTCATATTGTTTTCCAAACAAGTCTTCAAGATTCTCTTAGGCTTCTCTGAATGTTCTCAAACCTTTTAGGTGGAAGAGGAGATCTATGGATATATAAGTGCATATATAACTGAATGCTTCATCTAAGTGGTTCATAAACTTGTTTCTTGCAACGGGCTGATAGGGCTCGACCTCCCTTCCAAATACTATCCTATGGTAGCCATGCTTACACAAGGCTAACTGCATATCAATCCTCTAATTAAGATAATTAGAAGTTGTGTGGATCCGAGGAGTAGGAGATTGAGAATCCATAATTCCTTCGGCTGAGAGATCACAAAACTTCACACAAGCGACGTAGCACCTGTAAATTTTCACTGCAAAACACTAAAAAATATGAACTAAGTTAGAATCATGCTTTTCCTCTCGACATGAACATATTTTCAGGGTCCGTTATGCCCTCTTCGATGCTCTAAATAAATTCAGAGCTATAAAATCATCATAGGGGACTTCTATGGAAACCCAGATGCTTTTGATTGTGAATGGAGACAAACAAACATGAAACCTGCCTGAGAAGGCTCTGATACTATATTATAATTTTTGTTCCATTTAGATCTTCAAGCAATTAGTTTTGAATAAGATTTGCAATAAAAGGAGCATGAAGATACAAACTGAACAAAACAAACCACACATGAAATGGATGGGTGCAGCTCAAGAATTTACAATATCATTCACATTAATTAAATATGGTGTTACAATAGTTTACAAATAGGAAGAATTTGAATCCATTAGGGAGGAATTCAAATCTACCAACTGGATGTGACTATACCTAACTAACTAGCTAACTCATGATGTCTCAATCAATATCGGAGTCCAAAAGATCAACTCCCAGATGTCCAAAAACTCATACAATCAGTGATAACTAGTTAACTCAGTGCACTTGAGTGTGGTAGCTGGGAAAAGGCACCTACTCCACACGAATCCATGCATTAGACATGCATAAATAGCGCTAGCTAACTGACTGTGAACTAAATGAAAGTAACTGGAAGCTAACTAAGACTAACTAGTTCCAACTCCAACTAACTAATGGAGGTTGGTTTCGGGACTCCCAGCGGATCCTAAAATGTAGGGAGTGGTCTAGGAGGCGCCCAAACTGATGCATGCACATGCAGTAAGTGGCAATTAACCTCTAGCAGTGTTCCCCACACTCCAGTGATTGGTACATGTGGCCCCATTAGGCCAAGTGGACCCAAATAATTAATTAAGGTTCCTACGTTAGGCTAAATTAATCTAATAGACATTTCACCAAGGTAGGATTAATAATCCTAACAATCATCATTCACTACAACTTGCCACTCCGCTAGCCAATATGCTATGATAGCGTGCAATTCTTTGTCAATGAGCTTATACTGGGTCATAAGCCACTATTTTTATGGGTCTCATCGCACCTGGATGTGTATTGCATGCGGTCCCATCACTAACCTTTCTATCTTTCTATATTACTTCGTGGTTGCTTCTATGAGCTGTAGTACCTTCGTTGATTCACCCCTTAATGCATCCAAGTATAGGTAGAACTGCACATTGTTGGCGATATGTTGTTGTTTATCTTCGAGCTCCCATAATTTATTATATATTTCTCCTCGACATACATTGACCACGTCAACTTCCATCCCTTGGTAACGGGTTCACTCCATCTATCCAACTAGTGCGATGATGATGAGCAACCAAGAGTAGGTGAATGGATTCTCTACCTCTTATGCCAATATGACATCTTCCATCAACTCGTTTAACAAAAATAATGACCAGTTCATTTGTACGCCTTTTGTTATGGAGATAAACTTCCTATGGCTTGGGGTATACCATAACAGACATCTAGACACCAAAAATCAATCTTTCCCTATATGCAATAGAAACCAAACATCTAACACTAAGGGATATTGAATCGTACCTTGTTATGGATGGTTGAAGTAGATCCTCGTTGAGATTTTCCAATTCATGCTTGCTTTAGCAACTCGCTTTCAACAACAACAAACAAGACACGCATGCTATATAATGACAGTGTTACCTACTCTATCATATATATTCAAAAATGTATAAGCAATTAAACATATCCATGGATTCAATATTCATTCAATTGCACATTAATTGGACAAGAAAAGATATTTCTATTAATAAAATTAGAGATTACAAGAGTGACAACCTCTGTTGGCACATCTACAAACCGAAGAAATAGAGTCCTCCACCTGGGCCTCCACCACCTCAATCCTCCATCTCTCGATAGAAAGCTCACAAGACAAAGGCAAGCTTGGGAAGAACACAACGTGCTCCAAAGGTACAAAGGGATGCAAACTCAAGTACACGCAAACTGAGGCAACAATGGACTATAGTTTCTTTTCTCTTCAATTCATCTCCTTTCAATGTATCCAAGGGGTTCCTTATATAGCACTCCAAAAGGGAAATGGAGGGTCGAATCCGAATGTTATCAAGGAATTTGGAAGGCCAAGAGTCAGGTGGTTCAGACTCACACGAGGAAAAATCCAAAACTATTTGAATTTATCCAAACATCCCAATGTATGCAGGTTTGAGATCAAAAGTCATGTGCACACGCGAGTATTGGTTTAAAATTTGTGTACAACAATAAAAAGGGGTTTTTAAGGGATGAAATTGGAACATCAAAGGATAATATATGTCCATGGCGTTCATAGAGTCTGCAGAGGGACAGAGAAGGCCATAAATATGTGATCAACCATGTGTGGTAAAATCAGCTATAACAGATGCCCCCTAATGTGTGAGGTCAAAGGGGTAACATGATGGCCGAAATAAATTATAAAATCCATCCCAGAAGTGGAGTAATGAAGACCCAGGTGGAAGAACCATCCATCCACCAGTACAATACAATGATAAATCTCTGCATGTGATTGCAAATACATGGAGCAGTCTCGGATACATAAGAGTACAATGACCATGAATATGCATGATATACAAAATGTGACATGTGTGGTCATTGCCACGTACAATATATAATAGATTAGAATCTCCATAGTGGATGAAGATGTATAATAGATCAATATCTCCATAATGGTTGAAGATATACAATGGATCAAGATCTCCATAATAGTTGAAGATATCTTATATATACTGGAATCAAATCACGAGAGCTGAAATCTCATGAACACTGGCATGGTCAAGGAGGTATAATACATGGAACACCACCAAGTTGGAAGGTCTTCTACACAAAATACTACAAGTACATGTACTACTATGTGAATAGATGTGTCGAGGTCAAACACAGCAGTCCATCATCTGATTACCGGTCGTTGATGTATACCGTTAACAGATGTGAGATCATGCACCGATAATGAAAATGGGAATCAAGGTACATAATGAAATCTAACAAGTGCGAATAGATGTGTTGAGGTCGAACACTTGGAAGAATCCATCGATCAAGGGACATTGATTTATTCCCAAAACTGTCGATGGCGAGAGAACCTACCATGGATGACTGTAAGTCTCAAGGCACTCAAAAAAATCTAGAATCCTATTCCAGAATAAATGATCCGATGTCGATGGAATGGAATCCGATGGAAGGAGGGAATTAAGGAATCCCCCATAAACCAACACGAGGTACTCTACAATGCTTTATAATGTGGAAGAACACAAACAAGATGTGCATGAACTAGTAACAATACTGGGAATGGACGACATGCAAAGTCAAGATAACTGAGGAATGGCCGACTCAAGATTCAACTTCCTTCGAACAAGAGCATTGAAGGCAAATGGTGCTTGAAGGTAGGAAGCATGGAATCGATATGCAAACTGGGACATCTATGTGACACAATATGCATCATCAGAGGCTCCATAGGGACTGGAATCTTAACCAGTCGATGAAGATAAAATCAGAGTAACGAGTACAACTCCTAAATTCAAACTAATAACCCAACCAATGGATGTGATATACAGGGATCTGTTTGAAGGCGACATGACTCAACTGCTACCAAAGATAACATCTTTTCCTGTCCGGTTTTTTGGTTTTTTTATTTTTTTTGGAATTTTTTAGATATTTTGAAAAGCTTGAAAAGGAATAAAAGTTATTTATAGTACAAATATATGAGGAGACGAGTGTCAGGGGACAAGCAAACTAGTTCCAAGTAGTGGAACATGCCTATGCTCAATGCAAGGATCTATGTGCAAGATAACAACACTCAAGGGAAGGTCTCCTCTCGGTACAAAGGGATGATCAAGCTGCAAAAGATAAGTAAAAGGGCTCTGCTTGGCTAGACATGAAACAAGCTCAAGATATATGGCTGATAACTCAAAGTTAGGGAGTCAGCATAAAGCTCAAGAAGGAAAGCAAAACTTATGAAAATGAAATTACCACTTGATATATACAAGGGAGCCCCACAGGAAATGGATAGCATAAAGTTTAAGAGGAGTATGAAGCTCTTGCTCAAGGACATGGCGGGACTAAAAAGGGACTTACACACCCTAAAGGAGAAATGTCGGCATGGAAACCAAACGCAATAAAGGATCTAACTAGGGCACCCATGTATGGGAAAGCTCTACCATTCACATAATGCCACTTCTAAAAGTAGCATGAAGTTTCTGTGACATCATGGAATGGGTTTGTAGCTAAGGTTAAGATGAAATGGTCATAAGGTCATGCAAAATGCAAGCGGATGTGAAATCCTAACCTATATGCTAGTTTAGACATGATACCTGAAAAAGACACGAATGGGTTGAAGTCTCGGTCAAACCGCACTCAAAATGGACTCCTACAACATCATATTAGTCCAAACGGTCCAAAATGGTCAGAAACGGTAAAAAACTATAGGAAGTGAGTAAAAATTTCAATTTTTTTCTATAAAATAGTGAAAAATTAAAAAATTTAATACCATTTGAAAATTCACCCACCATAGTGCATTTGTATCCAGAATTTCAAGAGCTGATTCTAGGAGCATCATCCGATGAAATCACTCCGCGTTTGATCTAGGTAATTACCCATGCCCCCCTCTTTCACTTTCATGCAAAACATTTTAATTTGAATGGTCAAATTTTTTATTTGGGCCATCCCAAGATATGGATTTAGGCCCACTCAGAAATCGGGTCTTTTTCTGTGTATAGGGTTGGATATACGTGGAAAATACCATGATACCCATGTACATACGCGACTGTTTAAAAAATAGTTGCGTACAGGGCCGCAAAGATGATTTTCAAAGGCAAATACTGATGAAACTAAAAAAATTGTTCAGGATGGTGCCTGAGAATGGAGAGAGAGGGAACATGGTGATGTTGAAGAGGCAGTGCAAGGAGATCTAATGGCTCAACAAGCGCTGAGGGCTTGTGGGTTATACAAATTTTGGCGCCTTGGAAGCTTGAGGGATAAACCAAGGCTAATCCAGCTGCTAGTAGACTACTAGGATCCAGATTCTGAATCTTTTCAGTTGGATGGGATGTCACTTAGCATTGAGTTTGAGGACATATATTTTATTACAAGTTTGTCTCAACGAGGGGAGGTGGTGAACCTCCGATCTCGTGGGCCAGGAGGCGAGTTGACTATAGACGAGTACATAGCTGTGTATTGCCTTCCCAATACAAATTAGGTTGGAAGTCAAATCCTGACAAATGCCATTCAGAACCTGGGGCTGAAAGCCATACTATTGGAAATGGGTAGGATTGCAGTGTTAGCATCACTCCATCAGGCCTCAAGGCCAATGATTTTCTATGTAGTAGAGTGCACGTGTCTTACGATCTATGACTGGATTACCTCGCTTCTAAACAACACGAAGTAACAACTCAGTGACTGCAAGATGGGAAGGGTATAGAACTTTGGGTTCAACAACATATTGAGTGCATTATTTTTTGAGAGGGTACCGGGGCTAAGCCCTAGAGTTAACATTGCTCCTCATGGAGTCAAGGATCCGGCTCAGCTACGTTGGGCCGATGTCATGTGGAGATTGTGAGGGGGAAGGGTGGCTAACCCCTATCCAGTAGACTTCTTCCTCTAGTGGTGGAGATAGATCATCATCATAGATGACTACCCCTATGCAGGGATAGAATTCCACAGAGATCTAGATATTCCCCTACCACCAATATCAGTATATGGAGACATTGGTAACTAATCCCAACTCAGTTTTTTTTTTAAGTTATTAATTTTTTTTTTTGTGTTTTTGATATATATGGAATCAAAAGAAATGTTTTTGGTGTGATGAAACATAATGAAACTTTGTCATGTACATGCAGATGTGGGACCACGACGGCCAGAAGGCTTTCCTCATCATCGACGGAGGGGAAGAGGTGATGCGATTATGGGTGTGGATGCGAAGCAAACACTCCAAAACATTCACACAAACTTTTTTCACTTGACACATAGGGTTCCCATGGTGCAAGTCGAGGACTTGCCTGAGGCTATGTAGTGCCAGGTGGTTGGTGTACCATGGGCATGGGTTCAATTGTTTCGCTGACTAGCTAGAGCCATGGTGTGCTACCATGATCAACACCCTCCTCCACCTCAGGCTTAGAGACCTAGGTGTATATTTTTTTTATGACCGTGTAGTATATTTTGGTGGCTCGAAAGCCCCAATTTTGTATATGACACTTATGTATTATGACATCACCTTTTTTGGACTTAATGAATTTTTTTTATGATGATTGATTATTATTCTATTTACATGTGTAAAAGGTATTTGCTAAATGCTTATGGTCTATGAAACAAATGCCAATCTAGTACATAGTTAGCATATGAATCAACAACTTGATTAAAATTTATTGAAATGTGAATGCATGTTATGTTCTCAAATTGTCACTCTAGCAATCTTACACGCAAGAATATTCGTAACAATGTCAGATCCCTAAACTGATACAAGCCATTAAGTTGTGAGACCACTAAATACGAATCAAGACGTACATCAATAGAAAGAACACCATGTGAAAAGGCATCCTGCAATAACTCAATGACAATACTATATTCAACAACATTGTTTGAAGAAGGCCGTAAACATATGCCTCTTGAAGACAACACTTGAACCGTAGGAGTATAGATCACCCAAGAAGCCGAAGCTAATTTTTGAGTGTGGCAGCTAGCACCATCAACAAATCCTGTGTAAATGGAAGACTCCATCAACATCTGCCATAACAAAAGAAAGCTAATCAACAAACCTGATCACCATAAGAAGACCTAGCTATGCAATGCAAAAATGTACAATAATATACAAAAGTCAGCCTTGGCTGAAAATCATGCATAGTATTTTTTAAGATAGAGCCCATTTCTAGGCTTCGCCAAGGCCATCCCTTCATAATCCACCAACGCATAGGTGCCTTTCTCTAAGACATGATTAACCATGTAAGGACCATGCCACATCGAGTTGAACTTTCCTGCCCCCAAGGGTTCCTTAGCTTGATCCCACAAGAGGACCAAGTCACCTTCACTAAACCTCGTAGGAAAGACAGAATTATCATACTATACCTTAACGTGATGCTTGTTAACCTCAAGAGCCACTAAAGAATCTTGACGCTTCTCATCAGGTTACTCCAAGTGGACCAAACGTTCTTCCAATGCGGAAGTCTTTGGTAAAATCTCCACAACTAGCTTCAATGAAGGGATTTCACATTCAACCAGTAATACTGACTCCACCCCATGTACAAGCTAATAGCGATAAAAACTGGTAGCAGTCTTAACCATGGTTCTATAGGCCCACAAAGCATGATACAACATGATATGCCAATTATTCTTGCTCTATGCGATGGTTTGTTGGAGAAAGGACTTAAGTGACTTGTTCACTACTTCAACCTGTCCATTTTCTTGAGGATAATAAGAAGAGGAATGCTCTTGCTTATATCCTAACTTCGAAGACAATTCTTAAATCATTTTGTTCTTAAAGTGCCTGCCATGGTCAGTGACAAGATTCCTTGGAATGCCAAACCGGGTGATAATCTAGTTAAATATGAAATGCACACATGTTTCACCATTGGATTTGATAGTGGGCATAGCCTCTTCCCATTTCATGAAATAATACACAGCCATAATAATATGATGGTTCCCCCTAGCCGAAGCTGGGTTACAATCCATAAAGTCGCCTCCCACTTGGTGAAGGGACCGATAGTGATAATAGGATGCAAAGGGGAAGGACGAGAATGCATATTCCGTGCAAACACCTGGCAAGGGTGGCACCTCTTGATCGCATTAACACAATCTTTAAAGATGGACGACCAAAAATAGCCTACTCTCAAAAAAATTTGAGCTGTAGAAAGCCCAGATAAATGACCATCACACGCCCCTGCATGGTAATCATTAAGCATGACTTCAGCCTCCTCATGAGTAAAGAAACAATGTAAAATGGAATCAACCCCATGATGGTACAAAGTATCATCCACTATGACTTAGTTCTTCGCTACGTGACGTAGTCGCCGACGCTCATCTCGCGAGAGGTGAGTAGGAACCTTCAATGTTTGCAAATAAACAATAATATCCTCGTACCAAGGGCCTGCGGTTGAGATGATAAAGATATGCTCATCAACTAGAGAATCCTCATGAACCTCTTCTTCATCCAAATTTGGAAAATCCGATATGAGCTCAGCAAAGATTAATGATTTCTTCGATTTTACCAAAACAAAATTGAGATCAAACTCCTGCAATATCACAATCCATTTATTATACTTTCCCCTGATCATCCTTCTAGTGAGGACGAATTGAAATGGATTGATGTGAGCTACAACCAAAGTTTGGTGAAGGAGGATGTAATGCCTCAAATGCTGAACTACATGGATGATGGATAAGGCTAGTTTCTCAACATGGGTATAACAAAGTTCTGTGTCAATAAGGTTTCGGCTAAGATAGTATATGACATGCTCATGGAGCTCCTCATCCTCTTGAACCAATACCATACCAATCATCTTTTCAGACGCGGCCACATAAATCAAGAAATCACGGCTATAGTCTGCTAGACTAAGCACGGGGGCTGATGCCAAGGATTTCTTAAGAGCATTGAAAGACTCCTAGGCCCGCTCATCCTAGTAAAAAGGGGTGTCTTTCTTCAACAAATGAAAGAATCCTTTAGTCAAATTGGAAAAATTGACAACGAACCTTCGCAAGAAGTTCGCCATACCTTGTAAACATTGAATATGTTGAATGTTACGTGGGGGAGACAATTGAAGTATTGCCTCAACCTTTAATGGATCAACTCTAATGCCCTCCTTGAACACAATGAACCCTAGTAAATGACCAACCTTCACACAAAAGATGCACTTATTAGGATTTAATCGAATCTGATAATGACGACATCTCTCAAAAACCAATCTCAAATGATAAGGATGATGCACTCTCAAATGAGAGTGAACAACTAGATCATCCAAATACACTTCAATAATCTTTTTAATATTGTGGAAGGCAAAGGTCATGGCCCATTGAAACGTAGCTTCGACATTTTTAAGGCCGAAGGGCATCTTCTGATATGCAAAATTTCCCCAAGGACAAATAAATGCAGTCTTATGTTGGTCCTGAGGTTTATTCTGTATCTGATTGTATCTGCAAAATCCATCTATAAAAGAAAAAATGTCACTTCCTCCACACTCATCCAAAATTTGATCAATAAATGGTGTAGGGAAATTATCTTTAGGACATGCTCAATTTAAATCACGGAAATCAGTGCATATATGGATCGCTCCTTACTTCTTATCCATCAGAATAGGATTTGAAATCCACTCTGTCAAGGGAACATGATAGATAAAATTGTCTTTGAGCAGTTTCTCTATCTCTGCTTTAATGGCGGGCGCTTTCCTAGGATTCACGGCATGCAAATGTTGTCAAACCGGTCTTGCATCCGGATAAGTTTTGATTTCGTGTTCGACAATGCGAGGGTCTATTCCTGGAATCTCCTTATATGACCAATCAAACACTTAACAAAATTCCTTGAAAAGCTCAGTGTACTCCTTAATCTAATCAGGGGAGGAATCTGCCCCAATGTAAACATTCTTAATCTTACTAGGAGCACGAGAAATATTGATAGGTATCGTAGGTGACAAGTTTTCCATGTTCCCTTTAGCCCTCTGACCATGAGAGCTTAATGGGACCACATGCCTACCAACCTTCCCGCTTAGAATCTCCCTAAAGTCATCACACTCCAAATGATCAAGCTTAGGGAGGAAATATGATCTATGGTGCAGCTCTCTCCAAGGTTTTTCAATCCCAGACATAGCCTCAAGAATAGCTTCATCCGGAGGAAAAACATCATCAAGGAAATCTTGAGACTGAGATGACTCTACTACCCAAGAAGGCAGCATATAAGGGTCCTCCTCCTCCGTATGTGAAGAGGAAATACTAGTATCTACAACATGATCAAGATTCACTTGATACGCCACCAATGTTGCAGGTAACGACATGTCTCTCTCGGCAGGTATAGAATTATCACTCAAAGGACTCGATGAAGGAAGAACCAAAGGATTGTCCATATGGGATGTGAGAAAAGAAACTGAATTCAACGAGGTCGAAGCCTTACTGATACTAGACCCAATCATAAGGATGGGCGCAGGACAACTAAAGGTTCCCATGAGAGAAGGATACATACCCACACCCACATTCTCAGTTTCCAGCTGAGAATGATCAATAATCGGGATAGAAGCTCATGATGATGCTTGAACACTCATATTTTGGAAAGACTTTTGATCAATAGTAACAATCTTCCCATTCAACGGAAAACAAACCACTCGGAAGAGGGAAGAGGCCACAACTTGCATACTATACATCCAGTTCTGGCCTAGTAAAATATTGTAGTCAAGGGGCGCATCAACCACCTCCACCTCGATCGCAACAGTCTTCCCCCCCAATTGGACCTCTAAGGAAGGAAGTATACCATGCGACCGAAATGATCTTCCATCAAAATCAGTCAACATGTTCACAGATTTAGACAACGTGGGGGAACCTAATCCCTTCCAACAAGCCAAAGACATCACAAAAGTGACAATGCCTTCATCAATCACAATGCGCATGATGGTGTTGTTCAAACACTCTATGTGAATTAGGAGAGACACATAGTAAGGAAAGAGAGGTTGTATTCCATGAGTTTCAAATTTGATCATGGAAGGAGAGCTATCATCACCCACCCCGAGAGTAGACAACAAGGCTTTTCTCTACGAAGGACAAGTCTGAAGTACTTCTAATGCGGACATCACACAAGGATTTTGGCCCAAATCCTCGACAATTGAATTGTTCTGGGGGGCTCAAGAATTAGGATTGTGCCCCGAGCGCTTAAGGACTCCATTAGGAATGCTAGGATAAACTTCAGGTTTATCCATAGGATTTTCAATTCACAAAGGACTCTTAGGTGGAGTAGGTTCTTTCCTAAGGTCTGGTTGTGATGAAGCATAATCTTCTGCACATGTCACAACACTAGTAGCTTTCACCATGTTGATGCAACCGTGACCACTGACAGCATCCGGTGGGTTTTGAGTTCCACTAGACGCACAACCAAGATCAACGGTACTCGAGTTCATATTTTGATTATTTGGTAAGGGATTTGTAAACATAGCAAGTCCTTGTGCTATGAAATCGAGGTATCTTCCATACGAGGGCACAAGTGAGTGAGGTGGTCATCCCCGCACAACTTGCAAGGAAATTTTACCTTCTACTTAGGCTTCTTGTCCCCCGCAACATTATTATTTTTATTGTTCTTGTCATTAGTCTCATTATCATTTTTATTCCCACCCTTGTGATTATTTTTTCCTTTATTTTTATTCCTTCCAGGTTGCTGGTTACCTTTCGGATTCAACGATTGCATGAAAAGTACATCCACCGACTGGGTAGGAAGGGACGAAGTCGTAGCTTTCCATGACATAAACTGTTTAAGCAATAATTGGATCACTTGTTTCATAACCGAATCCACAAGTTTGGTACTTGCGGTGCCAACAATACCATCGGCATGCGGCCCAGGTTTGAACTTGGGGTCGAAATTAGAATGTGGAGCATTAGGAATAATCTCATAAAGGAGCTCAGACTAAGCATAAACAATAGAGGAAATTTAAACTCAAAATGGGCCATTTAACCATAATTCAAATTCTATGTCATCATGTGTTATCCAATGAAATTTATTTAAATTTGAATTACCGTATAAATCTTAGACAATTTTTTAATATAAATTTGGGGATAGGTATCATAAAAAAACTACTTTTTTTGTTCGTATTTTCGACATATCTACCTATGTTTTTACTCAAATTTCAATTTGGAAGAGCTCCTTGGATACGAAATTAAATTCTGCATCCAACGAGTACCCACTTGGAATACTTTTGAAGGACCCCACTACCCCAAAAACAAGAAATATCTAAAAAAATGTGATGATGACATCATCATCACATTTTTTCAGGTATTTCTTGTTTTTGGGGTAGAGGGGTTCATCAAAAGTATGTTGAGTGGGTACTCCTTGGATGTGGAATTTAATTATGCATCTAACGAGCTCTCCTGATCGAAATTTGAGTAAAATCATAGGGATATATGTCGAAAATACGAACAAAAAAGTAGTTTTTTTCTTTTCTTCCTCCAAAATTAATAAATATGATTTTATTATTTTAACTATTATTTTATTATTTTTCTTAGGAGGCCCATTTTGAGTTGAAATTTCCTCTAATGTAAAGTCTAACTATTGGGCCCTAAAAATAGCTTGTTCCTCATTTTGAACTTCGGATGTGGAAACATCCTTCGCGATATAAGATAACAACGACTTGAGGAACCGGTCTAGAAGAAAATCTGGTGGTATAAAGTCTTTAATCATCTTCTTCTATCTACACCACTCTCGAATATGATTCAAAATGTGGGTGGATTTGTCTTGCCGAAATGTCGACAAGAGTTCGGTACCGACGTTGTAATGCACGGGTAGCTGGAAGTGGTTAAGAAAAGTCATCGCAAGGTCATTAAACGAATAATATGTTCGCCTAGGTAGCTCTATATACCATTTTGTGGCAGGACCCATGAGGGTGCGTTGAAATAGTCTCAAATGGATAGAATCATCGTTCAAGGAATTAGAAGAGCACCAAAGATGGAAGGTTGTGACATGCTCACCAGGATCTTCACCAGATTTACCTTCAAATTTAGGAATGTCTGAAGGAAGTTTGGTAAGAACTGTCGGCCATGTCGGGTCATGAGATATAGGGTCATTTGTCAATCTTGACAAATAGGGTAGATTCAAAGTCACAAGGAAGGGGATCCTAGGTTGAGCCGGTTGGTTCCATGCTCCTTGATAGGACTCATTCACATAAGCTTGATTGCTATGTAAACCATGGCCTTCGCCAGTGGGATAATAACCTCCTCCCATTTGACCCATATAGAGTTGTGTGTTGTAGTTTAGATTACCTTGAGACTAGGATGCTACAAATCCATAATTAGGTGATTGATACGCGGGTTGATACCTGGACCCATAAGGTGTGTAGGTTTGTCTGTAGGATGGTCCGTAAGAAGGTCCATAAGAGGTAACGTAAACTGGACCATGAGAAGGTTCATAAGATGGTCCATGGGAATATACATGTCCTATTGACACATAAGGAAGCACATGGATCTATGACACTATGGTGTTAGCAGAAGTGGAACGTACATGGCTAGTAGTCGAACCCCGACTAGAAGGCCCTCTAGGGTTAGGAAGAGGATGCGTGGTTAAAAAATCATTTGAAGGGATGGGTGTCGAAGACGATGGAATATGTGAAGGAATATAACTTATGCCCCAATATTCACATGTCTAGGTTCTGGTCCTCGAATATGAACACTAGTGATAGGCCTAGGATGTCTGTGCGAAGGAACCTCCACTGCAGGGATGGAAGGTGAAATGTGACTAGTGCTACTAAAAATCTCTACATGGAAAGGAATGGAGGTGCCCCCAAGCATAGTAATAGGTTCAAAATATTACTCAACATGTGGTGTTAGGCTAGTATCGGGAACATCAGGCATGCCACACCTAAAATTGCTGGTGCTTGTGGGTTCGTGGTGAGTCTCATCGCCTATAAGCCAATACTAGCGACGCGCATGCGCGTGGTCTGTGTAGTGTGAAAAATATTCATGTGACGACACAGTCGAAAGACTACCAAACCCTGAAGGAATCCCATATGTTCTCATGGGTTCATCCTCCCACAAAGGGCGAGGTGAATTGGGTTGCTCCAGAATCTCATACTCATGATTTCCCATGGTGTGTGAATCAAATTGAGAAGTAGTCTGCCTGGAATGTTTGGTTCTCTCTCCCATAGGAGGAGGAGATGTATAAGGTGGAAGCCCTACTAAACGAATATAATGATGAGGTGTCGCACCTGAATCCACAATGAATCAACAGAAATCAAAGACTCAATCTAGATATGTAACCCTAAGAAAACTAGCGTGCACAGAGCATACACCTAAGAAAATCTAAAGCCAAGTCACAAGAAAACCAAGGGTAGGATAAGTGAGCTCATGAATTAAGTAGGTATGTCTCACCTAGGAGAGGCTTGAGACTCCCATACACAACAAGCGGAGGTTCGTAACCAATTATAGTGGCCCTCAGCTGCAATGCACATAGCAACTGTGTTCTCCAACCCCTTCCTAGCCAGGATACATGTAGGATAACCTTTGTAAATACCACCTCGATAACCTAGTTAAGGAAACTAAGGTCACCTCAATATAACCAATGCTTAGGTAGATAGTCACAGGAAGGATCGACCGTATGGGTAGGGTAGCAAAGCCCGAAGCCTAAAAGCACAACTAGTACCCCAAGGGTGCACCAATCAATACCTCAAAGGCCCCCAGGTACGAATACAATCCTAGAAATATCTCCGGTGCTCACAGAAAGTGACCAGGGGTCATCCCAATCACAATTGCATGTAATGTCTCGTGCTTAACTCCTATGTAAGAGGAGCATACTGAGAAACACTAATTATATCAAGGGTTTCACACTCTCACCTGGACAGACACCTAATTATTTTGTTTAGTGGTCTTGGAGGATTTAATCACAATGAACTATTCCAAGATCCTAAAACCTATTCTTGTTGATTCACCCAGAAAATAAAAGAGTGTAATTCATTTTATTAAACCTTGATTTTAGTTGGCTGTGATTACTCAAAGGGTAAATAGTTATGCAACTAATGAAGTTATGACTCAGTAGTGAAGTAAAAATGCACACCTAACAAGCAATGCCAAGTGCAATGTGCAGAATGAAGAATAGGGTATGCCACTACATGAAGTGCAAGATTTTTCCTTCAAATGTAAGTGCAATCATTCCTATATGAAAATATAACTCTAATAACAGTAAGCAAACCTAGTGCAAGTACCATGCCAATGCAAAATGCAAGATATGCATAACTATGTAAAAGCAAAAATGTTTTTTGTATTTTTTGTAATAAATGAGATATGTAAGCAAGTAAATGACTCTACATTAACCCCCAGACCATGTAACCACTCACAAACAACATCCAAGCAAGGCACTCAGGTAAAAGATACCTAATGCACTAATACCAAAACAAAAAATGGGTAAATGGATGACAAGAGAAAATCCTAAAAAATAAACAAAAAACAGTCTTTGGTTAGAAACAGAGGGTGTATACAAACACTAGAATCATCCAAGAAGACTCAACAATCATCAAAACTCACCTAGCAACACTTAATCCTCCCAAAAAGGCTCAAAATCAAAGCATACTTGATTGTTCTCAGTAAAAGAGCGTACATACACGATTGTTCAAGGAAAACCCGCATGTATACGCGACTGTGAAAGCAAAACCTATGTACAGGAAGAAAAAGAGAGAAAAATAGGGCAAAAAGACAAGCTAAGAAAAATTTTACTCCAGGACCCTACTGGGAAAACATGCCCCCAGACTCGACATAGAAACAAAGAAATCAAGAGCAATTCAAGTACATTGAATAAAAAAAACCCTCAAACAAAAACAACTAGGAACTCTCCCTAGCAGAGTCGCCAATTCTGTTATGGAGAGAAACTTCCTATGGCTTGGGGTATACCACAATAGATAGTTAGACACCAGAAATCAATCTTTCCCAATATGCAAGAGAAACCAAACATATAAAACAAAGGGATATCAAATCGTACCTTGTTCTGGAAGGTTGAAGTAGATCCCTATTGAGCTTTTCCAATTCACGCTTGCTTTAGCAATTCACTTTCAACAACAACAAACAAGACAAGCATGCTATATAATTATGTGTTAGACCTACTCTAGCATATATATTCAACAATGTATAAGAAATTAAACATATCCATGGATTCAATATTCATTCAATTGCACATTAACTGGACATGAAAAGATATTTCTATTAATAAAATCAGAGATTACAAGAGTGACAACCTCTGTCGGCACGTATACAAACCGGAGAAACTGAGTCCTCCGCCACCTCAATCCTCCATCTCTCGATAGAAATATCACAAGACAAAGGAAAGCTTGGGAAGAACACAAAGTGCTCCAAAGGGACAAAGGGATGCAGTCTCAAGTACATGCAAATTGAGGAAACAATGGACTATAGTTTCTTTGATCTTCAATTCCTTTCCTTTCAATGTATCCAAGGGGTTCCTTATATATCAATCCAAAAGGGTAATGGAGGGTCAAATACGAGCGTTCTCAAGGCATTTGTAAGGCCAACAGTCAAGTGGTTCGGACTCATATGAGGAAAAATACAAAACTATTTGGATTCATGCACACATCCCAATGTACGCGGGTTTGAGGTCAAAAGTTGTGTGTTGATCCAGATGGATATCGATGTCCACCCACCTATTCCATTGGCTCAAAACAATTGTCCATTGTGGTAGTTTCCTAGTTATTTTTCTACGATTTTTCAGGTCCTAAACTTTCGGTGTCGTTTTGAGGCCCTAAACGATGTTTTTTGGCGATTTGGGGGCCAAATGGTTGCCATCGGCATGCATTTGGCTGACTAAAAGTCATAAAGCTTAGATAGACCTTTCCAATGAGCTATCAAACACCCAAATCGGAGATCGTATGCAAACGTTATGTCCCCAGGAAGTTGACTGTTCAACTTACCAACTTGGGGCCGCAAACTTTATGACGGTTCAGCTTCTAGGGTTGTGTTTTGGACTTTTTGGGTTCTCACCCTCATTATTACTATAAATAGGCCCATTTGGCCTCATTTTGTATTCATCTTTGCACGGATGAGCGTAGCAGCCACATCTCTTCTCATAGATAGCTACCACCATTCTAGCAATTGTATTACAGTCTATTCTATTTCCGCCATTTAATAGAATATGTGTTTACTATATCTCTGTTATCTTTGCAAAATGTCTGTGATTTTGAATATGTATATGTTATTTCATTTCGTTCACGCATAAATCCAGATCAGTGGTATCAGAGCAATCTGTTCTTTGATTGTTTCTCGACGTATGTCCCCGACGAGGTCCGAGTATAGAGAGTTTGGTCTCAAACTAGTTTCACTTGATCATTCTTTCCGTCCCAAACAACCTCTCATGGCGGAAGAAAAGAGAGACGACGGAGCAGGAGATCATATCAAGTCGCTGCTCGAGGAAGACCTCAAGCGACAAAGAAACGAGATGATGGATAGTTTTGCCCAAATCCTTCTGCGAATGCCGGCAACGACAAGTGCATCTTCAATGAGCAGTCAGTTCTGGGATGCAACTCCCTTTAAGGTACAAGTTAACTTTGATATTCCTTTATTTGAAGGCAATATCGATGCAGATGCCCTGGATAATTGGTTGAATGTTCTAGAACGGTATTTCTCTGTCCACAATTTTTTCAACAAGGAAAATATCACCTTTGCTCTCCTTAAGGCAGTCCCCCATGTCCAAAATTGGTGGGGTACTTATTGGGAGAAAAACTCACAGACGAGTCTGGAATTTTTGAGATAAATACCACTTGGGCCTCTTTCATAGATGCCGTCAAGGAACAATATTACCCTGTGGGAAACTGTGATGACCAATACACAAAATGGACCATTCTACATCAAGAAAGGGACTAGATGGTGTCGGAGTACACCAACAACTTTCATACCTTGTGCACAAAGCTGGGTATCAAGGACTCTAAGCGGCACCTAATTCTAAAATATCACAGTGGTCTACATTAGTACATCTGAACTGAGATGGACTTCCTCGACATCTCTTCACTTGGATCTGTCTATCGGTATGTTTTCAAAATTAAGAAGAAATTTCGACAAAAGAACAAGCAAGACTTTGGACCTATGAATCCACCGCAGAATCAAGGCAAGGGAAACCCTGGCCTGCAAAACACAGGACAAGGAAAGGACAACCAATCCTCGCCACAAGCAAAGAATGGGTATGGAAATACAAAGAAGGACACTGGGAAGTGGTGTGAATTTCATAAAATCCCTTGGCACAACACTGATGAATGTCGATCAAAGTAGTCATTGGTGGCTGAGATCAAGTCTTCAGAATCAAATCCCTATTCTGATTCCAAACCCAATGCCATAGCAGTAGAAAATGGGAGGAAAATCATTGATATAGACCACACTTCCACTGTTGCTACCGCATATATTCAACTAGAGGAGCCTGAAGAGTCAGAGGCAAAGGATCACCTCTTTAACTCATCGATGTGAGTGAAGGGAATCCCACTACGTTTCATTGTTGACAATGGCAGCCAAAAGAACCTGATCTCAACAGAATTCGTCAAGAGATTGGAGCTTCTGACAATGCCACACCCACAACCCTACAACATCAGTTGGCTAAGCCAAGGACAAGGTATCCACATTACTCAGCAATGCCTCCTACCATATGGAATCAAGCCTTTCAAAGACGAGGTATTGTGTGATGTGGCCCCACTTGAAGTCTGTGATGTTCTTTTAGGACAACCATATATGTGGAAGCGTCATGCTGTATATGACTCATGACCTTGTAGTGTCATTATCACTTTGGGAGGATAACTCTACCATATCCCAGAGATAGTTGCACTTGCCACAGTCTCATAGGGTAAGAAGATAAGCTCCCACACCAGGAAATTATTCCTCCTCACAATTGCATTTGAAGGAGAACATAAGATCACAGAGACCTCCACACCCTCTGTACAGGGTGTCTCTGCTCATCAAACATAAGAAGAAGACAGAGCCATTGTTTCCTCATCTATTCGAGTACCTCTATGATGCAAGGCCATGCATTCAAGGTGCTCATCCAGAAACAAATCATCCATACAATAATTAAAACCCTCTCTGGATGTCAAAGAAAGAAATCCTCTTCACTTTAGCAAATGTTGCACCAGGAGATCAACTCAACACATAGTTCAAGATATGATATGGGATTCGATGCAATGGAGACCATTGCTTCCTAAAGAGGGGGATTGATCCAGATGGATATCGGTGGCCACCCACCTATTCCACTAGCTCAAAACAATTGTCCATTGTGGCAGTTTCCTAGTTATTTTTCTATGATTTTTTGGGTCCTAAACTTTCGGTGTCATTTTGAGGCCCTAAACGACATTTTTTGGTGATTTGAAGGCCAAATGGTTGCCATCAGCATGCATTTGGCTAACCAAAATTTTTAATGCTTAGATAGACCTTTCCAACGAGCTATCGAACGTCCAAATCGGAGATCATATGCAAAAGTTATGACCTCGAGAAGTTGACTGTTCAACTTACCACCTTCGGGCCGCAAAATTTATGACAGTTCATCTTCTAGGGTTATGTTTTGGACTTTTGGGGTTCTCACCCTCAATATTATTATAAATAGGCCCCTTTTGTCTCATTGTGTATTCAGATTGGCATGGATGAGCGTAGCAGCCACATCTCTTCTTAAAGATAGCTACCACCATTCTAGCAATTGTATTACAGTCTGTTATATTTCCGCCATTTAATATAATATGTGTTTACTGTATCTCTGTTATCTTTGCAAAATTTCTATGATTATGATTTTGTATATGTTCTTTCATTTCGTTCACGCATAAATCCAGATCACGTGTACACACGAGTATTGGTTTAAAAGTCGCATACAACAATAAACAAGGGTTTTTAAGGGATGGATTTGGAACATCAAAGGATAATATAAGTCCATGGGGTTCATAGAGTCTGCAGAGGGATAGAGAAGGCCATAAATATGTGATCAACCATGTGTGGTAAAATCAGCTATAACACCTATTGCACACTACTCTGTTGATGCAATCACCCCTAATGTACATTGATTTGGGTGATTCTTCCTTACTATCTTCACCTCCAACAATGTTTCTCTGACATGAACGACCTTACCGTTAATAGTGTCAATTACCTATTCCCATTTGTCTCTCACCACATCATATTTATTCTTCATTCTCGCTGCCAATTTCTTGTCATTGTCCTTCCTGTGGAAATACTAGGACGGATCAAACCCTACCTTGGGGACGCCAATGATGCAATAAATCAAATTAAGAGTGACATGGACCTTTGTCCTGAACCACATCTATCCACCATGAAATAACGCTAACAACTGCTTCACACATGCGTTGGATTTGATGACCTTCCGAAGTGTGGCATGTAGATGATGGATAGTACCCCAGCTTGCTATCTTGTGATTGGGCTTGTGTCACCATGGGACCTCTTCTCATATGTCTCCTTTGTGCATTCGTCATATGCCAAAATATCCTGGTCATTATACTGAATATTTTGCAGCTTCGACATGATTTTCATCATCACATGGACTCCTTGGGATATCTCTAGCATCACAACGTTGTACTTCTTTTTCTTATTTATTTGTACCATCAGTGCCCCTTTCTTTCTTGGTGGTACAAACCCTGGGATGTTTTCTATCGACACACCTTGATGTTTACCCCTCACTTTCGTCTCTTCTGTCATCAATGGGTCAAATTCTGTCATTGTTTCCCCCTCCCTTGTCAAACTATGAGTGATTTTCTTCCTGTGTTCTAGAGCGATTGGCCGAATTGCATACCTTTTCTTCCTGAATGATCGTTCTGGTGCAGTCTCTATCTCCAACTGCTATTTTACAATTGGTGCATTCGCTCACCTCTTTGACCTCTCTTCACTCTTCTCTTCTACTTCTCTTCACTTTGTTCTTCTACTTCTCTGATCTTCTACTGCTCTACTCAATCCGCAATATGGGTCAGCCCATGCCCCTTGGCTCATTTTTATAACTTTCGATCCCTATGCACAAAATATTTGTACCATCATTTCCAAATCACACATAGATTGACCAAATGATGTGTCAATTTTGGAAATATAATGGTCACTTTTGTCATTAATTGTGCGTCTTCGCCACTTGTGTTGTCTCCCACCTGGTTTAGTTGCTGCATTAATTTCCTGATTTGACCCTTTCGTGCCTTACCCGATATTTTGGATCTTCAAACCTTGTTGCGATCCAACTTTTCTTGTTTCTCTGCCTTCTATTGATAGGTTTCTATTTTGAATTTTCCATTTTTTTTCATCACGACTATCATCATTGGTGTCGCGCCTGGATATCCCGATAGTTCTTTAGTTTAATTCCATTCACTGGCTTCGGTAACAATACTCCATCTAATTGTTGCAATTATACCGCACCGCCATCAGTGATGAACTGTATGACGTAGGGACCTAACCAATGCATATGCAACTTACCTGGGTGCTTTGTCTACTTGTTGTCGTAAAGGAGAACCATGTCTTCAAGATGGAATTGCTTCATTTTTACATGGTGATCATGCCAATACTTTTGTCGATCCTTCTCCACTTTCTAGTGAAAACCTACGATGAAATGATCTTCTTCAAAATACAACAGTTGTTCCAATCCCTCCTCAACCGCTCCTTTGTCACTCATCCTCGTTGTTGTACATATGTGAAGGATAGGAACAATGTATTCCATTATCATTACTACTTCTTTCCCATAAACCAACTTGAATGGCATTTGTCTCATCAATATCTTACATGTTTTCATGTAATCCCATAATATCACAGAGATTTTCAAATCCTAGTCATCGCGGTTTGTATTACATACCTTTCTTAGCTCATTCTCTAATACCTTGTTGAATGCCTCAACTATTCCATTCACTTACAAATGATACAACGTACTTTTATTATGTTGGATCTGAAATTCCTCTATCATCACTCTAATCATTTGATTCACAAAGTGATCCCCCTGGTCGCTCATCAAGATATTGGGACAACTAAATCTAGTAACCACATTTTCAAACAAGAACCATGATGTTGTCGTTGTTGTACAGCCCTTCACTGGTGTTTCTTCTACCCATCTAGTCATATAATTCATCACAGTGATGATGTATCTCACACCTGTTCTTTTCCCTTGAGGATTGATGGGTCCTAAAAATTCCACTTCCCATTTATCAAATGGTTGCAACGTTACCTGAGGTACCAATGGAATTTCATATCTTCGTGATAGTTTTCTCATTCTTTGGCACACATCACAACTCTTGGCGTAGTCTGTGGCATCTTTGTGCACTGTTGGAAAGCATAAGCCAGGTCTTAGTATCTTCCTAGCGGTTGCACGTCCTCCATAATTCCCTCCTGTGATCCAATCATGTGCCTCAGCTAGTATTCTTTCCTGCTCATGCGGAAGAACATATATTCGCAGAATTTCATCTGTCCCCATCTTGTATAATTGTCTTGCAATTAGCTGGAAGTCAACATATCTGATAACCAGCTTCTTCTTTTGGCTCGTAGTGAACTCCTCGGGGGATTTTCTTGTCGCTAAAAATTGTACGATCTGTTCATAATGGTCATTGACCATTCTGATTCGAAACAACTACACATAGGGAAAACCATTTTTGATGATGCTTGGTTCTTCTGTTGAATATATCCTTAATATATTATCAGGTCCTACATTCCATCACCTTGTTTTAATGATAATCGTGAAATCAAACTCTTGGAATAGTAACAGCCATCGACAGAGCTTCCCCCCCAACACAATCTTGTTAACCAGGTATTTCAATGCTAAGTGATCCATAAACATTTGGAAATGACCTCCTAACATATAGTAGAAGAATTTTTTTAATATGATACAACATTGCCAATCCTTCCCTCTTTGTCATGGTGTAGTTTCTCTCTGCGATAGATAGCTTCTGACTTTGAAATGCACTCAGGTGGTCGATTTCTCATTCCCCTAGATGATCCAAGATTACTCCTAATGTGACTAGCGAAGCATCAACATGAACATGGAACTCCTTCATCCAATCTAGAAAGAGCAATATTGGTGTTGCAACCATCTTTTTATTCAACGTCTCGAGGCTTCTCGGGCACTCGTTGTCCCATTTGAATTTTTTTCATCCTTCTTTAACATATTCTTGATTGGCGCAGTGATTGTTGTGTATCCTCTTATAAACTTCTGATAATATCCTTTGTAACCCAATGTCTCCCTTAGTTGTTTTATCGTAGTAGGTGTCGGTAAGTCGACTATTACCACAATATTGTCATCATCTACCAACATCATATCCTTACACACAATGTGTCCAAGTAGAATCCCAAATGGAGTGCAGAATACACACTTCTTCATATTTAACGAAATATGATGTTGTCAACACCTTTCCAGCATTAGTAGAAGGTTCGCAGTATGATTATTTACGAGGCCATAGACAATCCAATCGTCCATATAGTCTGCCAGGAATTTATGAATAAATTCCTTAAACACAGTGACAACTATCCTAGAGAAAATTGTTGACATGTTCTTGAGACCAAATGGCATCACCATATACTAAAAACATCCCCACTATGTTACAAAAGTGGTTTTGTGTCTAGAATAGATTTCCTAACCTACGACTCCTTCTAGTACTTCATCAGTAAATGGTGTTGGAAATGGATCGTGAAGACTTGCATCATTCAACTTCCTAAGATCAACATAGATCTTGATTTCTCTTGTATTCTTGTCCTACACCACCATTGGACTGATCCATTCTGACTCTTTGACTGGTTCAATAATTCCAGCGTCCATCATCCACTTTAATTCTAATTTGACACCCTCGTTGTATCTTGGATTCAACCTGTACGGTCGCTTCTTGATCAGTTTTGCATCAGGTTTAAGCAGAATCCTTATTTCACCCAAGTCACTAGAAATACCCTTCATCTCAGAGAACTTGGTCAGGAATAATTCCTGAAATTCATGCAGTAGATTGATGAATTTCCCTATCGTCAAATCATCACAACATAAGTTTCTGCATATAGAAGAGGAATTCTGCACTATCTCTTACTCTATCACAACATCACTCATAGATCCAAGGTTTAAGCATATTGAGCATTAGATCTAATTAACATTAATGAAATCTACTTATTATCAACATTCACAATCATTCTTATTCATATTTTATATCAACATGGACATTGTGACAACGTAGTTCATATCAACTCATAATCGTATGAATTAAAACATCAACATGTATCAACCTAATGAACCCTCCAAGGATTTGCATCATTCATATTAAAGCATATAAATTCATAGATTGCATCCTCCTACAGTTCGCAAGATTCACAAAAACATAGGTACAAAACATAATTGCATCATCAACATCATATTCATATTATTCCCAAAACACATCACAAAAGACAAGCATTCCTTGGTCAATTAGCCTCAAACCAAAAATATACTCATTAACAGGCCAATTCACTTAAAATAGAGCAAATTGAATGCTCTACAAAACATATCCTCTGTGTTCCGATATCAGATCAAATTAGATTGATAATTCTCTTTACAATTCTAATTCTATTTATAGGATTTCTAAGCCGTTACAAAAATGGTCCACATAACCAACTTCCTAACTAACTTGACCAAAATGACCAAACTTGTCGGTCTCCTCTTCGCAGTGTTTGACTTTTCCTTCATTTGTTGATACTGCAATTGCCTTTACCTTCGTTGATGGTCACACTTTGTGCCTTCAAACCCCTCAGCCAACAGAATACGTGATTTTCCTCAAGGAAAGTCATGTATCATAAGCAAGTTCACTCATTACAACCCACGTATTTCATTAAAATTTGTTAAAAATATGAAAAAAAACAACTAATTTTGGGGTAGTTGGAGTCGGTTTGGAAACCACCCTAAATTCCCTAACTATCCTATCCTCGTAATCCTTCCTCCTAATGAACTATAAAAAGAGGATAGGGGCTAGATCAGAGGGGGACCAATTTGGAGGCAAAGTTATGTTGGAAAATTTCCCTTTAGGAGAAAAGAAAGAGGGCTCAGTTAAAGATTCAAGAGAAGCTTGATCAAGCATAGGCTTATGTAATTGTTACATAAATCTCTATCAATAAAGAGATTCTTTTACTTCCATCTATGTGTAATGCATGTTTCAATTTTTCTTGAGTTTTTATCTATTTTGTTCTTTTGATTTAAGTTGCAATCGTTATATATGTTCATGTCTCATATGTTATAATAGTTGAAGGTGATTTGAGGAAAGTTATTTGTTTATTGCAGGTGTTGGAGAATTGGAGCAAAGGAGCTTCTGGGAAAATATCCCAAGATAGGATCAAACTTCAAAATAAGGTATGCATCCTTCCAAATATCTTTTGCTTTAACATTTTCTTATAGAACCTCAATTTTCTGTCAATAAACCCTTAGTACATTAGTGGCCTAAACCCCCATCCATAAGATAGATTCCCTAACAACAATGGGATCTATATTGTGGAGTCTAGTTTATTAGTTTGAATTCATATATATTTATTTCATAAATATTAAAAGTGTATATATAGTAGTCCTTCTCAAATAAAAATACATTAATTGATCCTAATTATAATGGCTCTTGGGGGACTAATCGCCAATGGAGAAGATTGTCACAAGTGGGTTCATACTTACTCAAAGATTAAATTATTTAATTTCCTTCTTCGACTTATCATAAGGATCAAAAGGAGTGCCCGCAACAAAGAGGGATTACCATTAGACAACATGATTTTCTTGTAAATAATATTCCAATGAATTTCAATTTAAGTCAGAGACGTGCACTAGAACATATAATGCCATCGAAATAATTAGATTCATTCTAAAATGAAAGGTATGGCATTTAACCAATTGCCATCGATGAGCAAGCGAAAATAAGGAGAAGGGAATTCGAGCTTCAAGAGGTTATAAAACATATTTATTTCAGTTCAGTTGATAGAAAATAAAAGGTAGTTTCCTTAGTAACTATATTGGATCATGTAGTATTTTGGATGTTATTTTTTGTTTTTTTTAAGAATGTAGTCGAATTAAATTTGGAGCAGACATGCACTTGGTATTATAATTTTTTGATATATTTATTTTTTAGAGTCGACATGTTCTAGTCACCATTACAAACATGACACATCTCACCCACTTGGGCTGTAGAAAGTGCCTCTCAGGACAATTAGCAAAACACCTCAATTGTTTTGTTTACACACTAACAAATTTTCAAGCATTGGTCACTAATCAGGGGAGTATTGATTGTCAAGGTAAATCCCATAAAATTGAGCTTAGTATGGGAGATTATAATATATCAAGCTCCATGTATGATATGTGTAATGTCCCTTTTTTGGAATTTTGTAGAAAATTACAAATTGGGCAAAAGTCGAGCTTAACTAGTCATGAATCTAGAGGGTTCCAACTTTCACCAAATGGTCACAAATTTGAAAGGAAATGGTATGATGAGCCTTAAAAAATACCAAGGTGATTTATTGGCACTTTGTATCTGACTTTAGACCTCTACAACCTTGTTTGGGGTTGATGACAAAAAGGCCAAAATTACCTAGAAAATTGTGATGAAATCCCCCCTAGGGTGTAGACCAACTGGGCTTCCCAAATCATGTACGAACACCCAAAATTTGTTAGAAGATCATGGGGACTGATATAATACCTCATGTAATTTCATTATGCATGTTTATTAGTTCTGCAAACTGGTTATAGAGTTTCACATTCGTTTGATAACTTTCAATGAAATTGCTTATGGGGAAATTGCATAACTAGCTCGATTTTGACTTATGAAAGATACATTTAAAGGCTCATATTAGGATGTGACATATAGAGACTTCATCCAGTATGGTATTGAAATACATGAAAACTAGTGAATTAGTAGCATGGAATTGCAAGAGTTTCACATATGGATTTCTTGGATTTCGACCCACAAGGCATAGGGACATGAAATTACAAATTAACACATAATTTATGTCTTTAAAAACATCATAAAACTTATATAACATCCCTCATACAATTATTATACAAGAATCCTTCAATATTGAATCAAATTCATGAAAACTAGTGATTCAATGGCATGGGAATGCAGGAGTTTCACATATGGATTTCTTGGATTTAGACCCACAGAGCATAGGGACATGAAACTATAGAGTAATAAATAATATATTTCTATTACAACATCATCCAACTCATATAATATCCCTCATACAAATATGGTATAAAACTACTTCAAGATTGAAGCCAAAATCCATAAAAACTGGTGATACAATGGCATGAGAATGCAAGCTTTTCACACAGGATTTTCTTTGATTTCGAGATGAATAGAATATGGGAATGAATGTACAGATTATTACATAATATATGTACTCCATAACATCATAAAACTCATATAAAATTCCTCATACAAATATGATACAAAACCAATTCAAGATTCAAGCCAAATCCATGAAAACTAGTTATTCAAGAGCACGGGGAATGCAAGCATTTCATACATGTATTTATGATATTTTGACTTAAAAATCATATGCATATGATATTATAGAGCCATACATAATATACCCAATATTGGACATCAAATATTCCCAGCAAAGTGCAAGCACCACTCCAACAAGTGTGCCATCAACATGAGAGTGTGGGGGGATGAGAGAATAGGGATATAGATGAGAATTTGAATGTATGGACCTTCAACCTGCAACTAAAAATCCTTAATTAAGCTCCAATGAGAGGTCTGAATGGACTATCCATCAAACAACTTGGAAAGGAATCCAACTCCGTCGAAATTGGTTCAAGCAGGTAGAGTGAACACTCAACGGGAAATGGATAAGTAAAATATCTCCAAAATGCCAAAGTACAATTAAAAAATGATCAAAATCTATTCTCATTCATCATGAAATCCTTTTATTAACTTCATGGGGCCTCCTAAGGTCAAATTTATCTCCATGGTAATCCTCCAACTCATCTTAGTGGTTTAGTAACTCTCATGACATTTTTCTTCCTCTTCATGCTCCAATTATTTCCCCAATTCGAATGTTCCTCTAACTCCCAAATTCGACCTATTGGTGGAAATTTTTTGCCCTATAATGTCATATTTTTCATATTTCTGCAATCAAGTCTAAATTTGTCATACTTGTCATAGAATCTTTCATCATTTGTTGTCACAGAGTGCATGGAATATCCTTCCAAGTGGCACACTTTGTCTTCTAGTCTCTTCCTCTTCCATGGGAGTTACTCTCCTTTACCTATTAGAATTCCTTGGATCATTATATGGTATTTGACACCACATAACCCTCCAATAACGTTACATTACCCATGTGTTCAAATCTGGATGAAGATCATGCCAAGTGTGTGGGGAATCTAGTCATCCAAAATATCCACAAGCGTCCAAGTGTCTTTATGAACCCATTCCACCTTATTTTACTTTAATTTATCATTTATGTGACCCATTTAAATTTCAATATGGTAAACTAAATTCCTTTTGAGTCTCATATCCACTTATTATAAAATTTATGTCTCCATCTCAACCTAGGGAACTAGTGGGTTGGTGAAACATTATTTGCAAATAGTCTTATTTGGAAATTATTTAATTGGGGACATGACATTATTCCCATTAGGAAGTGCATGTTAATATAGGGATTCAATGAATCGACAAAGAATTATTCATCATATTTTAATTGAAATGAATGCTGGCAGGGGTTTTGGGACAAGTTAGTTGCACGGCATCATGAGTGTCACACAAGCTCAGGAGACATCGCACACAGCGGGAAATAGACCATTTTATGTATTTTATGTCACTTTTGTACTTTGGACCATATTTTACGAATATTGGTCATTATTTTGTAGATTCAGTTAAGAATAGGTTAAGAGTTAGTTATAAGTGGACATTCAAGGTAAAGGCGCAAGCCTATAAATAGAAGTAGGATTAGAAGAGAGGGGGGTACCAAGAGAAGAGAATGAAAATTGAGAGTTTGAGACTAAATTGAATTGTTGTCTGTTTTTGAATCTATGGTTGATTGCGTGGAATTAATATGATAAGACGGAGGCTGATATGAACTACTGTTATCTTTTTGTCTCTTTCTGTCTTTCGATTTCTGCGAATCCAATGGTGAATGTTAAGTGAATCTGTGACATGGACCTATGATGTAATGTGTACTTCTTTTAAATGATGTTATTTATCTAGATTTTTTTGCGCAACAATATGATTATTTCTGTTATGAATGAATGATGCAATATTTTAAGAGCAATGATGAATGGTTCTGTTGATGATTAAGTAATTGGTTAGATATGGTAGATAAGTTGATGAATTATCGATGCACATAGTCCTCTTCTATTCTACAGAAACTTGGTTCTGAAATCTCTCCCTCGAACATCTCGGGTGAGACTTCATCCGCTTCACGGGTGTTTTCGGACAGGGTAAAACTTGTCAGGGCCGATAATCAGGGATATTGTGGTGAGCTAAGCATTGATAGAGTGGGAACCCCTGTCGACTGGGTTTTGTTGGTTGGGTTTGCGCCAACAAATGGTTCCATTGTTAGGACCTTGTTTCAACTGAGAGGAGGATATGTGGCATCCTACAAGACTGAAAATTCAAGATTGGTTTGACCAGAAGCTACGAGAATTTATTGAAGCAAATAATCAAAACCCTCGACTGACGATGGACAAGTGGTTGGAGATATACATACACGATGGTCCTCACAAATATTTTTTCTTTGAATTTCCCATAATATTGTATGAGTGGTTGGCGTTGTTCACTTACAAGAAGACAAACTTCCAAGGAGGAGATCCAACTTCCTGGACCTCGGAACTGATCCAGAAGTTGCAGTAGATCGACAATAGGGCATTGTGGGATGTTGAAGTTTGGTTGGATAGTATTCTGGAAGGATATATCACCGAGATCGTGGTCGACACTACCAAGTCCTACATCAAAGAAGAGATAATTTTTCAACGGACCTAGAGGTAGGTTCTTTTTTTCTTTACAATTGTCAATTAAGATGCTTGTCTATGAAAAGGGAATATTGAAGATGCATCTCGAGTAGTAGAACTCTGGTGTGTGGAGGTTGTAGATACTACAATGGAAGGGGGGAGATGAATGGGAAGATAAGGCATATATGGGTGCAAGTTTCAATGATACTATGAATGAAGACGAGGAATAAAGTGGTCTTACGAGGGGAGGAGCAAGGTTTCGACAAGAGAAGAGGCAGAGGACAGGGTAAGGTCCTGCTGCGATCAAAACACAAGACTACAAAAGAAGACCACACAGGATGAAGCGACTCTACAGTGATGAAGAGGACGACCAAACCTAGACTACGCCCATAATAACAATAATATCAAACCCCAGTAGCAACATACCCACGTCTCTACACATTACTCCACATTTGGGAAGAAACACGAGTTCCATGTTGACTTTCTTGACGTGCCAACATCATTCTAGTAGTAGATAAACGTCTGTAGGAAGAAGGCCCATGATGGAGGGAGACGACACAAAGTTACCTTTGTTCCATGGAAACAGGAATGATGATCCCGAGCAGTATTGTTTTCTATGCGAAGCGTGGTGGACTGTTAGACAAACTACTGATGATGATGTCAAGACAGGGAAATTGGAGACTAATCTTCGAGGTTGTGCGCTGGATTGGTACATGAAATTTATACAAGTTCCTACGGGGACCCCTGCAAAAACATTGGATGAGGTCCAAAAAGGACTAATTGAAGAATTCAGAAATCCCAAACCTGAAGTGCAGTATATTACAGAGTTAAAGGAGATTAAGCAATTTCCTAATGAGACCGTTTCGGACTTCGATCAAATATTTTTGACACTAATGGTGAGAGTCCGTTTCGATATGAGCGATGTTCAACACAAATAATGGTTTATCGTAGCATTGGTGTCTCATATCCGGCAACCGCTAATGCAACAGAAGATTGTGACACAGAGCGAGGCTCTAGAGATCGCAATCAAGTTGGAGGATTCACTTGTTGGAGAAAGTATAGTTGGCATGAACCAAATTCAGGCGCAGTTGGAAAACTGACGCTTTAGTTACAAGACATTAAGAAGGGGAAAGAGAATCATGAGGATCTTTGGTGCATTCAATGTCGTGCAGATGGACACATCAAAGATACTTGCCCTGACTTCCAAAATTATCTGATATCTAGGGCACTGAACCCGTTGATTTGCAGCAGTGTACCATGGTGCCCCATATGCCAAGTCTATGGGCATTGACATGAAAAATGTGGATACATGCAAAAGATGGTGACGAAGCCGACAAAATTATATTGCTCATTTTGACGATCTATGGGACATGAAGATAAATACTATCGCACATATGACCTGCTTCAGGAAAGGATGTATGACTCCTACTACATGAAAGGTGAATATCATCACGTAGTACAAAAATCACAGTCACAACCTCAGGTGGTAAAGTATCTACCTCAACCCCAGTATACACCATCACCGTATATGAAGTTTATATTGTCGCAACCGGAACCGTAGTTTGCGTCGCAGCTACAGTTCGCATCACAACTGCAGTATAATTAGATGTTGATGGCTCAACTGTAGTCACGGTATGTTCAAGAAACACACTATGTTCAACATCAGTCAAATCCCCCGCCGCAGCAATTGGGCTCAGCCGCAGTACCAGCAACAAGGAATATTCCGTTGAGTATTTTGGGGAAGAAGAGGAGGCTTTGGTAGAGGAGGAGGACAAGGTTGTAGACCTGTCTAGTGTTACAATTGTGGGGTATTCAGAAATTACCGGAGAGACTTCCCACAATTGCAATGTTCATGTACATAATGCATCTCAATTGATCATACTATCGAGCACTTCCCACAGCCAATCACAAAATGGCAGGAAGGAAATGTTCCTCAGTTGCAGAATCAGAACTAGTTGTAGAATAAAAATCAACTACGAAACCAGAATCAGTTTTAGAACTAGCCTCATAATCAAATTCCACTTTAGAGTCAGACTGTGAATCAACATATGAATCCACCATTGAACCAGAATCCATTGATGAACCAAAATCAAGGGTCAACGATCTCAACAGAACCCAGAACAGAGGATGTCGATGTCATTATTGTCACCCGCAGGGGTGCGATGACCGGAGAGGATGGGCCTTGCCTACAGGTTCGATTGGATGGGAAGAAGAAGGTTTCATTTGATATCGTAACTTAAAGTGATACATTCTTCGAAGCATGGGATGTGATCGGAATAAATCATGGTAAGTCACTTGTTTACGGAATTCCCTCTGCTTTTGATTCTTTATTGGAGGCAGCACCATCGTAGAAGTAGGGTACCTTGCAACACTTCTTTGAGAGTTTCTTGTCACTGGCAAGAGATCCTGATGCTCTAGCCGAGATTGAGAATTTGTTGCATCGCTTGAGTAAGGAGCGGAAGGGCTCCTCAATGAACTCTTTGCATAAGAAAAAGAAAGGAAAAGAAATGTGCTTGAACATTCAAATAGGGTAATATGAAGTAGATTCTGTCATCTTGGATCTAGGATCAGATGTGAATATCTTGACAAAGCAGATATGGAAGAAAATGGGGAGGATGACATTGGGTTGGTCCCCTGTGCAGTTTTGATTGGCTAATCAGGACAAAGTACAACCAATCGGTCATGAGTCAAACTTGATCATAGATCTGGAAGGTATAAAGACCTACGGTGATTTCAATGTGATTGAATTTGTTGATGGGAGAGGCTCCTATCCCGCATTGTTGGGGATTGGATGGGCTAATTATAGTATGGCAGTAATTAACTTTAAGAAGTAGATGATGACATTTGAAAACCCATGACATCCGAGTCATTGCTCCTATGGATCCAAACAAAGGACAGAGATATATTGAACCAGTGAAAGATGAAGTTGTCAAGGGATGGGATCATGATTACAACATTTCAGAGGACTACATCCACCCAACTGCTGATGGAGAACTTGGATAGCATAGCGCTAGTTCGACATCCTCTGATTCTGATGATGCATTATAAAACTAGAAAAATCGCATGCACGAGATGCCAGTCAGGAAAAGTGTTTTGATCACGTAGTCGTTCTACCATGCCACGACTGATATTGTTGAAATACCAATCTACAAAGGGATTCCCGAGTTGTTTGTGTTCTTAATGGAGTTTGAAGAGAAGGTATCAAAACTGCAACGATTGTTGGCGCTAGAGGAAGCACTGAAGGCTACTCCAACACGCTGGTGGATGACTCATAAAAAGATAATTACTGGTTGGGCGTAGTGTCGATGGTTGATGACAGTGCGCTTCAGTGATGCATAAATATATCATACTAGGAGGTACAACGGGTGAAAGGACCCTAGAGGTCACTTGAAGGAATGTTAGACTTTGTGGGAATTGTGACCGAAGGATGAATGGGTCCACTCCTTTGTCCACACATTGGATGAAATGAAAAGATCGTGGTAAGTATCGGTGGAGTTTTGCAGAGAAATAACCACTTGGGAAGAGCTTACAGTTTTCTTTACTCAAAACTTTATTTTCACGGATACCAATCCCGATGTCCACAATGCACTTCAGATCATTCGGGATGTGGTATTAAAGGTAGTACATTAGAGGAAATCTCAACTCAAAATAATAGTTAAAATAATAAAATAATATTTATTAATTTTGGAGGAAGAAAAGAAAAAAACTACTTTTTTGTTTGTATTTTCGACATATCTCCCGGTGTTTTTACTCAAATTTTGATCGGGAGAGCTCTTTGGATGAGGAATTAAATTCCAGATCGAACAATTACCCACTCTGAATAATTTTGACAGACCCTGCTACCCCAAAAACAAGAAATACCTGAAAAAACGTGATGATGATGTCATCATCACATTTTTTCAGGTATTTCTTGTTTTTGGGGTAGAGGAGTCCATCAAAAGTATTTCAAGTGGGTACTCGTTGGATGAGGAATTTAATTCCTCATCCAACAAGCCCTCCCTATCAAAATTTGAGTAAAAACACGGGGAGATATGTCGAAAATACAAACAAACAAAAAAGTAGTTTTTTTATGATACCTATCCCCAAATTTATATTAAAAAAGTGTTTAATACCTATACGGTATTTCAAATCTAAATCAATTTCATTGGATAACACTTGATGACATGGAATTTTAATTAGAGTTAAAAGGCCCATTTTGAGTTGAAATTTCCTCTAATGTCAGTCGCATATCCAGTGGATCCACATGCGAGTTGCCACATACAACTAATGATGGAATGTTATAATGTGTCTGGTGGACCTGAGTATGATGACGAGCTATGGAATATCAATATTATAGAAACAGAAGGGAGTAGGGATGTCACAGCACTAGATATATTGACCAATGCCATGAACCAGCCGCTAAAGATTAGAAAAGTCAATATTGAGACAGAGGAGAACCCAAAATTTGCAAGTATTGGAGACTACAAGGACAAAGAGACTATGGAAAAGATCATGGATCTGCTGCATGAATTTCAAGATATGTTTCCAACCAAATTATTTGAAATGAAAGGGATACTGGGTGATTTAGGGGAGATTAAAATCCCACTAAATACAGATGCAAAACTAGTGAGACAAAGGTCATATCGCCTGAATCAGCGATACAAAGAGAGAGTCAAGGCTGAGCTTGACCAGATGTTGGATGCTGGAACCATTGAGCCAGTGGAAGAATTAGAATGGATCATTCCTATGGTGGTCCAAGACAAGAAAATTGATGAAGTTTGGATTTGTGTCGACCTAAGAAAATTGAATGATGCATGTATACATGATCCATTTCTAACACCATTCACAGATGAAGTACTCGAAGGAGTAGGCGGTCAGGAGATGTACTCTTTTACAGATGGATTTTCTGGTTATCACTAAATAAGAATCGCAAAAGAAGATCAACATAAAACGACATTTTTCACTGAATGTGGTTGCTTCCAATACATAGTGATGCCTTTTGGGTTGAAAAATGTACTTGTGATATTCTCCCAAGTTGTTGTCGCTGCATTCAAAGATTTTATTCAAAAGTTCCTATAAATTTATATGGATGATTGGACAGTGTATGGTTTGATTAGGGATCATCTGGAAAAACTGCGACTGATGCTGGAAAGATGTCGACAACATCAGATTGCGCTGAACTCAAAAACATGGATTTTTTGCGCACCTTTTGGAATGTTGTTGGGTCACATCATTTGCAAGCAAGGATTTTTGGTTGACCCTGCGAAAATAGTGCTCATTTTGAGCTTGCCACCGTTGATATATGTGAATATGCTTAGAGTGACAATAGGGCACACCAGGTATTATCGCAAATTCATTAGAGGGTATGCTGCAATTACTGCCCCTATGGAGAAATTGTTGAAGAAAGATGTTGCATTTGTATGGAGTCAATAATGTCAAGGAAGCTTCAACACATTGAAGGCCAATATGGCTTTGGCACCAATACTTGTGTTTCTAGACTGGAATAAGCTGGAGTTCCATGTCCATGTTGATGCATCATCTGTTGCACTAGGCGTGGTGCTCGCACAACTAGGTGAAGGATATCTTGATCACCCAATCACTTTTGCTAGTCGGAAGTTGTCATTTGCTGAGAAAACCTATACGACCACAGAGAGAGAAGTTCTGGAGATGGTATATGCGCTGCATAAATTTAGGAATTACCTCTTATGTGGTGATTTTAATATGTTTTTCGACCATTCTACTTTGAAGTACCTAGTCGATAAGCCTATGTTGGGGGGGGGGGGGAGATATGATGATGGTTACTTCTCTTTCAGGAGTTTTATTTTCAGATAATTGTGAAGCCGGGTCACTTGAATGTTGGCCCCGATCATTTATCCCGGATTGAGAAAGGAGAAGAGCCAACAAATATTGACAAAGGACTGTAATACACACAGTTGTTCAGTGTTGACATAGCAGATGATCATTATGATCAAAAAATCCAATTTTTGGCGACGGGAGTCACGCTGGAATATTTCTCAACGAGCCAAAAGAAGCAGTTGGTAGTCAAGGCCTCGTATTTCTAGTTGATTGCTGGGAAGTTATACAAACTTGGCTCAGATGAGATTTTGTGGCGGTGTGTCTTACCACATGAACAAGGAGATATTTTAGAATAATCCCATGTGATAGTTGCTGGTGGACACTACAGAGGACGAGCTATTGCAAGAAAGGTGCTTCACACAGGGATCTGGTGGCCCACTTCACATAATGATGCAATGGATCATGCATGGACATGCGATGTGTGTCAACACATTGGGAAACCATCACGGAGGGACAAGATGCCACTAGTGCCACAAGTAACATTGCATCCATTTGATAAATGGGTTGTGGATTTTGTGGGTCCAATTAACCCACCTCGAAAGAGAACTGGTGCACGATACATAATTACAGCAACAAACTATTTGACGAGGTGGGAAAAGGCCACACCGGTCGTGGATTGCACTACTGCAACAGTAGCAATATTCCTATTTGACAACATAAGGAAGTCACTTCATCAACCGCACTGTAAGCGTGGGGAAAGAAGAATTGCAAATACAACATAAGAAAAGTACACCATATCATCCACAGGAAAATGGAACACTAAAAGCTTTTAACAAGATATTGGAGCATGGTCTTACAAAGGTATGTAATTCTAACCAAGATGACTGGGACTTGAATATACCCACAATATTATGGGCATCTCGTACCACTTGAAAGAGATTGATGGGGCAAACACCATTCAAATTGGTATATGGGAAAGAGGCAGTCATGCCTATGGAGTACATTGTTCCTAGTCTACGCATTGCAGCAGTGACAGGCATGGATGATGAAGAAGCGCTAGAGGAGTGTGTGGCACAGTTGCTACAGCTTGAAGAAGAATTATTTATCACAAGTTTCGATCAACGTGTTGAGAAGGATCGCTAGAAGGCTTGACATGATCACCACATAAAGAAAAAACAATTTCAACAAGGATATTTGGTACTGTTGTACGACAGTAAATTCCTGAAGCATCCAAGTAAGTTACAGATGAATTGGTTAGGTCCATATCTTGTTAATTCTATTACTTTTGGAGGCGCGGTTCAACTGCAGCAGTTAGATGGAACAATGCTACCAAAACTGGTGAATGATAGTTGACTGAAGCCTTATAGGACAGGGCTGCAACCTCACAGTGCTTAACGCACCGCGCACAAAATAAATAAATAAATATATATATATATATATATATATATATATATATATAATATAGGATCATAGATCAAGGGAGGACGCACCAACAGGAAGTGG
>LPNX010115401.1:914310-934410 GCA_001517045.1 Pseudotsuga menziesii
AGGTCATGCTACGATAGCTGCTGGGCTGTGAGCAGACGTCACATCAATAATCAATGAAGATAGTTAAAGTAGTTAAACAACGACACTTTTATAAGTGATGTGTAATGATAGCGGATCCAATTGGTGCGTTGGCAGAATCGATGACATATTGATCGGGTAGATAATTAATGATTTAGTCATGATGATTGAATTGATGTCATAATGATGACGTCTGAGTTGAGTTGGCACTATAAGTGGAATCCTACTATGGTCGGAAGACACCATTGATAATAATTGAATTACGTTGAGTTATAGAAGTTACCGAGTTCTCGAGAGGGATGTTGAGAAAATATAAGCAGAGTAAGGAAGTTGCTAAGTCCGGAGAGGATATGAGCTTAGTAAGTCGAGAAGGGAATTGGTACAGTATGCAGAGAAACCCAGACACCATTGAGATTTTGAGTGAGTGAGATTCTCCACTCAGACGAGTTGCAATTGAAGAAGAAGTCACAAGTATGCAAGTTGGCTCATCAACGAAGAGGAAGGCACGAAATCCTATCTCCCCAGTATCACAAAAGCGACAAACCAAAATGACTACAAGGGCGCATAGAGAGGGTACACCACAGACGAGGCCATCGATCCCTGAATTTATGGATTCTATTGTTATAGCAAGGGTGTCTATCAAGGACATTCCTGGATACATCCATCCTAGTCATCCTGGAGAGCAGGCCGGGAAACCCACGAAGAATCAGTGATACCATATCAGGATGCCAGCGATACCACAAGGGATGGTATGCACTTCTGATATTGTGCCTGCACTGATGCAGCTAAGGTAGGAAGACCATGACCTGCTTGCCTTAGAGGATTTCGCGAAAGAGTCGTATCTGCCAATGGTATCAGTAGAAGGCTCCCCGATCGAGAGTATTCCAATGGATTGGGAAAGAGGATTGGACAAAGCTGGATTACTCGGGTTGATCAATATGCCGCACTTTGGGTGGCCAACTACGGCGAATGCATGTGTGAAATGACTCTTAGCATGTTTTCATGGTGGGTATTTATGGCTACATGAGTCGGTAGCAGTCACAGTGGAATTGATTTCAGCAATAACGGGGCTACCCAAATATGGGCTAGACCCCTCATAGTATATCCGAGGCAAAGATAATGATAGAAAGTTGGTAATGACTCTAAAGAAGTGTTATACTCTAAAGCGCGATGGGAGATCTTACCACATTAATAGCATAAATGATCATGCGGTATGTATTGGTGCTAGGATTTTGGCTAGTTAAGTAGTAAGGAAGAACCTCCCAGTTCAGTGTAATTCCGGGGTGGTCGCACGTGCCGATTTATGTGCGCAAGGCAGCAAATGAATTGGTCCCTTTTTCTATTGAACCAACTAATGGAGGATGCAGAGGCTACATAGGAAGGTGCAAGATCATTTACATACAGTTGGCTCCTCATTTTGATTGCATTAGTAGCTTGGATGGAACCAAAGGATTACCAAGGGATGGATGTCAAAGCGGTAGAGGCATGTAAAGGTTCCAGATATCGAAACTTATGGTGGGTTAAGGATGCAGAGAGAGTGGTAAATTGCTCCATTCAATTTTGGATCTACTGGGAGGCATTGTAGGTGACATCATCAAAAGTTCCATGATTGACAGAGGAAGCTACAACAAAGTATCAAAGGATTGTGCATTTTGAAATCGAACGCCACACTATTTATGTTCATGTGTGGTGAGACTCTGCCAAGAAATGGGTACCAATGAGGTACAAATATTTTGATACAGAACTGGATGTAGGGATTAATTATTGGCCTGCGGAGTGGTGAGAATTGATTAGTATAGTCGAAGCTTCAATAGAAAAACCGACGGATGCACCTGAGGATCCCGTATGCAAAGGCGACTACCAATTGGATGATGAATCATCAACAAAGACACCTAATAACCCAAAAAATCAACACATACTCCACGGAATCATAGAAAATAAGCGCATGGATCAAGTTGCAAACAACAACACCGTGTCAGCAATGGAAGCACAATTGCACCGACTTGTCAAGGCTGTCAATGATGCGACTGATGCCGCCGCAAAAGAAATGAAGAAATCATCATAGGAAGGATTTGTCAATGTAGGAACTAAATTGGATTCTGTTTATAATATCATTTTGCAAAGTGTACCAGATAGTGCAACTGTGCAAGAGTACATGTCAATCAGCACTGAGCCATGGGCTAGGAATGTTGAAATTCCCTCGACCATGATTGACACCGGATGGGAGGAATTGAATACCTCCCTGCCACAGCTGCAGTCCATTTCCTTGGATATCAATAGGCTATCCACCAAGATGTTGGTATCCACGCAGCAAGTGGCAAACCAGGAATTGGCTGATCGACANATCCCTCCCTGCCACAGCTGCAGTCCATTTCCTTGGATATCAATAGGCTATCCACCAAGATGTTGGTATCCACGCAGCAAGTGGCAAACCAGGAATTGGCTGATCGACAAAAGAATATCATCGACCAATACTTGCGGTCATAGGAGAAAGTAGGCTTCGTGCAAAAAGAGATCGAAGAATTGCGTCGAGCCAAGGATAAATTGACCAAGGCTAAAGCAAAGGAGATAGAGGTCTTAAAGAAATCACACGAGGAGTTGGAATCAGTAGTAGCAGATGCCTGTTAGTATGTCTTGGAGAGCACTGTAGAAATGGATGCGATAACCAAAGCAAAGAAACTTGGAGCTATTATCGAGTAACTACAGAGTGAAACCAGTATTTTGGATACTTTGATACACCCCTCTACATAACCAGAATAGATAGCTGCAAGGAAGGATGAGATAGAAGAGCTGGCCACACAGCTCAATGAGTTAGAGAAGGACACCAAGAAAGTCACAGATGCCACTACGCAAGTTTGGGGCAGCATATTACAGGACGAACAACTAGAGCAACTAACTACATAGTTGCAAGAAGAAAATGGGCAATTGGTGACCCTGAACATGTCACTCAAATAAATTCCATTTATGATGCAAATCATGAAGGCGTCGGAGCTAAAGGAGCTGCAACAATAAGTCGTAAGCGCAAGGGAAAGGCAACAACAACACAATGCACAGTTAGACGAGTTTCAGGAGATTGGAGCACAGCTATCCATGAGAGCAGTTTCTACACTCCAAGCCGCACAAGAAGTTGTTACGAATATGGTTGAGCACCCTGTCAACCATGATCTAAAGGCGAGCTAAGATATTATGGAATGAGTCAAGGATCAAGTCAAATCGATCAATTAGCATTTTGCATATTTCAAAGCCAAGATCGTTGATTTTACCATGTCCAGCTAAGCGTGGCTCGAGGGAAAGCTACAAGATTGTGTTGGGGGCTTGTTGTCAGGGGTTTGGGACAAGCTAGTTTTGCGGCATCACGAGTGCCATGCAAGATCAGAAGACATCGCATAAGTGAAAGATGGCGTGCATGGCAGGAAAGAGACCATTTTATGTATTTTATGTCAATTTTTGTACTTTGGACCTTATTTTGCGGATATTGTTCATTATTTTGTAGATTCAGTTAAGAATTGGTTAAGAGTTAGTTAGAAGTGGACCTTCAAGGTAAAGGCGTAATCATATAAAATAGAAGTAGGATTAGAAGAGAGGGGGATACCAAGAGCGAAGAATGAGAATTGATAGTTTGAGAATCAATTGAATTGTTGTCTGTTTTTTAATCTGTCGTTTATTGCACAAAATTAATATGATAAGACAAAGGTTGATCTAAACTACTGTTATCTTTTTGTCTCTTTATTTCTTTTGGTTTCTACAAATCCAATGGTGAATGTTAATTGAATATGCGACATGGATATTTGATGCAATGTGTACTGCTTTTAAATGATGTTATTTATCTAGATTTGTTTACGCAACAACATGACTATTTCTATTATGAATGAATGATTCAATATTTTAAGAGAAATGATTAATGGTTTTGTTGATGATTTAGTAACTGGTCAGATATGGTAGATAAGTTGATGAATTGTCGATGCACATAGTTGTATTATATTCTGCGGAAACTTGGTTCCGATAGCTCTCCCTCAAATATCTCGGGTGAGACTTCATCCGCTTCGCGGGTATTGCCAGACAGTGTAAAATATGTCTGGGTCGGTGCTCAGGGAGATTGTGGTAAGCTGAGCGTCGGCAGAGTGGGAACCCCTGTCGATTGGGGTTTGTTGGTTAGGTTTGCGCCAACAATGAATTCAATATAAACTCAAAGGGTTAAAATATCCACCCTCTTAGATAATCAGCTCCCATAGAATGGAAAAGATCCTAAAAAGGGATTGTATTGGAGTTATTGCTAGAATTTACTCTATGGAAATGAAGTATGAATACGAAAATATTCCAGATGATTAAAAATGTATCTTGGAAAAGCACCATATATTCTTCCAAGATATTCTTGAAGAACTACCTCCATCCATATATTAGGAACATCAAATTGAACTCATTCTTAGAACTGGTCCTAATAAAAGGCCTTATAAATATCTAATCAAACAAAAATGGGAGAATGAGAAAATGGTACAATACATGTTAGATGCATGTATTATTCATCCAAATAGGAGTTCATTTTTAGTACCAGTAATGATTATTAGAAGAAAGGTAATGCTAGTAGTATCTTCCCTAATTACAGAGATCTAAACAAAATCATCGTCAAGGATAAATTTCTGAATACAAATATTAATGAGATAATAGATGAGTCCCATGGAATGTCTTAATTCACAAACTTAGATATAAAATCATAATACCCAAAATCATATTAAACAAGAATACATTCACAACGTAGTTTTTATAACACATGAACGACCTTATGAGTTTTTAGTGATTTCTTTTGGATGAACTATTGCTCCTACTTTTCAAAGCCTTGTGGACCAAAAATTTCAACCTTATCTTTAAAAGTTTTTGTTGGTTTTGTTTGATGATATACTTATTTATATCAAAACATGGGAAAAACAAATTAAACATGTGGATCAAGTCTTACAAATTCTTGAGAACAATCAATTGTATGTAAACATATCCAAATGTCCTTTTGGGAAACAAGAATTAGAATACTTGGTTCATATTGTTTAAAAATAAGGGGTTTCGATGGATCCTCAAAATATTGAATTCATAAAAAAATGGCCTATCCCTAAGTACATCAAGAGCCTTAGAGGGTTTTTGGGTCTTACCTAGTATTACAAGAAATTTGTTAAGAACTATGCATGCAGTGCAAGTCCACTCACATATCTCTTAAAGAAAAATTCATTTGTATGGAAAGAAGAATCCACCTTTGCATTCTCTAAAGGATGATATGTCTTCTACAAAATATTAGAAAGACCTTATTTTAGTAAAATATTCATAGTCAAATGTGATGCATCAGAACAAGAGTAGTATTGATGCGAAAAGGGAGGCCACTGGATTTTCAAAGAAAATAATTCAAAAGACATGGTGACATATACATATGCAAAAGGAATGGCAGTTATTTTGCGTGTAGTAAAGAAATGGGGACAATGTCATTGGGAGACACTTTAAATTAAAGTCATACCATGACAACCTAAAGTATTCTTTGGAACAAAGAGTGTCATTAGAAGAGCAACAAAAATTGGTAGCGAAAATATAAGGGTTTGATTTTAAATAATCTACAAAAAAGGTAAGGAAAATGTGGTAGCAAATTCCCTTTCCAGAATACAAGAATCCTTCAACTTTCATTACATGACATCTTCCATTCCTATGTGGTTGGAAGGATCTCTCCATGAATGGCAATAATATAATAGTACTAGACAAAATATAGTGTCTAAAAGAAGGGAATATCTCTATGGAACATTAGGAATGGAAGAGAACTATTCATTGGTACAATGGTAAAATAATTCTATGCCCTCAATCAAAGTTGATATAACAAATATTAACGGATTATCATAACTCTCTAATGGAAGGACATTCATTAGAGTAAATTTCAACTCAAAATGGGCCTCCTAAGGAAAATTAATAAAATAATATTTATTAATTTTGGAGGAAGAAAAGAAAAAACTACTTTTTTGTTCGTATTTTCAACATATCTCCCTATGTTTTTACTCAAATTTCAAATGGGAGAGCTCGTTGGATGCGGAATTAAATTATGCATCCAACGAGTACTGACTCTGCATACTTTTTAACGAGCCCCGCTACCCCAAAAATAAGAATTACCTGAAAAAAATGTGATGATGACATCATCATCACATTTTTTCAGGTATTTCTTGTTTTTGGGGTAGCGGGGCCCATCAAAAGTATGCCGAGTGGGTACTCGTTGGATGTGGAATTTAATTCTTCATCCAACGAGCTCTCCGGATCAAAATTTGAGTAAAAACACAGGGAGATATGTCGAAAATATGAACAAAAAAAGTAGTTTTTTTTATGATACCTATCCCCAAATTTATATTAAAAAATTGTTTAAGAGGTACTCCCTTTTTGAAATATTAAAGCATTTTGATTGGATAATACATTATGACATGGAATTTGTATTATTTTTGGAAGGCCCTTTTTAAATTGAAATTTCCTCTAATGCAAGTTTCCTTAAGACTTATCAAATGATTAAAATGGAATTTTTGGGGGAACGGGTGAAGAAAGATATCCAAACATTTGTACAAGAATGCCAGGTGTTCCAAAGAAGTAAGGTTGAGGCAATCAATCCTTCATGGTCACTAAAACATTTACATTTATTGAATGAAAGATGGGAAGATATATCAGTGAAATGCATTACAAGTTTACAAAAATCACAAGGTAAGGAAGCCATTTTTATGGTTGTGTATAGACTCACAAAATATGCACATTTTTATGGAATTCAAAGTACATATACTACAAGCCAAGTGGTTGAAGTGTTAATGAAGGAAATTCATAGACTTCATGGATTCCCTAAAGTAATCATCAATGAATGAGATCCAAAATTCACAAGGAATTTTCAAAAAGAGTTATGGAAGATAATGGGAACAATGCTAGCTATGAGTTCAACATATCATTCACAAACATTTGTACAAACAGAAATTGTTAACAAATTTTTAGAGGGTTATATTTGTTGTTTTGCTTCAAACAAGGAATTTCAATGGGTCAATTGAATTCCTTTCGAAAAAGAGTGGTATAATAACCATCGATCACACATATACAAAACATGTCTCTATTTGCAGATATTTATGCTTATCAAACTCCTAGTATCACATAATTTTTGCAGCACCAATCCAAACTACAACAATATATGCACGTAGGGAAAAGAGTAAAGAAACTTTGCAAATCCTTAAAAAAAACTTCAAATGGCTAGAGAATAGGATGAAGCAGAAATCATTTCAACATAGAAGTGAAAGAAAATTTGAGTAGGGTCACTAGGTATATTTGAGACTATAACCTTATAAGCAATCTACTTTCAAAGAAAAGAAGAATAAGAAATTATCCCCAAATTTTACGAACCTTGCGAATTATTCACTAGATTTATAAAGTGTCCTATGGGTTATATTTTCCTTTATACCACTTTCATAAGGTTTTTCATGTATCTTTCCTAAAAAAGGATTTGAGACATACTAAGCCGGTGCAACCAAAATTTCCAGAATTGGATGAAGGAAGGTGATTCTGGAACCAAAAAAGGTTATTGATTGACATTCACTATCTCTTCTAAATAGAAGCATTATGGAGTACCTAATCAAGTGGAATGATATGTCGCCAGAAGAAGCTACATGGAAAAGCGACCAATTCATGAAAACACGTCTTCAATTACAAACTTCAAGGGAAAAGCTTCTATAAATAGGGTGGGTTGAACAAAGTTTGCTCAAACAAAGATTACCAAAATATTTGGAATATTAAATAATCCATAATAAATAATGAGTAAATTGTATAAATATGAGATAAGATATGATAATATTACAACTTGAAGGTTCGATATATATACTGCCCTTTACTAATGGTCATGTATTTTCTATAAGACACTTATTTTTTGTAAAACCTCTTTATTAATTAATTATTGTTATTGTTGTTGTTGTTGTTGCTGTGACTATTATTTATATTTACATTTACATGTATATATATATATATTATATCATATTTCCTTCATCTTAGAGATGCTTTATCCTCAAATCATGATTATGGACGACAATCGTAACGCTTTATCTTAGAGATGCTTGATCGTAACGCTTTCTCATGATATTTTGTGTCGGTGGGTGCGATGCTTGATGAAATGAGACAATACATTCTTTTAATCATTGAGTGAAAATGTTGTGTCATATGGGAAGTGTTCCATCCAAGGACTACCTTTAATGGAATTGTTTTTTGATCGATTTTCCACATAGAACCTCTCATTTTTTTCTTCATTCAAGTTGTCAATTTTTTCTTCATACTCTTTTAATGTAGTAGTTGGTTTGTCTATAAGAAGAATACTATTTAATTTCCTCTTGACTTCATCATATGTCATAACGAATCTTTAGATGATGATCATGTATTCAAGTCGGTTGTGGAGTGTTCGTAGAAACCTCAACTTTTTGTGCTTTGGGTGAGTTATGGGTTGATAAGAATTCAATTGAGTTTGTATTTGTTCCTCTTTTGGGTGTTTGAATTTGAGTGTCTGGTGGATTTTCTATTGGGCTAGTCATAATTTCCTTGTCGATGATTAATATTTTGCGATCTAACTCTTCTTGTAAAGATTTCTTATCATGCTTTAGTTTTTTAATTTGTATAAGTCTTGAATGTGTCTCCTAAAGCATAAGAGTTCTTCTGTAACGTCCCCATACCCCATAATGTGTATTAATTAAAAAAATTCTTCGAGAACCCTTATTCTCCCTTCAACTAGAGGGCATGGATGTTAACACACTCTTCAACCTTCATTCTTAGGGTTAGAGATTCATGTACATCACTGTAATAGTCGCTCCGCCATTAACATATCCATTATGTGCATAGAAAACCTTCTTCTGCATTGAACATGTTCTTTTCGCACTTCGTCCTCCTCACTTCCACTTTCCTCCTTTCGATTTCCATCTCATGAATCAGAACACCAGGTGCGAAGGAGATATTCAACCACTCTTATGTCTTCCACCTTCCTCTCTTCCGTTTTCTGCCTTTCTGACCTCGAAACTCAGAAATCATAACTTTAACAATCGACAGAGATGTTCAATCATCATTCCACATTCTGAACTCTTGATTTCTGCCTTCGGCTATGGAAATCGAGAATCGTAAAAGCAAATTTCAACCGAAATGTTCCATTCATTTTCCATCTTCTACATCCCACCCTTCTTACTTTCACTACGAAACTCGAGAATTAGAAAACCAACTTCCAACAGAATCATTCAATCCACTTTTCGTATTCCGCATTCCACCTTTTTAGGATTATAATCCTCCCTTGTCCAATTTGGTCATTTATGTCTAAATCAGGATTCATATCTAAATCAGGAGTCCTTTCAGTCTATTTTTAGTCACTAGCACCACTGGGTCCACTTGGCCTAATTAGGGCACATGTACCAGTTACTAAAGTGTGGGGAACACTAGTTGAGGCCAACTTCCACTGATTGCACTTGCATGCATCAATTTAGAAGCTTCCTATATCAATCCATACAAATTAGGAGCCATTGGGAGTGATGATACCAACCTTCATTAGTTGAGTTCAGGTTGTGACTAGTCAAGCTCGTTTAGGAGTCAGTTACATTCAGATCTATCATGTTACACTCAGTTAACTCTAGGTTTGCATGGATGGATGCAAGTGGGGCGCATTTACTCACCAACCTCGGTTAGTGAGACTATGTAACACTGAATTAGACACTTGAGTTGTGATTTTGAACTCTGATGAACTCCTATAATGATTTAGACAAGGTCAGTTAACCATTCAGTCAAGTAGAGTCAAACCAATTCCAATTTCCTCACATGGATTTGAGTTACATGAGGCTATTTAGCCATTGTACTTCATTGTAATTAATTATCTAATTATTTTTTATTAATGAAAGGATTCACATTTGCAAGCCATTTTTGCACTGTTTCATTATTCACTTGCTGAGTAAAATTGTATGATCTATATTATGAGTTGTGTGTTGGTCCATAGATCTATGTTCTCAATTTAATATGGTAGCAGAGCTTCGATAGGACAAGGCACTTCTCCTACTACAAATTCATAATTGGATTAAAAAAAAAATTGAGCAAAATTGCTCCTTCCAGTACTGCACCAAAAGCGGAGAATTTACCACTTAATATCCCAAGCAAAGGAATTGGCGATCAAGCTTGCTTGATCAACTAAGCTAGGTGTGAAGGAAATTCCAAAAGTGCATACTGTCAACCTTACTTTGTCTGTTTGATTGTGTGATTTACAGGTTTATCAGTCTCCTTCACTGCATTCACTACAAGCAACTCAGTCTCCTTCATTGCATTCGCTACAACAACTCAGTATCCTTCATTGCATTCTAAATAGCCCCTCCAATGGAGCTTCTTACTCCTTTCAACTACCACCAGTGAAAGGAGTACATGGAAATGCATCTACGCTCCAAAAGACTCTTTAGACTCACAATGGAGACAGAGGCAGAGTCAATTCATTATGTTGACAAAGAAAAGTACTGGAATAGGATTGATGAAGCATATGGATGCTTGTGCCTCTCAATCTCTCGAGATATTCTCTTCCACATCAATGGATTGAAGACTCCCAAGCAGGTTTGGGATAAGATTGCTTCCTTATTTTAAAAACAGGATGACATGATGATCTATTAGATAGAGAATGAGTTGATTTCTCTTCATCCAGCCAATTTTCAAACACTAAATGAATTCTTCACCAAATTCAAGAATCTAGTGTTCCATTTGAAGCCATGCAAGGTTGAGAAGGAGGATGATCAACTCATCCTTGCCATTCTCTCAAAACTTGGTGTAGGCTACTTAGTCTTTGTATCAACATTTCATTTAGTGAATCTCACTACTCCAAATTGGAGGATGCCTACTCTTAACGCCTTCATTGAATCTCTCACCTAGGAGCATGACAAGTTGATACAAATGGGAATCATTTGATCTTCCAAATATCATGCACTGGTTGTTGGAGGACATAAGGTAGTGAATGATAAAGGGAAGAAAAAGGATGAGTCTCCTGTGGAGAAAGAGCAGTCAAATGATCCTTCATGTTCAAGAAGAAGCAAGAACAATGGTAAAGGATAGACCCTATGTTCTTACTGTGGAAGGGGCTTTCATCCAGAAATCTCCTGTATGAGAAGAACAATTGATGATGTGGCTCTTCTTCTAAAGAAACATAACATTACTATACATGCTAATGCAAGGAATGTTGACCATAGAGAAGAAACTGAAGAACATGAAGAGACATGCCATGCACTGAAGGCTAGCTGCTCAACAGCACATGCCTTCCTCATTGATTATGTAGCTTCCAATCATATGGTTGGATCTAGAGAATCATTCTCTTCCTTGAAGTCTTTTGATGGTCCTAGTATTCAGATGGGAAATGATAGTCAAATTTGAGCCAAAGGGAAGGGTTCCATCAATCTTAAACATGGAAAGTTCAAAGATGTGCTTTATGTGCCCTCCTTAGCTACAAAATTGTTACCTGTATACCAGATGACTCATACTGGCTCTCCAAAGCAAGTGATATTTGGTCCTGGCTCAGTGGAGATCACAAATATCTCTACTGGGAACATCATAGTGAAGGGTGCTACAAATCATGCCTCAAAGGCATATGAGTTCTCACACGTCATGCCATTTTCAGAACCAGTGCACTCTCAATAGCCACTTGCTAGGGAAGGTAAAAACATTCCATCTACTTCTTTTGCAGCTTCTACTAATATTGCATAACTAGTTGTATCAATTTATGAGATTGAGATTTAGGGTGATTCAGATCCATATCCATTCCCTACTCCCAAGTGGGAAGCTAGGAAGATGAATGGAAATCCATCTGACACTCAGAAGAAAAAGAACCTTGCGCTATGTCATGCAATCTTACCTCCTTCAGAGAGATGCAACAAACTCCCTATAAGATGCTACATGGAAAGGGCTCAACTACATTGCATTCAAAATAATAGAGTGGATCATACACCTCTTCACATAGAAAGAGGCAAAGGTTACATTACTCCTTTCTTCCATCATAATTTTGGGAAAATATGGAGAAGTATACATGCTAGGCCCCAGGATACTTGTGCACAAACCATCCTACATGCTACTTCGCTACATCACAGAGATTGTAGCAACATCTTTTCATGTTTTTCAAACTTGAATCTTGATTCTGTCTGCTTATTTAGAGGGGGGGATTTTTTTCCCATGTGGTTTTCTCCCCAACTCCTTGTGTTGAGCAGTTACTTTACTTGTTGTAATGGGTGACCTATGGTCTTAGTTACCAAGGCCCAAAAATTTTCCAAGTTAGCATTTAGGGGGGTGTTAGGATTGAAATCCTCCCTTGTCCAATTTTGTCATTTATGTCTAAATCAGGAATCATGTCTAAATCAGGAGTCCTTTCATTCTATTTTTAGTCACTAGCACCATTGGGTCCACTTGGCCTAATTGGGGCACATGTACTAGTTACTAAAGTGTGGGGGACACTAATTGAGGCCAAATTCCATGATTCATTTTCATTCATCAGTTTAGGAGCCTCCAAGATCAATCACTACAAATTAGGATCCACTGAGAGTGCCGATACCAACATCCATTAGTTGATTTCAGTTGCTGACTAGTCAAGCTCATTTATGAGTCAGTTACGTTTAGTTCTGGCATGTTACACTCAGTTCTACTCAGATAGAACTAGGTTTGCATGGATGCATGTAGGTGAGGCGCATTTACTCACCTACCTCAGTTAGTTAGACTAGTTAACATTGAATTAGACAGTTGAGTTGTGATTTTGAACTCCGATGAACTCTGATAATGATTTAGAAAAGATCAATTAACCATTCAATCAAGTAGAGTCAAACCAATTCGGTTTTCCTCACATGGATTCGAATTGCATGAGGTTATTTATCCATTGTACTTCATTGTAATTAATTATCTAATTACTTTTGATTAATGAAAGCATTCATAGTTGCAAGCCATTTTTGCACTGCTTCATTCTTCAATTGCTGAGTAAAATTGTATGATCTATCTTATCAGTTATGTATTGGTCCACAGATATATGTGCTCAATTTAATACACCTTTCCGCTGCAGAACTCAGGAATCAGAAGAATAACTCTTTATATTAATATTTTTCCAGTTTTTCACCTCCTTCCTTCTGCAGGCGGATTCCAGGGTACGGAAAACCCACTTTCTGCCTTATCTTTTCTCCTGATTTCCACATTCCACATTTTGTCTTCCACGGGAGGATCCCGAAAGTTGGAAATCCCACATTATGCTTCAATTAAACTTCTTTCTCTTACCTCCCACAATCCGCCTTCCATTGCGGATCCTAGGGTGTGGAAACACTTAGATCAGCTGCAACTGACTCTTCAACCAGGATTTTCTAGCCTCCAAGGACTTAAGGAAAATGCATTGAACATACAAGGAAATTACAAAAGTAACATGCAGGGAAATATACACAATTGAACCTCCACTTAATCATCATCATTCATTCAACATGAACATATTGATTCATAGACAAATACATGGCATAAAAAAGAATAACAGAGATACTTATGCAATAGTGGATACTACTTCATTCATAGAAAGCATTCTCCCTTATCAATTCATCATATTCATTCATAATCAACTTTAATGCCTAAACAAGAATAACAGAGAATACTTGTCTTGGATGATGGAGTTGTCCCGCAACTATCTAGGTGACTACAATGTTCCACCCAACCATAGGCCGATGTGTTCATAAATATCTTAACACACTTCCACCCCCAAGTTGGGCATGATTTCCACAAGGAACTAGGGAACAACATGATTACATATAGTCAAACCCACCTACAGTTGGGTTTCTCAGACTATCCAAGGAAACAAGCCAAAACAAAACAAGACACAACCAAACCAACTAACAGTTGGGATTATCAGGATGCTAAGGAAATGGAAAGGTAGAATTTCTAAGCTAGTGAGATTAACCACATATCCATGGACACCTACACAAGATATATCTTGGCCTCCTCAATACCTACACCACCCAACACAAGGAAGTATTCGCTTCACTTCTACACAGTTCCCTCAGGCCATACCTTCCCTTCTACTGCTCTTCCAGGTGAGCAGAAAGGATTTACAATCCCTCTTGATCTGTCTATGAGGTTCATCTCTTCACTAGGTTTATCATCCAATTTTGGGCCTCTTCCACTCCTAGGTATTTAAACATAAACAAGGATGCACATCACAAAAATACACAAGGAAAACACAACACACGGGATTCACTCTGTAACACAGAGAAAACCACTACGGAACCACTCGTCCACGACTTAGCTAGCAGAACAATGCATAATCATGAGTGAGTGACTCCAACATCAATCATGAATGAAAAAAATATCCTTGGAATGAACCCCCACACTTGGTAAAATATAGATAATCTAGTAGGCACGCATTCATGTGGGTTTACTTGCTGCAAAAGTAAGAATACGGGTTCTACAGACTGCAGACTTACAGGCTTTCTCAGTCAAGCCATTAGACTTCCATGCCTTGCTTTTCCGAAGGAATTAACTGCCTTATCCACCTTATGGAAGAATTTAATGATTGAGGACAGAGGACACAAAGGTAGTTGATGGTTTCATGGGTTTCCCCATTGACATCCGGTCACACCCTATTGGCTCAGGGGGTTTGACTAACTCCCCACCCTATCCCTTATGGAATCATGCCCCCATCTCTTTAACGTTTGCATTCCCATAAGTAGATGTGTTATTATATTAATTTGTACATCTAAATGATATATCAAAATATACAATGTCTGACTTAGAACCAAAACCATAAGTATCAACCTTAATCACCTGTCCCAAAACATCAACCAATGGCAAAGGACTTGAACTTGAGCTCCTCGCCATGATATCAATAAAGTATATACATCATTTACCATATTAATTCCATGGGGTCAAAATTGGGGTATTAGATTCCCCTCCCACTTACAACAACACTGTCCTCGGTGCTTTAGAAATTAAACAAAAATGCTACACTGGAACCACCTCAGTGCTCTGCAAAATTGAACAAAAATGGATGTTTCAATTGTATGGCATCCTCCATATCCCATGTAGCATATTCAGGATTTTAGTGCTCCCATTTAACCTTTACCTGTCCAATGGCTCTATTCCAGAGCACAGTAACCTTCCTATCGAGGATGCACAATGGCTCGGTTTGGAACTCTCCCTCGGGTTCCACTTGAATCACATCCCAATCAATCACATGGTTAGGGTCATGTACATATTTCTTAAACAAAGAAACATGAAAAAAATAATGAGCCCTAGTGCTAGCAGGAAATGCAATTCTATATGCAACTTCCCTATTCTTTCAAGCACTTCAAACATCCCACGGTATCTAAGAGACAACTTGGCACAATTTCCAAGATTCAAGGAACTCTTCCTTGCCCTCACTCTGAGGTAAACATGATCCCAGACACTAAACTCTCTTTCCACCCTATGCTTATCTGCATAGATTTTCTATCTGTCCTGGGTTTCTTTTAGATTCTTCCTGATCTTTGCAACCTCCTGATCCATCTCCTTGAGAAATTATGGACCAAGCATAATCTTGTTCATTGGATTATCCCATGTCACAGGTGGCATATACCTTCTTTCATACAAGGCTTCATATGGAATCACCCCTAAGGAATCTTGTTGTCCATTATTATAAGCAAACTCTACCAAGTGTAGATAATCCTCCCACTTGGATGGTTTTTCCATCACATACATGTGAAGCATGTCTTCAAGCACTTGATTCACTCTCTATGTTTGTCCATCAGTATGAGGATGGTAGGATGTGCTGAAGTTTAACTTGGTACCCAAATATGCAAACAAACCCTTCCAAAAATCAGAAGTGAACTTAGGATCCCTGTCAAAGACTATTGCCTTAGGCAATCCATGCAATTTGAAAATATCCTTCATGAATATATTTGCAATAGCATCAGTCTTATATGTGGACTTGAATGGTATAAAATGTGTTTCATTTTTCAACTTGTCCACCACAACCATGATGGAATCATGTTGTCTCCAATTATTGACAATCCTGTAATGAAATCCATGGAACAACTTCCCATTTCCATTATGGGACTCGCAAAGGATGCAACAAACCTGTTGGATGTTTATGCTCAACCTTCACCTGCTGAAATTTCATGCACTTTGAAATATACTCAGTAATGTCCTTCTTCATTCTTGGCCAAAAATACTACTTTCTGTTGTAGAAATTGTCTTCTGATATCTTGGGTGACCAGAATATGGAGCTTGATGGATTTCATCCATAACAATTCTCCTCAAGTTTTCTACACTTGGAATATAAATTTTGTTTTTATAAGTAAGAATTACATATTCTTCTAATTTATATCCCTCATACCTCTTCTCAATACTTTGTTGTTGCATTTTGTCCTTGATCTACACATACATTTCATCTTCAATAGTATGATTAACAATCTGACTAGAAAATACTAGGAGATGTCAAGTGCATTTCATGCACCTTCCTGTTGAGGGCATCAACCACTTTGTTTTATTTTCCCTTTTTGTTTTTCATTTCAAAATCAAACTCACGTAAAAACTCCAACCATCTATCTTGCCTAGAATTTAGAGTTGGCTGATCAAACAAATATTTTAGACCATAGTGTTCTTTCCTTAACTCAAACTTTCTTCCCATTAAGTAATGCCTCCACATCCTGAGAGAATGTACTATGGCTGCAAGTTCTAAATCATGAGTGGTATAGTTCTTCTCCTGATCCTTCCACTTTCTTGACTCATAGCATATCATGTGGTTGTCTTGCATAAGAACTCCTCCAAATCCTTAGCCACATGCATCAGTACACACCACAAGGTCTTTTATGGATATACAATCTTCAAGACTGGTGCACTTGTGAAGAGATCCTTCAACTGCTGGAATATTTCTCCACACCTTGGTGTCCATTCAAATTTTATTCCCTTCCTTCGCAAGGAAGTGATTGGGTGTGCAACCTTGGAGAATCCTTCAATGAATTTCTTGTAGTATCCTGCAAGGACCATAAAATATCTTATATCTGACACATTTCTTGGGGTAGGCTAATTCATGATGTCCTCAATCTTTTTAGGGTCTATAGATATTCCCTCATCTGGGATAATGTGACCCAAATAATGAATCCTATCTTTGTAAAAGTCACACTTGCTCAACTTTGCATATAGCTTATGCTCACTGAACAATTTCAATTTCAATCTCACATGTTCTTCATGCTCTTCCTCATTCTTATAATAAATAAGAATGTCATCAAGGAAAACAAGAACAAACTTGTCCAAATACCTGCTAAAGACACTATTCATAAGGCACATAAATGTAGTTGGTGCATTAGTGAGGCCAAATGGTACCATTACAAACTCATAGTGTCCATAACTTGTTCTGAAGGTTTTCTTATGAATGTCTTCATCCTTGATTATTACCTGATGGTAACCAAACCTTAAGTCAATCTTGGAAAATAACTTTGCTCCTCTCATTTGATCAAAGAGGTCATCGATCCTAGGAAAAGGGTATTTATTATTCATAGTGAATTTGTTTAGTTGTCAGTAATCAATACACAAATTGAGTGTACCATATTTCTTCTTCACAAACAAAACTGGTGCTCCCCAAGGAGACACACTCGGCCTGATATACTTCTTCTCCAACAAATATTGTAGTTGCATATCCAGCTATAACATTTTTGGGGTGCTCATCCTGTAGGGTATCTTAGACACTGGTACTGATCCTGGCACAAGTTCAATTGTGAAATCAATGTCCCTGTTTGGAGGAAGCCCTGGAATCTCATCAGGAAAAAAATCCTTGAATTCCTGCAACACATGAAAGTCCACCAACCTAGGAGTTTCATTCTCTACTGCCTCTAGCACATGGGTTGCATACACTCTGCAACCTTTCCTATAGAGCTACTTCAGTTGCATGGCTGAAATCTTCCTAACAGAGATCACGTTTGGAATGCCTCTTACAACCCTTAGGCTGCCTTCTTCATCCATGCATTCAAAAATCTTATTGTAACATTCAAGCTTGAATCTGTGTGCTTCCAACCACTCCATTCCAATGAGAACATCATGGGAACAAAGTGGTAGAACATTCATATATACACAAGTGACTATCCCATTCATAACCAATGGACATTTTTCTACCACTTCACTGACCTTTCTATTAGTTCCAGTGGCTAGTTGAACTAACCATGATTTGTAATGCTTTAACTTCTTCAAATCACAAGTCTCAACTACTCTAGGAGTAATATAATTGTGAGTAGATCCAGGGTCAATCAAAACAGAAATAGATTGCTTAGAAATATTAGCTGCAAATTCAACCACAATTGACTGATGATCTTCCTAGAAGTCCTCCAGCACTGCATAAATCCTAGGGGTAGTTCTGTCTACTTGACCCATTGTCCCAACTTATTGAATTTTATAAGTTGGCCTTACATACCCTTTCCCATGTGGACAACTCCTGTGCAGATGGGGTCCTCCAAATGTCCACCATTGGAGTGGTTCTCTAATCTCCTTTGGATCTCTTGGATTTTCCCCCATCACTCTGGCTGGCTTAGTCACAGCTTGAGATGGTTGCTTTTGTTGATTCCTGAAGTTGGAAGGTTTAAAACCTTTCTTCCTTTGGTCAGACTTCTCATTCTTTTTTTCCTTTCAGACCTTATGGTAATCAAGCTTGCCTTTTCTTTGATCATATCAATACTTAGCTTTCCGTATGGATTCTGCCAAAGTTCGAGGCTCATCAAACTCAATTATGTCTTTGTATGCTTGAGGTATCCCACTCAAAAAACAATGGATTTTTACTTTCTCATCCTAGATGTAATTGACATACCTTAATATCTCCAAGAATTTATTTGCATACTCCTCCATGGTCATCTACCCCAATCTTAGTTCATGGAATTCTTTAATCTTACCATCATAGTACCTATTAGAGAGGTAATTCTTCCGAAAAAACTTTTGGAACAGCTTCCACACAATATTCCTTTCCCTAATCTTCTTCACTTTCCTGAAGTTCCCCCACCATATGGATTCTCTTCCAGTCAAATTGAATATGGCTAACCTAGCCTTCATATTTCCTGAATAGTCATGGACTTGGAAATATTTTCTCATCCCAAGAAGCTTCAGCTTCAGCTTCTTAACCAGTCTTTATCTCACCATTAAAGGTAGGCGGTCTTGCCTTCTTAAACTCATCACGTGAGTTATTTCTGTAATGCCTCTTCCTCTTACTTCTGTGAGATGAAGAACTTGAATCCCCATTGGATCCTTTAGAGTTAGAAGACCCACTATAAGGTCTCTTCCTTCTTCTAGCATTGCTTTTACTTCCTTCTAGATTTACTGGTCGATTCTTAGAGTTCATCCTCCTATGGATGTCTATCAAACTCTGCAACATGGATGCATTCAATTGATTCTACTCTTCCTGAGCCTTAACTAGCCTTTCATTATCTACCCTGTAACTTTGAATCTCCACCCTTAAGCTTCTCATGGTGGCTGCAATTTCTGGGGGAGTATCTTGAAATTGTTAATTTTTTAATGGTTATATCATATCTTATAACATTTAACATCATAACAGCATAACCATAATAAAAAGATCACTAAAATATAGACAAGCACAACCACACAAAAGAACACAAATATTTATCCTGGGAAACCCTCATGGGGAAGAAAACCCAACAAAACTTCCTCCGTATAAGATGTATAGAAACTAAAAGACAAGACCCCAGACAGGTGCGCCTCCTCCAGCAGATATCTCTCTCTCTCTCCTGTGCGTTGTGCACAAGTGAGTCTGTGTTCAAATAAGGAACACATATCCTCTATTTATACTCTTTTCATCACTTGAAATTTAACCTAACAAGTCAGCCCCAACTTAACTAAGTAGGTCGACTTCACTTAGGAAGACTCAATACAATATTATATTATATTTATTAGGGTGCTAAATACCCGACACACAATGGAGGCTTTACCTCATGACTCTATGATGACCAAATACAATAGTAACACCCCGCCGACATCTCCCTTGGGTTACATCAGTAAAATACATTTAGAATATCCTTTGAAGTTACAATATTCAACACTCCCCCTTAACGAGAAGGTTATTCTACTGACAAC
>LPNX010115401.1:934460-971576 GCA_001517045.1 Pseudotsuga menziesii
GATAATATCTTCAACATCATCAAGGCTATACATCTATACATCACAGGAATTTTTCACAATCAGTAACTGGAACAATTACTCTTCATCTTCTGCATCACATGATCACTTCATCCTTTTGCACCAACGCTTCGATATTTCGATCCTTCGTAGCAACACTTCAATCTTCTAGATCCTTTGCAGTGGAACTTTGATAATCTCGATCCTTTACAGTAGCACTTCTATCTTCTTGATCCTTTGCATTAGCACTTCGATCTTCTCGATCCTTTGCAGTGGCACTTTGATCTTCTCGATTATTTGTAGTGGAACTTTGATCTTCTCGATCCTTTGCAGCGGTACTTCAAATTTCTCGATCCTTTGCAGTAGCACTTTGATCATTCTTGACCCTTTGCATCAGCACTTCGATCTACTTGACCCTTCGTTGTTGTACTTCCATCTACTTGATCCTTCGCTACCATGCTACCTGTAGTACACATGATCTATTTGCAAGATGATCAATCCTGATCACTTTAGGACATAGTTCCAAAGACGATGCAATCCTCCAACATCATGATCCATGAAATCGATCAACTGAATCATCTACAAATAAATGTATATCTTGATCGTACCCAGTTTTGTCCCTATCGTCCGTGAGGACTCATCGTAGACCATCCATACCACACAGTTTAGGACCACTCATGTGTAGGTATACTCTACCATGTAAGAGTATTTTCTGCAGATCATATCTCGATTGCATTCAAAATGTCGGCCCAATGTAGAACATCCATACCACACAGGTTAGGACCACTCCCAAGTGAGTGTTAAACTACGGCGTCCATGAGGACTCATCATAGAGCATCCATACCACACAGGTTAGGACCACTCCCAAGTGAGTGTTATTCTATGGAATCTATATATGAATGTAGGCATACTCTCCTTACAAGAGTATCGTCTGCATAGCAGATCTCGACTGCATACAAAATTTCAGTCTTGTATTCTATAAGGACTCGTCGTAGACCATCCATACCACTAAGGTTAGGACCACTCCTGAGCGAGTGTTATTATACAGTATCCACAACTAAATGTGGGTACTCTCCATCAGAATAACATCTGTAAGGCCATTCTTAGCTAGTAAGGACCACTCTCATGAAGAGAGTGTTATGACTACTATCCTCCAGAGAGGATACTATCATCCACAAGTGAATGTGGGTACTCTCCATGTGAGAGTAGAATCTGCAGGGCCATCCTTACCTAGTAAGGACCACTCTCATGGACATAGTGTTATACCTTCCATCCTCAAGAGAGGATACTATCATCCACAAATAAATTCAAACCTTGTCAGCATATTCAGGCATACTTGGCCTCTTTCATGTTGGAGCATCACTGTCATCCCATCATCGATGTCAGTCTTATCATCACTTCCTATTTTTTGGGAGGATCCATATTATCAACCTACTCCCCCCTTATCCAAGGAAGGTTCATAGTCTCGACATGTTCTTCATTTTTGAGGATAGTCCATATCTTCGACTTGTTCCTCCTTTCTGAAGAAAGTCCACATCTTTGACTTGTTCTTCCTTTTTGAAGAAATTCCATACCTTCGACTCGTTCTTCCTTTCTAAAGAAAGTCCATATATTCAACTTGTTCTTCCTTTCTAAAGAGAGTCTATATCTTCGACCTGTTTCTCCTTTTTGAGAAGGGTCCATATCTTCATCGTTACTCCTTGCGAGGAATGATATATATCATCATCACTTTTCCTCCTTGCAAGAAAAGTCTTCGGTATCAACATCACTATTCCTCCTTGCAAGGAAAGTCTTCAGTATCAACATAATTATTCCTCCTTGCGAGGAAATTCTTTTCAAGCTACACCAAGCTTGTCATGGAAGCTTGGTCATGACATCAACAACTTGCTCATCGGTACTCACATACTAGAGTTTTATGTCTCCCTTCAGTACCACATTCCATGGGATTCTTTATCATATTTATGCAACTCTAGCTGTCACAAAGAATCACGGTGGTATCCAAATCCATGTCAAATAGTCCTGACATCATATTTCTAAAGCCATATGGCTTCCCAAATAACGGAGCAAGTTTCCATGTACTCTGCTTCAGTTGTACTGAGAGAAACACTGGACTAAACCATGAGATCATGATAGATCCTAGACAATAACATCCACCTGAGGTGCTCTTTCTGTCTGCGGCACTTCCTACCCAATATGAATCCGTATATCCATATAATCTGTAGTCATGATATCTACCATAGTAAAGTCCCAAGTCTATCATACCTTTAAGGTACCTCATCATGATTTACGGCTATCAAGTGAACACATCTAGGGTTAACTAGATACTTACTCAAGGTGTTCACAGCAAAGCATATATCTGACATTGTGTTCGTCAGATACATCAATGACTCAATAATATGTCTGCACTGAGTCATATCCACTAAATCTGATGTCTCATCAGACAATAGCTTCATGTTGGTATACATGGGTGTGGCCATGGATTTACAATCTAACATATCAAATATTATTTAATATTTCCACAACATACTTTCCCTGGTTCGAAAACATTCCTTCTGAGCTCTTCCACACTTCCATCTTCAGGAAATAATGTATCAATCCAAGATCTTTCCTCTCAAATTCTTCAGTTAGCCTCTTCTTGTAATCTGTGATATGTTTCTCATTTCCAATCAAAAATAGATCATTCACATACAACAATAGTATGCCATGTTCATCATACATAACATTGAGGTAAAGGTTAGGATCAACTTTACTCTTGGTAAAGTCCATGCTTGTCGAGAAGCTATATATTTTGGCATACCAAGCTCTAGGAGATTACTTTAGTCCATACAGAGTCTATATATGAGTCGCTTTGTTTTCGACTTAAAATTCTTGTGGTTGTTCAATGTAAACCTCTTCCTCAATCATACCATTAAGGAAGGTTGTGTTTACATCCATCTGGTGTAGATCCCACTTCATCATGGAAGCAAGTGCCATGATAGTTCTGATGGAAGTGTACCTTTCTCCTGGAGCAAATGTCTCTTCATAGTCAATTCCCTTTCTCTGAGAGAATCCTCTAGACACAAATCTTGTCTTACTTCCATCAGCAACATATTTTATCTTTCAAATCCATTTGGAATATACCACACTCTTGCTTTCTGGTAAGGGTACTTTATCCCAAACATCATTTCGGTATTCTTCCATCATTGCATCTATCAAAATTTCATTTTGTCAGGTCATCGACATATCCTAGTCTTCTGCATTCAACCTTGAAGGTTGGAACCTGCTTTACTCTTGTTAAAGTCCCAGTCCATCAGGAAGTTGTCCATCATGTCATACCATGTCGAACTCAAAGATATTATATAGTCACTCCCCCTGAAGCGGAGCATAATTTTCCCTCTACATTTATGTACTAGAGTGACGGATAGCATCCTATGCAACTATGTATCCATCTCAGGTTACTAGATACCACGATCCCTCTATCTTGAACTTTGTCGAAAAGTTCCTCTTGCACCCATATGTGAGCTTGTTGTCTTCTATAGGTTTCCATCTTCAATCTTGTAGCAAAGGTTAAGATATTCATCGCTCTAGGTGATCTGTCAAGCACCTAGGTGTTCTTATCTTCTTACAAAGCATATTCTATATAGGTGGTTCTTTACTCAATATATACTTATACTTCACTGGATAAGTGTGTCTGGTCAATAGACTATGTCATTCCATAGTCTATTCTTTCTGATACAAACCACAAAACTTGCTTTGTATACTTGTTCTTGTATATCCATATGGAAGACACTACGGACTTCCCTTTAGGTCTCGGAACCATATCCTAGACATCATTCCCCATGATCAACTGTTACTCTTTGATCATAGCTTCTTCCATAGTTTGAAGGGTTTGTATCAATGATGTCACCCAACTGTGTCACACAACTAGAGTGTGTCTGAGGCCTCTTACCTTGGTTTGGAAGTCTCGTCATACTTTTCTTCATCTTGGAATATCTCTCATGCCCAAGATGGTCTTCATCTCTCGAGGTGGATCTACCACTCTCTGAATCTCTTTTTTCTGTCATGGTGTCCATAACCCTGGGAGCTTTAGGTTCATGTTTATTGGAGTAAATCTTGAATTTCATCACTTGTTCTTTGGAACAAGTCTCATCCTCCTTTTTCTTGTAGGAAGTTGTACATGACCCTTCCTATAAGTCAAATGCACCACTTTCATGGTTAGAACCATTTCATAGGACATATGCATAACGACAAATTCTTATGCATCATGCAACTGTTTATCCAATACAACATTCATCCATATCTCACGAAAAATTTCTAGATTCCTTCCATCTCTACCATGACATCATTGATATTGTTCACTAATCCAATATGCCAGCAAAGAGGTTCCATTCTGTATAAGTAGCAATGGAGAGTTGTATAGCACCATGGGCTACTTACCCATCACATGCATATTAGTAGTATACTGTCATTAATGCAAACATTCTATCATGCATAATACACAATATATACAGGAAAGACAATTCAAATACTTATCTTTTTTTTCTTTGTCTTCATCTCCTTCTGGATCTGCAGCTTCTTCTTTGACTAGTGAAATTCCTTCAATCTCATGCTTGAAATATTTTCTGGAATGTTGCTCCTAGTGGACCTAGGGTTTGACAAAGAAAATTTAATTTTTCAAATGAGGTATCTTTCATATATGATTAAATAGAAATATGTTCCTCCTCAAGGAAAGCTTATCAGCATACTCATTTTCCCAAAACTGTGATTAGAACTGCAAAATATCTGATGCCCTAGTTTTCTTCAATTTCTTTTGCAGAATTTCTTGATATTTTTTCTATGGTATATCCAAAATTACTACTCTTATGTGTCTAAAACTTCACACTCTGGTAGCCTTGTCTTTCCTCTTTCCATCACCACAGGTTAGAGTAAAATCGGTTTCACCAATCGGGACTTATGCGAGTTTTCCCAAGGTGACATATTTCAGTACTGTTCATCATAGAGAAATTGTACGGACTTCCGTGTGTCACTATTTCACCTTCGGGGTCTAAAACTTTTACCATAGAAACTACATTTTGTTCCCTATCTGTAACATCTTGCAAATTTTCATTTGGACCTTCGTATCCCGAGATATAGCATTCTCCCTAGGTCACCTGTTTAAGAATGAATCCAACGAGAGGCTAGAACCCTGATTTGGAGGAATCATATCTCCTAGAATATATTGAATCTGAGGCTGAAACCTTTACACAGTTTTCATTAGGAATTTATCTTCATCCTATAAAAGTTTTGTCTCCTAATCCTTATCCAATATCGATATATAGTGAATGCACCAAAGTTACTAGTTTTAGTCTCTTAGGGTTTTCAAGCATGAAACCCTAATCTTCAATAGTTGTAGTGGTAGCACTATTTTGGATGTACAAAGAATTATTTCAGGGTGGCTCTGATACCATGCTAAGTGTTTAATGGTTATATCAGATCTTATAACATTTATCATCATAACAGCATAACCATAAGCAAAATATCACTGAAATATAGACAAGCACAACCACACAAAAGAACACAAATATTTATCCTAGGAAACCACCATGGGGAAGAAAACCCAGCAAAACTTCCTTTGTATAAGATGTATAAAAAGTAAAAGACAAGACCCCAGACAGGTGCACCTCCTCCAATATATATATATATATATATATATATATATATCTCCCATGTGTTGTGCACAAGTGAGTGTGTGTTCAAATGAGGAACACATCTCCTCTATTTATACTCTTTTCATCACTTGAAATTTAACCTAACAAGTCGGCCCCAACTTAACTAAGTAGGCTGAATTCACTTAGGAATACTCAATACAATATTATATTATATTTATTAGGATGCTAAAGACCCGACACACAATGGAGCCTTTACCTCGTGACTCTATGATTACCAAATACAATAGTAACACCCTGTCAGAGGAATAATAACATATCCCTTTGGTTACATCAGTAAAATACATTTAGAATATCCTTTGAAGTTACAATATTCAACAGAAACCTCCTTCCATTAGACTTTGTCTCGGCATTTCCAACTCATACTTTTTCCCCCATAACATCTTCCTCATGCTCATAGGGACTCTGCACATCATTCATGTTGTAGGTTCTCATGGCCACGCGAAAAGCCATTTTTTTCAATCTGCACTATGACTTTGCAAAATGTGTTAACAACATCATTTGTTAGTTGCATAAAAATTTCAGAATTAAAAACCATTTACTTAATATCATCAATAGCTCTGTTAGTTGTTCAACTTGTCCCATTTAGGCCCTAGTGCTGCAACCATAGCTCTGATACCATATTGTAACATCCCCATACCCCATAATGTGGATTATTAAAAAAAATTCTTTAAGAACCCTTATTCTCCCTTCAACCACAGGGCATGGGCATTAACACACTCTTCAACCTTCATTTTCAAGCTTAATAATTCTTGTACATCACTGTAACAGTCGCTCTACCATTAACAGATCCGTTTTGTGCACAGAAAAACCTATTGCACACTAAACCTATTCTTTCCGCACTCCGCCCTCCGCACTTCCACTTTCCTCCTTCTGTTGCGCAGCTCAAAAATTGGAACTCCAGGTCCGATGGAGATATTCGACCACTCTTTCGTCTTCCGCTTTCCGCACTTTCACTTTTTTCCTGTCCGACCTTGAAACTTGGAAATCAGAACTTTAACATTCGACGGATATGTTCAATCATCATTCTTCCTTCCAGACTCCCGCTATCTACCTTCTGCTGCAAAACTCGGGAATCGAAAAATCCAACTTTCGGCCGAAACGTTTCATCCATTTTTCGTCTTCTGCATCCCACCCTTCTGCCTTTCGCTACGGAACTCAGGAATCGTAAAACTAGCTTCCAATGAAATCATTCAATCCACTTTCTATCTTCCGCATTCCAACTTTCCGCTTTCCGCTGTGGAACTCGAGAATTGAAATAATAACTCTTTACCTTAATCTTTTTCTGGTTTTCCACCTCCCGCCTTCCGCCTTCTGCAAGCGGATTCCAGGGTGTGGAAAACCCACTTTCTGCCTTATCGTTTCTCCCGATTTCCACATCCTGCCTTTCGCCTTCCATAGGAGGATCACGGAATTCAGAAATCCCACATTCTGCTTCGATTAAACTTCTTTCTCCCACCTCCCACATTCCTCCTTCCGCTGCAGATACCGAGGTGAGAAAACACTTAGATTAGCTGCAACTTACTCTTCAACCAGGATTTTCCATCCCACAGGGACTTAAGCAAAATGCATTGAACATACAAGGAAATTACAAAAGTAACATGCAGGGAAATATACACAATTGAACCTCCACTTAATCATCATCAAGCATTCAACATGAACATAATGATTCATAGACAAATACATGGCATAAACAAGCATAACAAAGATACTTATGCAACAGTGAATCTCATTCATAGCAAGCATTCTCCCTTATCAATTCATCATATTAATTCATAAGCAACTTCAATGCATAAACAAGAATAATAGAGAAAACTTATCTTGGATGATGGAGTTGTCCCACAACTAGCTAGATGACTGCAGCGTTCCACCCAACCATATGCCAGTGTTTTCATAAATCTCTCTAACACACTTCCACCCTCGATTTGGGCATGATTTCCACAAGGAACTAGGGAACAACAGGCTTACACACATCCAACACACATCAAAACATAGTCAAACCCACCTAAAGTTGGGTTTCTCAGACTATCCAAGGAAACAAGCTAAAACACAACAAGACGCAACCAAACCAACTAACAATTGGGATTATCATGTTGCTAAGGCAATGGAAAGGTAGAATTTCTAAGCTAGTGAGCTCAACCACAGAGCCATGGACACCTACACAATATCTAGCTTGGCCTCCTCAATACCTACACCACCCAACACAAGCAAGTATTCCTTTCACTGCTACACAATTCCCTCATGCCATACCTTCCCTTCTAGTGCTCTGCAAGGTGTGCAGAAAGGATTTAACAACCCTCTTGATCTGTCTGTGAGGTTCCTCTCTTCACTAGGTTTATCAACCAATTCTGGGCCTCTTCCACTCCTTGGTCTTTAAACCAGAACAAGGATGCACATCACAGCAATCCACAAGGAAAACACAACACAAAGGATTCACTCTGTAACACAGAGAAAATCACTGCGGAACCACTCGTCTACGACTCGGATAACATAAAAATGCATAATCATGAGTGAACGACTCATGCATCAATCATGAATGAATGGAATATCCTCGGAATGAACCCCACGCTTAGGTAAAATCCAGATGATATACTAGGCATGCATTCACGTGGGTTTACTTGCTGCAGAAGCAAGAATACGGGTTCTGCGGACTGCAGACTTACAAGATTTCTTAGTCAAGCCATCAGACTACCATGCCTTACTCTGCCCAAGGAATTAACTATCTTATCCACCTTCTGGAAGAATTTAATGATCGAGGACAGAGGACAAAAAGGTAGCTGAGGGTTTCATGGCTTTCCCCGTTGACATCCAGTCACACCCTATTGGCTTAGGGGGTTTGACTAACTCCCCACCCTATCCCTTGTGGAATCATGCCCCCATCTCTTTAACGCTTGCATTCCCATAGCTAGTTGTGGTATTATATTAATTTGTACATCTAAATGATTTATCAAAATATACAGTGTCCGACTCAACACCAAAACCATAGGTATCAACCTTGATCACCTATCTTAAAACCATCAATCCATGGAAGGGTCCTTGGTCTTGAGCTCCTCGCTATGATCTCAATACAATATACATATCATGTACAATCTTAATACCACGGGGTCAAAACTAGGATATTACATCTTCCTTATAATCTGACTTGTCGACTTTAGTTAGAGCATATTGATTATCTTGCTCTTTTTTTCTTAATGTTTTTATTTTCTCTAGTAGTTCTTGGTTAACCTTCTTCAAAGAGGAATTTTCTTTTTCTTTTCTTGATAATTTTTGTTGGATTTCTTGTAAATCTTCTTCTAACATTTTATTGCATCGTGTTTTATCCTTCCTCTTCTTGATTTGAAGAAGCAATTTCTAATTATGATCTCTTAGATGAGAGATCTCTTATTTTTTATTTGCAATAACTTTGTCGAACTCTTCTTACTTCTTATGTATTGATTTTTTCCTATCTTCAAAGTTAACTTTTGAGATATTCTTAAGGTCTTCTGATGTTACTGGATCAGACTTCAATGTAAAGTATTGTAATGTTATACTTTTCTTTTCATATGAAAATGTTAGAAACCTCTTCTTCTTCGTGTTTAAAATGAATGTCTCTAGTGTTTCCATTCATGGTGCACCCAAAATTATGTCGATGTCATGGTACCGCAAATATTTAACAATGAATTGTGAGACAACAATATAATCTCCGATGTTGAGTTGTAAATTGCTTATGCTATATTGTTTTTTGTTCCACGAATCTAGTTTTTCAATTATATTTGACTTGGGAATCGCTAATTGGTTGGCGAATTCAATACTAATATCATTATTACATCCCATTGGATCAATGGATATATTGATATCTTTCCCTCCAAGTGTTCCTTTGGCTTTGATTATCACTGGAGCATAAACTATTGAAGTTTTAGGGAACCTTCAATTCTCTTCTTTATAGGAGTCCATTTACACAATTATTAGCTTGCTTCTTGATACCTTAATAATTCTTATGCACTTGTATCTTTTATCTTATATAATAAAGAGAATTAAGAAATAAACTCTATGGAAAATGAAGCCCAAGCTTAAAACAATTAAACTCACAAAATTGCTTGTAAAACATGCATAGATTCACTCAAATTGGAGACTGTATAGGGTGCATAACACAAACTTCTATTGAATAAGTTTATCTCCGCCAGCCTCATGAAGTAATAGGCTGTCCAAATATATAATTACATCATAGATTCGAATCCATAAGGATGAAATTCGAGTCAACACAAAAGCATGCTTACTAAAAAGTCAAAATCTCCCCTAGGTGCATAAAACACTTTCCAAATATGTCAAGAAGGTCATGAATGGGCTGAATGAAGTGTATCAACTGATAAGTGAATGAAAGTGGATAAACTCATGCTTTTGGAAGAGAAAAAGATGGAGTATGAGTTGTACAAAAAATAAGGCAATTGCCTTAAAACTAGCTTTACCTTTTTCCTTAAAAGCTGCTGAAAAGCAGTCTGATTCTGGATAAGGCAGGATTGCGCACTTACTAAACTGGGAAGTCTAATGAGTTGTCAGAATCTTATCCAGAATGTTTCCAAGGAGCACCTGTAGGCAGTTTAGGCAAGTTTGACCATAAGGAAGCAAGTGGATGCCAACTAGCTAGTATAGGACCTAGGAATTTAACCAAAATGATTAAATATTATATCCTAAGTATGTGAATGGGATTTGATTATTCTAAAAAACTCAACCTAATTAGGGTGTGAGTTAAAAATACTTAATATTCTTTCTCCTTGAAAATAATCATTCAATAATAATAAAAATTGAATTCAAACTTATGTAAGCTTCCTCAAAGAGAAGGTATTACTAAACTTCAATGATCTCTTTATAGAAACCGTGTTGGCTTATTGATAAAACCATATGTTGTTTTCTTTGAAACCACGTGTTGTTTTATATTTTTTCTTTTCTTCTCTTGTATTGTTTCTTCCTTCTTCTTTTTCTTTCTTTTCTCTTTTTTTATTTCCCTTCTCATATTCTTGGAGTCCTTGATTTATGGTTGTCTTTGAATTTTTGCAGTGGAGTAATATATTTTTAGATTAACTTGATTTGCTTCAAAATTGGGATTGAATCTTCTTTGGGCCGAAGCCCTCCTTTTTGGACAAGGTCCTAGATTTTGGGAAACCTAGAAAAGATGGTCAAAATCCAAGTTTAGACAAAGTCTAAAAATAATGGTCGAAGGTTGGATCAAACTCACTCTGATACCAAATGAGCCAAACAAAGTTCGCTCGCACAAAGATTACCAAAATATTTGGAATATCGAATAAGCCATAATAAATAATGAGTAAAATATATTAATATGGATAAGATGTGATGATTTTACAACCTAAAGGTTTGATATATATACAACCCTTTACTAATGGTCATGTCTTTTCGATAAGACACTTCATTTTAATAAAACTTTATTATTATTATTATTATTATTTCTTTATATAACAGAGGGGGCTATGTTAAGGCCCTAACCATCATTCATTATTAGTATATTTACATCAAGATCATTTCATCTCATAATTACAAAAACAACTTGTTCTTATAATGCAACAATGTTTTCCTCTTGGAATGTTCAAATTGAATGAAATTGATGGGAGCCTAAATATAACATCCTAGATTATTTCTTGTGAAATTTCAGCAACAAAAGATTATAATTGGTGAAATCGTAAGAAAATAAGGTCAAACAACAATACAAACTTCAAATAAGGACTATGCTTATGTTGTAATAGCATAAGGTCCAACGGACATAAATCTCAAGGTAAAAAATTCATTTGTTCCCATTTGAAAATAATATGAGGATGAAATAAAGGAACGTGCACAACCCCACACCTCAATAACAAATGTATGAGAAAGAAATTGTGGACCCAAAAGAGTAGGAAAAAGGTGTCAAATCTTGCATAGCATAGATCAAGATACCAAGTGTGAAATATTAGTGCATGCATTCACAGAAATATCAGTGCATCAAACCACCAATATCATAGGATACATCGAGAAGGAAAAGGTCATAGTATTTGTTGATTAAATTTGTACCCATAACTTCATTGATAAAATATTAGTAGAGAATCTCAATCATTTTTCATACCAACATAAAATTTTCAAGTATCGTTGTTAACGGAGGAAGTATTAATTGTAGAGAAAAATGTTATAACTGTTGATGTATCTGTAACTTCGAAATGTATTCACTTGTATATTATACCCCAATGTCCCTATTGGGAGTATCAATGATGTAATTTTGTCATGTCATACCCCGATGATCCTATCGAGAGAATCAATAAAGTAAACAAGTCATGTAAATTCATAGAGGGTAACCCTCCTTGTTGATCGAGGGGCAAAGTCCCCATAGTTGTGGGGCACTAGGGTTATTAGACTCTCCTAGAGAAGTCATCCCTGGTAAGTAATTGTTAAGTGAGGCCGACTTGTTGGATTGGAAATAAAGTGAGTGGAAAAATATAAATATAAGTGAGGCTCTCCTCATTTCTACACACACACACACTCACTCAACTAGGGCACATGAGTGAGAGAGGAAGTGCTGACACAAGTGAGAGAGATCAGTTGTTGGAGATCATATTTAAGTTTTCAAGTTTTACTTTTGCTACCGGGGCTCATTCTATCTCTGAGGAAGTTTTGAGGTTTTCTCCTTTATGGTGTCCCCGAGGAAAATTCTTTGTGTCTCTTGTCTCTTGTGATTATTGATGTGCATGTTATTCTCTCAGATAAGATCCTAGATCATATTGCTTAAATGATAAAAATCTAACATGGTATCAGAGCTAACCTGAGAAGAAAACATTGTGCAACTGCAGAAGCTAGGGATTCTTACTTTTTGGGTCTCTCTTCACAATCCATCAGCAAAAGGAGGCTAAGGTAACTCTCCATTGAAGGGCGCATCTTTCTATCGAAGCAGAATTTAATTCAGGGCATTTTCTGTTTTTGGTGTGGGAAATTAGGGCTTCTACAGAAGAGGAAATTTTGAGTTATCCTAGCATAGGATTTCTCTCCTCATCAAAATCTAAGTTTATAGACCAAGTTGGAAGTTTTTGGTTGAGTGAAACTCCCGAAAATTCAAACCCTAGTTTGACCTTGGGCCTGAAAAACCCTAAAATACTAAAACTGATAAGTTTTGGTAAATTCGCTATATCTGAGGATTGAAGAAGTAGTAGGGGAGGAAATTTTCACAGGCCAAATATAAAATCCTGATGTACCCTGTGTAAAAACGTCAGCCTTAGATTCGTTATATTCTGGGAGATATGATTCCTCCAAATCAGGGTTCCAGCGTCTGCCAAGATTGATCCCTAAACATAACACTTGGGGATAATTGCTATATATCGAGATACGAAGGTCCAAATGAAATTTTGCAATATTTTCTAGATCGGGCACGGACTGTACTTTCTGTGGTAAAAGTTTCAGACCCTGATGATGAAACAGGGACATGTGGTAGTATGTACAAGTTCGCTATGTTGAGCAGTCTTGAATTAAGTCACCGTGGGAAAACTGTCATAAGTCCCAATTGGTGAAACCAATTCTGATAAAATCTATGGTGTCGGTAATAGGACAGACAAAGCTAACTTATTATGAAATTTCAAACACAGAGGAGTAGTACTTTCAGAGATACCGCAGAAACAATATCAGGAATTTCTGCAGAAGAAATTGGAAAACTAGGGCTTCCTGTTCCGGGAGCTTCCCTCCATTGTTTTCAGAAAAGGAGTACATTGGACAACTCGCCTTGAAGAGGCCCATATCTCTATCCAATTAGAGGTTTGAAATTCCAAGTTTTGAAAATTAGGTTTTCTTTGACAAACCCTAGTTCAGCTAGATCCCGAACTAGGATGGACACCTCAAATCGGTAAGATCTAATATTTTGCTATTTACATTTGAGGTTCTCATTTCAAGATGACTAATCACACTAGCTTGATGATAAGCTTGGTGAAGCTGAAAAATTTCGAGCATGGAAGTATAGGATTTCACTGGTTCTTGAATAAAATGAATTGGACACCTACATAAGTGGAGAGGTTCCAGTTCCAGAGGGAGATAAGGCTAAAGCATTACATAAGAAGTACTTGGTCAAGGCCAAGAAGATCATTGTTGATTCAATCAAGGATCACCTTATACCATAAGTGTCTTCCCTAAAGACACATAAAGAGATGTTTTATTCCTTGACCAAGCTATTTGAAGGGAAGAACATAAACCGGAAGATGACTTTGAGAAACCAGTTGAAGAATGTAAAGATCCAGAATGTTAAGACCATACAGTCATACTTTACAAGGGTCTCTCAAATCAAAGAAAAACTTGAAGCAGTGGATGAAGAAGTAGAGAATACAAAAGTTGTGATAGCCACCTTGAATGGCCTCCCAGGATCATGGGATTCATTCATTCGAGGAATGTGTGCCAGAAGGAAGTGATTATTTTCAGCAGACTCTAGGAAGAGTGCACACAAGAAGAATCTTGACTCATAATAAGAGAAAGAGAAGATGAGAGCAACTAAATATCGAGTGCTCACGATTCAAAGAAGATCCCTCAAGCGATGAGGAATATGAAGGACTCAATTCTCGAAGAACCTCTTATCCATCTTAGCATTTGGATAAGAAATGATGTGGTTACGAATGAAGAAGATGTTGAAGCTGAAGGCTCAAGAAGGAGTATACCCACGAAACAAATAAAGATAAGTATTCAATTGTCATTTTATGATATTGTTTTGTTATGCATATTCAGATAATGTATTATGCATGATAGAATGTTTGCATTAATGACAGTATACTACTAATATGCATGTGATGGGTAAGTAGCTCATGGTGCTATAAAACTCTCCATTGTTACTTATCTAGAATGAAACGTCTTTGCTGACATATTGGATTAGTGCAAAATCTCAATGTTGTCCTGGTAGAGATGGAAGGCATCTAGAAAGTTTCCGTAAGATATGGATGAATGCTGTATTGGCTAAAATACTTGCATGATTATATCTTGATGCAAAATAATTTTTCATTATGAATATACCTTATGAAATGTTTCTAACCATGCAACTAATGCATTTGACTTGTAGGAAAGATCGCGTACAATCGCCTACAAGAAAATAAGGATGAGACTCGTTCTGAAGAACAAGTGACGAAAGTTCAAGAAATAATACAAAATGAAGAATAGTATGACGGTACTTCAAGAGGCCTCAGACACAATGTAGTTATGTAACATTGTTGAGCAACATCATTGATGCAAAACCTTCCAGCTATGAAGAAGTAGCCAAGAAGAAAGGGAAGGAGAGTACCAGTTCAGGAAGAATGATGTATAGGATGTGGGATCGAGACCTGAAGAGAACTCCGTAGGATACAAGGCAATCCTTTGTAGCACGAGGCTACTCATGAAAAGAAGGCATAAACTACGAAGAGACATTTGCAGCCACTGGAAGATAAGACACATGATAGGCAGAATCATGTGTGCAAATGAAAGAAGGCCTTGCACAAGATCAGAAGACACGCATGGAATAACACATACATGAGGAGCTTGAAGATCACCTAGAGTGATGAATATCTTAACCTTTTCTACAAGGTTGAAGATGAAAGCCTATAGAGGATGACAAGCTCACAGGTGGGTGCGAGAAGAACTTTTGAAAAGGTTCAAGATAGATGATATTAGTATCCAGTGACCCTAGATGGATACATAGAATATTAGTAGCAGAGGAAGCTACTTGTCACTCGAGTACAGAATGTTTCAATGCATAGAGTACGAAAGGCAGAGGGAGAATGATGCTTTGCTTTAGAGGGAGTGATTGCAGAAGATCTTGAGGTTCGACATGGTACAACAGGATGGACAGATTACTGATGACTCTAGGATTTACTGATAGGTTGAAGGTGGAATACCGCTGATGCTCCTGTTATATGTCGATGATTTATTCCTGACAGAAAAGAGGAACTCATTAAAGTTGCAAGAAGGAGACTTTCTCCCGAGTTCAAGATGAAGGACTTGGATATGATGCACTACTTTCTAGGCATAGAGGTGTGGCAGAATGCAGATGGAATCTCCCTGGGACAAGGGAAGTATGCAGTAGAGATCCTGAAGAGGTTTAGGATGATCGACTGCAAGCCCATGACCACACCTATGGCATCGAACCTGAAGCTATTGGGTGATGCTTCATCCGATTCGATTGATGCTACAATGTATCATCAAATGATTCGGTCCTTGATGTACCTGACGAACACGAGACTAGATATTTTCTTTGTTGTGAACACATTGAGCCAGTTCTTGATGGATCTGAGACATGTTCACTTGATTGTTGCAAAGCATATTCTAAGGTACCTGAAGAGTACAGTTGATTATGGGCTCAAGTATAAGGCGAATCAAAAGATTAACCTGGAAGGTTATGTGGATTCAGATTGGGCAGGGAGTGCCATTGATAGCAAGAGCATTTCAGGGTGCTGCTTCAGTATGGGATCAGGGGTGATCTCTTGGTTTAGCAGGAAGCAGTCTTGCATGGCACTGAGTCCAGCCGAAGCAGAGTATGTCGCAGCTTGTTCGGCTAGTTGTGAGGCAGTGTGGCTGAGGAAGCTACTAACTTATTTATTTGATCTCCGGTCGGATGCTACTTTTATATATTGCGACAACCAGAGTTGTGTGAAGTTGTTGAAGAACCTAGTGTTCCATGACAAGTCGAAGTATATCGAGATCAAATATCACTATATCAGGGATATGGTGCAGAGAGGAGCAGTGAATCTCCAATATGTTGCAACGGACGAGCAGATAGCTAATGTGTTGACCAAACCATTAACTAGAGTGAAGTTTGAATACATCAAGGAGAAGCTTGGTGTTCTCTAGATCGAGGTTCCCTCCAAAGGGAATTGATGTGTTTGTTAGCCTTTCTGACATGGTAGAAGGCTGGGCTCCACATGGTCAGATGTAAATGCAGAGACATTCTGATTTGATTGTGGGATGTGTTCCCACATGATCAATGCAGAGACATTCTGATGTGATTGTGGGATGTGTTCCCACATGATCAGTGCAGAGCCATTTTGATGTGATTGTGGGATGTGTTCCCACATGATCAGATATAAGTGCAGAGTCATTTTGATGTGATTGCGGGATGTGTTCCCACATGATCAGATGTAAGTGCAGATCCTTTCTGACAAGATGAGGTCGGATGTAATTGTGGAGCCTTTCTGACAAGATGAGGTCGGATGTAAGTGCAGAGCCTTTCTGACAAGATGAGGTCAGATAAGTGTTGGGCCTTTCCAACATGGGTTTTGGATGTGTTCCTCCCATGGATAGATGTGAGTGTTGGGCGTGCCTTTCTGACATGGTTCTTGGATGTGTTCCTCCCATGGTCAGATGTAAGTGCTAGGTAGGTCTCTTTGACATGGTTCATTCCATGGTCAGATATAACTGTTGAAGACGATGAAGACCTACGTGGAGGCTATGCCTACAACCAGCATGAAAAATGGTTGGCTCTATAGAACTTCTTATGACAAGTATAATTGAGAGATACCACCATTTGTTCAAGATAGCAGAAGCAGTGATGATGATCCAGTGATGATCCAGAATTGATGATGATTCAGTGATGATCCAGATTTGGTGATGATCCATACTTGATGATGATGACTTGATGATGAGGACTTGATGATGATCTAGTGATGACCAGGAGAAGAATACTTGTGCTGATAAATTGTGTCGAGAGAATACCTTCCTAGTTAAGAGGGAGTGTTGATGTATATGTAACTTTGGAATGTATTCACTTGTATATTATACCCCAATGTCCCTATTGGGAGTATCAGTGATGTAATTGTGTCATGTCATACCTCGATGATCCTATCGGGAGAATCAATAAAGTAAACAAGTCATGTAAAGTTATAGAGGGTAACCCTCCTTGTTGATCGAGGGGCAAAGTCCCCACAATTGTGGGACACTATGGTTATTAGACTCTCCTAGAGAAGTCGGCCCTGGTAAGTAATTGTTAAGTGAGGCCGACTTGTTGGATTGGAAATAAAGTGAAAGGAATAATATAAATAGAAGTGAGGCTCTCCTCATTTCTACACGCACACACTCACTCAACTGGGGCACATGAGTGAGAGAGGAAGTGCTGGCACAAGTGAGAGAGATCAGCTGTCGGAGATCATCTTTATGTTTTCGGGTTTTACTTTTGCTACTGGTGCTCATTCTATCTCTGAGGAAGTTGCGGGGTTCCCTCCTTTATGGTTTCCCCGAGGAAAAATCTTTGTGTCTCTTGTCTCTTGTGATTATTGTTGTGCATGTTCTTCTCTCAGATAAGATCATAGATCATATTGCTTAAACGATAAAAATCTAACAATAACATCAAACGTAATATGGGATACTAAGTTATCATGCCCCATGTATTTTGTTCCTATTTGAGGAGTAGATGTGGTTCTGACAACTCAATGGCTAAAAGCATTGGTTACAATTTCTACAAATTATAATGATTCACTCATGATATTCTTTTTTGTTTTTTTGTTTGTTTGCTTGTCACTCGGGGTTGGTAGCATGAACCATTGGTATGAACTACAAACCAGGGGCATCTAAGCTGTCAAATTCACCAAGGGATCACGCCCAACCTGGGCCACACCAACCCTTAACATGGATGGATTTTTTGGTGTCTTCTCCTAACTAGCTCACCCCTAAGGGGAATTGAACACGGGTTTCCCTACTCACAATACCCACACCTTAACCGAATGAGCTAGCGAGAATTGACTTTAAATGTTAGGAGGACATGGAGGTGGGATTTGATCCACTTATGCTTCCACGATCGCGATATTACTTAATACAATCTGTATAGGTGGAACCACACGTTCGATCACTACCTCAAGGTGCCCCCATGGCTCCAGGTTTGGCCCTCATTGGAATTGAACCTTTCCCACTAGTGAAAAACTCCTCGCTCTTCACCAATGGATCCAACTGATTTGGGAAATTCACTCATGATATTCAAAGTTAATGGAATTAAATATAATTGAAGGGGCTAAAATTTCAACACTTTTAGAGGATACGTACACATAGAATTGACAAGCTCCTAAAAAGGGTTGGTGGAGTTATAGGTAGAATTTATTCTATGGAAATGAAGCAAGAAGATGATAATATTCCATTAAAGTCAAAACGTTCTATTAAAGAGTATCATAAAGTCTTCTAAGAAATTCCTAAAGGTCTACCTTCATTTAAAGACCGAGAATCTCAAATTAAGCTCATATCAGGAAATCCATCTCATAATATTAAATCTTCTAGATACCCATATCAACAAAAGAGTGAGATTAAGAAAATGATATTGCAATGAACAAATTAAATAATAAATACCAATAGTAAATAATATTAATAAATAAATTAAATGAATAGGAACCTTATGAAAGGTGGCGTCTCATCACCAAGGCAACCCTTGCATGGGTATTTATACAAATACCATTATCATTGTAATATCAACTATTATTTTATCAAAAAACACATATTTCATTATTCATGGATTATTGTAACCTACCTTATCTACGTTGGTTATTTATGTAAGAAACAAAGTTTATTTGTTTCAGATACAAGCCATGTTGCATGCCAGTGTTATTCAACCAAGCAAGGATTCTTGTGTATCCTCTATAGTGATGGTGAGAAGAAAGGATCACTCATGGAGAATGTGCCATGATACATAGACAGAAACAAAACCAACATCAAGGATAAATCATTCCAAATTTTGATGGCCTATTACATGAGCTTCATAGGGTAGCTTAGTTCATAAAGTTGGATATTAAGTCGAGATACCTTCAAATCATATTGAGTGGACATTCCATAAATAAATTTTAGAATAGATGAAGAGCATTAAGAGTGTTTGGGTCATGTCTTTTGGGTGAAGTAATGCTTCTTCATTTCAAGGTCTTGTGAACAAAATTTTCAGAAGTTTGCATTGATTTTCTTTTATGATATACTCATATATAACAAAACATGGGAAGAATGCATTAAATATGTGGATAAACTCCCACAAATATTCGAGTACAATCAATTGCTTGTAAAGATATCCAAATGCACTTTTTCAAAACTAGTATTTGGTTCATATTCTTTCAAAGTTGACCCCTAAAAGATCAAGTTCTCATAAAATGGTATAATGCTAAGAACATCAAGGGTCTTAAAGGATTTTTTGGTCTTCCAAAATGTTATAAAAAAAATTGTTAAGAACTATGCATGCATTTCATCCCCACTCAATATTTATAAAACATAAAAAAACACAAATAAACGGTGGACCGGGCTGCAACCGGTAAAATAAATTTAAAACTTCATTTAACTCTACGGTAGTCGGGCCGCTAACCGAATGGATTCCCCACACCAAACGATAAACGATCTAATTGGAAACGGTTATTGGGGTGAATCCATACTGTCGGTACCTAGGATTTTTCAGGCATCAACAGTTGTAAATCCAAATAACCTCCCTTCCACTTCAAGCAATATACTCATCGGAAGGCATCTCCCTATGGTCCAACTGGGGTTGGTGCCATTTACCCTGTCTAAACAACATGATGTTGCATGCTTGGAGGACATATATTTTGATCCCAAAAGGAAAGCCATTGTGTGGAAAATTGAGAAGACTTTAAAGATGGAAACTCAACCCGAAATCACCACAGTGACCGAGAAGACAGTCGTAAAAAATGTAGAAGAAGATCCCAAGCAAATGGCCTCCATGGGTGTTGCAACTGAACTGCAAATGCTTGTAATATCAGCAGGCTCACTGAAACCCTTGATTAGTACTTAAAGATAAGTTCATTTGTATCAACTGAAGCAACTATTGTAGAATTCTCACACTAAAGATTATATGAACCCTACACCAGTTTCAACAACACATGATTTTGGTACAGTCAAATGTGATGCATCACAACAAGGAATTAGAGTGATAACAATGCAAGGAGGACCATTAGCTTTTGAAAGTAAGAAATTCAAGTTAAAAGATTTGGTGAAGCTACTTATGAGAAAACGAAATTTTAGCAATTTTGCGTGCAATCAATAAATGGAAACAATATCTCATTGGAAGGCATTTTAAAATCAAGACAGACCACTGTAGATGAAGTGCACATATAGACTCGTACAATTTTGGTAATTAGTTAGGGATCTAAGTGCATAAGGAGAAGACATAACTCCATAAATAACAACATTCCACAACTACTTTAGCTCGTTCATTGAATTAGGCAACTATTATTCATTGCTTCTCATTGAACTAATCTTTCTAAAGAAAGTTTTTAACTTGTTTTTTTCTTTCAAATTATTGAAAGTAAAAAGTGAGTTCAACATAAAGTACTTTTTCAAGCAATGATTATGTTTAGAAAAACAAGAAAATAGGTAGTTAAAATGAAATAATCTACAAAAGAAGGAAGAATAATATGGTAGCAAATGCCTTATCCATAATGGAAGAAGCATTTAATTTATATTCCATTCATGCATGGTTGGAGGAAGTGCGCCATGAATAGCAACAAGATAATAGTACTTGACAAAAAATACAATGTCTAAAGGAAGGGAAGAACACTATGAACACTTAGATTGGAAAAAAAACATTATTCGGTACAATGATGGAATCTGTGTATGCCCTCAATCAAAGTTGAAACCACAAATATTAAGGAAGTCTCATAACTCTTTCGTGGAAAGATACTTGGGGTTATGTAAAACATATCAAAGGATTGAAAAAACATTGGAGGAGGAATAGAAAAAATATTCTAATTTTTTAAAGAGAAGTGTGCCAAAGAAATATCGAAATAGCTATCAAAGCCTCCAAGGTTACTTTAACCCTTACACATAACTAATCAAAGATGGAAAGAGGTATCAATCGATTTCATTAAGGTTTCCCCAAATCAGAAAGTAATGGTGACATTTTCATGGGTGTGGATAGACTCACAAAATACACACATTGTTGTGGAGTTCATAGTACATATACTGCAAGCCAAGTAGCAAAATGTTTTCATGAAAGATATTCATGCACTTCATGGATCTCCTAAAGTAATAGTAAGTGACAAAGATCCCAAATTCAAAAGCATTTTTTGTTGACAAGAACAAAAGCCACAAGTTCAACGTATCATTTAAAAATAGATGGTCAAACAAAAATATTGAACAAATGGCAAAGGGTTGTTGTCATATTATTCTTTAGACAAACAATCCCAATGGCTCAGGTGGCTTCCTCTAGCAAAATGGTGGTATAACGCAACCTATCACAACCACTAAGAAATTGTCATTAGAAGCTCTTATGGATATCCAAATGTTAACATTGCATCATTTTTGCAAGACCATTCAAAAGTATAAGCAAGACTCACATATAGAGAAGAATAAATGAATTTGTGAATACTTAAAGAAAACCTACAAATGGCCCGAAACAAGGTGAAGTAACAAATAAATCAACATTGAAATGAAAGACAATTTAAATGGGGAACTAGGTATACTTGAAACTCCAATTATATAAGCAATCTATTTGAAGAAAAGAGGTCATAAATTAGCTCCAAAATTTCATGGACCCTGCAAGTTTCTTAGCGAGATTGGAGAAGTGGCTTATGAGTTGGATTTTCCTTTCCCATACATGCAAAAGGTTTTCCATGTCTCTTTCCTAAAAAGAGTTACAAGATAGATTATGCCAATACAGACCAAACTTCCAAAATTAGATGAAAAAGAAATTTTGTTTTTTGATCCAAAATAAGTTATAGATTGGCATTATCTCTCTTCAAAATAGGAGCACTATAGAGTGCATAATCAAGTGGATGAATATGCATGTAGAAGGAGCTACATGGAAACACTTGCAATTCATGAAAAACACCCTCAATTACAAGCTTTGGAGGCAAAGCTTTTCTAAATAGTGGGCTGTGTTAGGAATCTGATCTTCATTCATTATTAGTACATTAGTCTAAGCTAGGTTGGCCTAGAGTGTAGAATGGAGCTTCTTTTTTTTTAAAGGTGGCTATCACAAGACCCTACCCATTATTCATTATTAATACATTTATTTTATTATTAGTACATTAGTGATAGATTGATTGGCCTAGTGTAGAATACACCATACTATTTGTCTCCTACTTGTATTAAAAGACTTTTATTTAATAAACATCTTGTCTTGTACACTTAATATATTGTAAGAAGAGATTGTCCCATCGAAGAGGTTTCTTATTCATTGATTCTCTATAATTCTCAAGGCATGGATGGACTTGCTCTTTCTATTTATATGTGAATTAGGGTATTTGATCCATAAAATATATGCACAAATTACATCTTACAAAGACAAACAAGTGAAGATGAACATGTCTATAATATGATGTGTAACAATACCTTCCCCAACTGGCCTGATAATGAGACTAAATTTAAGCAATTTCTATAAATTGTATGTGGAATGTTTACTATACATCCTTGATTTTCTAGATAAGCATGTTCTAAAAAAATGAAACATAGTTTGCATTATTAGAAGTGGGAGAAGTTGCAGTGGTTGTATTCAACATGTCAATGTGACAACATACAGTACAAGTACAAACAAATCACATCTTACAAGAATAAAGACAAGTCAAGATTGCTCTGTCCATTATTATTTTTATGTAACTATATTTTAACCTTTCCTAACTTGATAATTAAATTAATTTCAAGTTGCTTCTATATAAATTTGTGTATAATTCTTACAATCTATCATTTGACTATATGGATAATGCCATTTTGGAGAAAATAAAACAAAATGAAAATGCACATCCTCATAGAAATTATTTATCTATTAATCTTGAATGTGTTATATTCACATAATTAGTCTTCCCAAATCTTTCTATCGTGTTTTCTATTGAATGCAAAAGTTCAATAAACTACTCTAATATGCTGTCGCCTCTAATGACATTGAAGGGTAACTATTTTTTATGGTTTTTATGGGACAAATTTTATTCTTATGATACATATTAAACCAAACATGAGTATTTCTAGTCCCTTGAATGAAAGACCATTTTCAGCAACCTCGCCATTAAAATATGAAAAATCCCTTTATTTGTCTATACATTTCCTTTTATCAATTCCTTCCACATCAAAACCTATTAGAGACCATGATATCAATTAAGCATATAGCATGTAGTTTTGAAATTAGCAAGTTAGACAATAATAAATTATGACATCAATTAGAATGTTCTTATGATATTCCAAGGGATTTAGCAACTAGAACGAAATTTGGTTTGAAAAATGATAATAACATAATTTATTAGAGAAATTTTGAGGTAAAAAACAAGCCTTGAAACAAAATATTTACTATCAAAATCAACTTTAAAATAACCAATCACATTTTAGAAGACACCGTCTCTTATTGTTGATGTGGCATTGGTCGTGTTCAATGCAACTATTTGTCTAATTCTAAATAGTAGATGAAAACTCATATTTAACCACATCAATGTTGTAGGTAAAGATATGCATGCTACAAAAATACACGACTTTTAAATGTTCTGAAGTACTTAAAAAATAAAAGTATTTTGCATTTCAACTTTCAAAGTAAACTTTTACTTGAAAAATCAATCATGCTTTTAAAACTAAACTATATATAAACGGTTCATCATTCATTATATTATCACATGGTTTATCTTTTCAAAACTAATAACTTAAAGAATCAAATAAACAAAACCTATATGAAAATTTTAAAAATTATTTATTGAAAAAAATAATTACATTCACTAGTTTCAAAAATAATAATTTAAAAAATTAAATCAGTTAAATAAGATTCACTCTTTTCAAAAATAATAACTTAAAGAATTAAATCAGTTAAATAAGAAATAGTAAAAAATAAAATATTATTACATTATTCAATTTCTTTTCAAAAATAATAATTTAAAGAATTAAATAAGCTAAATAGGAAATAGTAAATAGTAAATAGAAATCATGTGAAAGTTGAACAATTACTTAATAAGAAAGTTAAAAAAAAATAGTACCTCACCATATTATTAAATTTATAGTATTAAATATTTATTTTTAATATAAATTAGATTTAATTTTTTAGTATTAAATGCTTATTTTTAATATTTAAATATAAATTAGATCTATATAAATATTTGATTAATTTTTTATTTTAATTAAAATAAGTTATATTTATATAATATAACTTTTAAAACTAATTATTAACAACAATTTATAATTTACATTTAAAAATCAAAATTATAAATATATAATTTCATAAAAATATTTTAAAACTTAAAAATATATAGTTTCTTTAAAATATTTTAAATTAAATAAATGAATTTTCAAATTTTCAAAAATAAAACTTTCTTTTACAAGTATATTATAGGATATTTAACAGATATATTTCTATTTCTAATCAAATCAAATATGATCTTTTTATCAATTTTATTTATAAATTTTTTCAATTTAACTTAACCAAAGTTACATTGACATTAGTGTAAGAGTTGTGTTGTAAATATATTTTTCCCATAAAATGTCTAGCTCATAGTATATTTTATTATATTTTTTTAGAACTCATTTTAGACCTCAAAATTCTCTTACAGATTAGCTATAAGACCCCAAGGTAATGCTCTTGTAATCCATTAACAAAAAATAATCTCTTCTTTTTTAAGTATATTTATAATCATATCAAATAGGTTTACTTTATTAATTTTATTTATAAAATCTTTTCTAGTAACTTAGCCATAGTTGCATAGCTACGTTGATATTAGTGTAAGATACATTGATATTAGTGTAAGAGGTGACTTGTAAATATATCTTTAGGAAGCTCATTTTAGATCTCAAAATTCTCTTCATGATTAGTTATATGTCCCAAAGTTAATTCTCTTGTAATCCGTTAACAAAGCCCACTGTTAAAACAAGAAATGTCATCAAACATCAAGTTGACAGGAAAGGGTGATTAATACAGGCTGTTCCCTCTGGTATTTTATAGCATGGGCGCCAAAATTGCCCATCTGTGCTTTTTGATATTGTAATCCCTAAAGCCCTTCACAATCCAATTCACAAAAGCACAAAAAATTCTAAATGCTTTCAATGCAAAATCCACCAAGTCTAGAGATGACTCAGTTTGAGAATTTTATGAGATCACTGTTTGACTCAGTACTTGGGATGCTAATAGCGACATGGGCTATAACAAGTTGAAAAAATTACAAGATATGCAACTTAATGGCATCTAATATATGCATATATTGCTATACACTAAAATACAACATTCAACAGTATCCCAGGCATTGTAAGTTATTCTCGAAGAACATGATGCCTATTGAAAAAATATAGCTTGCACAATGCTTTAAATAATAACTAGCACGATTAAAAACCAATAGAACTGCAAGAATTGATTTACAAGACTTCTGTTAGATTTTACAAATGGTTATTCTTGACAAGATCCATATGCTGCGGTTGCAGACCAATTCCAAAACCTGCATCCTCCTTGAGGACATTGTAACTAACTTTGGCCTGGGTCCAGCTACTCAATTTGCTGCATATAATTTCTGAAACAAATGTTCATAAAAGAGGGTTGTTAAGACACTAACATTACTCGATATGCCAGAAACTTGTACAGATAAATGCACCAACCAGGACAGTCAAGAAATCCATGTTCCTAAGCAAATCTCCTTCGCACATTCTATGGTTATTTACATTATATGCCTCTTATGTACAGTCCTTCCACTGCGGCTAAGGGAACTATTTGAGCTTGGCGTACATATAGCTCGTGGTTGTGTTGCAGCCAGTTCTCTTACACGGACTAGAATAGGGGCTGGAATAGGAACAGATGCGTGGTTTCTCCTGTTCACAGCCTGCACTCAATGCATAAAATGCAATGTCATTGTCTGTTTGCTGTTAGATAAAGATCCACTTGCTACCGTAAAATACTTTCAATATTTCATCTCTAAATATCCAGGAAGAGAGGACCCACAGAGGATAACCAAATGTATTTTTCTAAGGAATCATTAGGCAAATAAGAAAAAGGACTTCCTCTATAAACTCAAATCAGCAGCTTGGCATGCTCCATTAGTAGTTGTATTGGGGAAAATGTGGACAAACTTAGCTAACAGGCATACTACAACATAATGTAATCTTCACATAAGAATCTGAAGACGGGATAAAATAAATGTTCCACCAACTTTCCAGGACATGGAAATGCAGGAGGATGGAAAAGCATAAAGGGACGTGGAACCAACCCCCCAAATTTTAACGAGTGTCATGGGAGCATTAAGAGCTCCCAGCCTCCCACATAGGGTACCCCATCTTTAAAATCAGTAAAAATTATATATTTTATACAACATAAATGATATGTCTAATTGTATTAAATCAATCACCACTGTGAATGATACAATCACAATTCATCAATCACAAATGTATTTCTCATTGAATCTATATATTCAAAAAGCACTGAACAGTGATACATGAATACCAAACAATCTATAACCAAATGAAAAAGAATAATTCAAATTATTAAAAGCGCTGAGGAAATACTATAGTAAAGAGTCAGACTCAGTGATCAGTATCTAGATTCTGAGGAGTCAAAGTCTCATGATTCATAACAAAAAGTGAATAGTAAAAAGTAGCTAAAACATGTCAGCATCAAGGAGTCATAATCACTGGTCCTCTGCATCCATTTGTTGTAGAAAGTCATTAGCACCATCCAAGGGAATGTCACAATATGAATCAGAAATGGCACAACAACCAAACGCTCTTGCACCTCGCCAGGTCCTTTCATCGTTTATCTGTGCATCCTCTAGATCAGCATCCCATCTTGTTGTTGGTCCCCTCCAATACTAGCGTCTTCCTATGCCCAGGATATAGGGCATTTTGCACTACAACTAGCTCCTCCGTTCCCCTATAGGTATGTATATTCCTCTTGATAGAGTGGATGAAGCTATATTTGGTTTTCCCCATACCAACTTAGGTGATCAGCCAAGTACACCTATTTATCCTCACCCAAGCCTACTTCTACCATCGAGCCTTAAACTCATATCAAGTCATTGTCAGTGCTAAATTATCCTTTAAAATCCCTAGTTGAGCTCCCAATCACAAGTCTCCTTCATCAAACCCACAAGGATCGTGATCTCTCATAATGACTCCAAAGCCGTGATCACCAAACACCCCTAAAATTGAGGAAAATTATATGTATAAATTTGAGATTTTCAAGTTCATAGCAAGATCAATATGATGATGCCACTTGTACAGCTCCACTTCAGCCCCTTCCTTTTCCAAAATCACGTTTCTCCCATGTAAATAAGAGGTGAAGGGGAGAGAAAAGGACAACTGGTGTTTGCCATTTGGTAAGATTATACTGCCAACATTCTCCTCCTTGGGAGTTGGAATTTGAGAACTGACCATCTGCATTACGCATTCAAATCCATCGGAGATTGTCGTGGTATGGAAGGCCAAAGGGAAATTAGTGAAAAGGGACTCATTCTTGGACAAGGAGGTCATCCACAACATTTGGCAGGTCGTGCTTGTAATTACCTTTTATGTAATAATTGAGATCTCTCCTCTCCCCCTATTCACCCCTAGTTGTGCTTGCACCACTGGAGGGTTAAGATCCAGTGAGACTCCATCAAGCTGGTTACATTTTTCATTGATTCAGGCATACAGATTGATCAGACTTCTTGCCAGGGCCAGCAGAGTCCAACAGTGCTATTGCCCACATGCTAGTGACTCGTACACTCGTCCTCTGGAAGAAAAGCGAGTCCAGTGAGACTGTTTTTGCCTTTTGCTTTTTCATCTTTTGTTGTTTTGCAGGAAGCTAGACTAATGCTCTTTTTCTTCGAGATCGGTGTTTCCTGCCATTTTGCTTATTGGGGAAAGATTGCTTTTTTGGGCATGTCTATAATTAGCAGTTTCTATGAATGACAGGTAGAGTTTGAATGTCATGGTTCTGAGCAAGCAGTGATGATGTGGTTCAAGGTTTCGGTGGTTGAAGAGTGAAGAGTTATAAGAATAATATTTGAGTGGATGGATTGTTCCCCAGAGTGACAGGTGGCATTATGCATATAATCAAATGATTTTCATTTGAATAAGGTCAAAACCAAAACCCTACTTCGAATTTATATATTTAGGAGTCGATCTTTCTTAGCTTGACTTTCTAGCACTACAATTCGCCTTTTTATCTTTGTCAAGCCAAAGCCCAATTCACTTGGTCAATGGTTAGTCATACTCAATAATCTTTCCAAATTTTGCTAAGCCAAAAACGCCTTAAAGCATTAGCAGAATGCATTTACTAAACCTGTCAGGTGAAAGCTTGTCAATTTGCTTTGGTCACAATTAGCAACTATGTCAGTCTTTCAGAACCTTATAAGTCTAGTCCTACAACTATGTTCTCATTCTTCCATGCAAATTAAAGCAAGGACTGAGCTTTGTTGTTAGTAAATTGAGCAGCAAAGCCCAATTCAAGTGCTTATCCTGATTTAGGCAAGACTTTTGTGGGTCGACCTCTCTGTGCCTGTGGTTCCAAAACTCAAAGGTCGACCTGGTTCTTTTACAGGTTGGACTGTGGAACTCTTTGCTGTCCAAAGTTTAGTTAGCAAGGGAAGCAGGGTCTTCAAAGCCAGATAGTGGGATCACTTGCTGATTGCATGTGAGACATTTTATCTATTCTAATGAGTATATGACCTCCAGCCGGACCGGACCAGTCATCGAACCAGCAGAGCCCAAAATGTGAACCAGACCACAATGGGATTAGGGTTAGTTTAGGTATTTTTTGTTTTGTTTTTTTTTAATTTGAGTTCCGTGGATGCTTTGAGGGCTTCCGTATGGCACACATAGTACGGACCAGCCGGTTCCATACGGAACTGGTCAAAACTGGCCAGTTCGGCAGTTTTGGCCCGGTTCCATACGGAACCAGCCGGTTCAAGGGCAGTCGTGTCAAAATACCAGCCCAGGCGGTTTGGGCACCGGAACAGACCAGAAACCTTCTAAACCGGTTGGACCGGCCAGTTTTGCCTGAACCGGACTGGTTCCGATAACACTGCCTCCAGGGACAAACATAATGCTCAGGTACAGATCTGACTGCATTCTGGAGGTTTCTCAGAGGCAGGGTTCACCCTCACTCCTGAGCTTGCATGCAATTTGGATTGGGGAGAATAAGTGAAGATTCGAGTGTGATGTGTTTTCAAACACTAATTCACCATAGGAATCAACTTCTTGGCAGTGAAGAGACCATAGTTGAAGGTTTCCAGCAGCAAACTCAAAAATTAGACCCAGACATGAGACACATTCAGTGTCTATTGTGGTGGATATAACTCAGGGAATAGATCCAAATCTTATTGCATGCAGTAAACTACTTTAGCGACCTAGATGATAATTGCAAGGGTACCCTACAGGAAAGATTTTGGTGTGAAGAGCAGTCAATAGCAAGGTTTGTCACTGTAAATGACACCCAAACAGATTTCATGAAATGTCATAAACCAGTTAGATATCAATGAAGGGAATGATGTAGAAGATCATTATGGGCAAGTTGCTTGTAGGATAGATCATTAACAGTCCATAATTACAACTGTTGGGAGACTGTTTGAAGGTTGAATTTGCCATAGATCCATCAAATAAGTTCAATAGCCTTACTGCAACATATTTAGATTCATGTGATAAATTAAATGGAGAGATTCCTAGGCAACCTCCGAGAATATGAATGACCAAGATAGGGTAACCAGCAGAGGTTTTAAAATGAATCATGGCCAAGAATTCCAAAGCATCATGAAAGAGCTTATAGGGCGAGTTACAAGTAAGAAGGCCTATTTTGTGAAGGTCGGTGGGGTAAGAAAACTGTGCATAAGTGGAATTCATAGCCTGTTACATTCACTAAAGTCTAGAACCAGCACAATTTTACAAAATTCGGCACTAAGGCTGTAAGACAAGATATTTTCTGTGTTGTGCAGCCTGTTACAAAGGTGAAAGTCATGGGTAAAATTGGATCTTAAACAGCAGAGAAAAGGAGGCAAGCATATGACCTATATGTCTTTGCTACTCACAACTGGAATGCTCTCATGTTAGAAGGTCTGTACCACTACTTTCAGACATGTATGCAATATGAACAGCAATACATGTACAGAGGAGAGACAGTGCCATATAAAATCCTATGAGTAAATTGCCATGAGGGGTGAGCAGATATAAGGTGTTTCCTTGAGAGAGAAAGCAGTACATTAGGCATTTAAGAAATGCCAAAAAGGGATTTCCCCAATAATAGGTTTACTTTATCAAATAAAACTGTCGAAAACAGCAAGAAAGCCAAGAAAGTGCCAGTATGGAATTGGGAGTTGTTTGAAGGAGAAATGGAAACTTTGCTGAATGAAGTCGACCTATAGCAGATAAAGAAGAAAAACACTAAAACAGAAAAGGAAAAAACTCACCAAAGTTGTAAAAGTTATCAAGGTAACCTGCATGCCAAGGGTTAGGAATTTTTTATGCTTTTCATTACTTTTTTCTAAAAAAAAGCAGTCAGGTCGACTTGTCTTAGAGGAAGAAGGGGTTCTATATATTGAGATTGGAAGAGGAGAGGAAGGTTTAGAGAGTAAATTCTAGGAGCATTATTGTAGCAGCGGATACTCTTCCTTCTCTCACTTACCACACCTAGACCACTACCTCCATTCAAGCAAAGAGATCCATGTCTTCCTGTCACCTATGATCTGTTATGATGCAGACAATCTCTTGGGTAACAAGTGACTTGATCAGTTATGCAGCATGCTTTGTTCTAGTTCTCTGAATCTTTCATGTCATTGATTAAGTTGTTTGTAATGATATGGTAGTTATTTGCACTTGCTTTGAATTTCCTTTCACTCAAGGTGCACTTTCTTTCCACTCATTTCTATTTCTTTCATTGTTAAATTTTCCTGTAGAGCCTGATCTCAACCTTTAAAATTTATTATTTAAAAATTACCCTCGCTCTTGACTGTATGCACAGTCCAAGAGAGTCTTTTGTGTGCTGATCATCTTGCACTTTGTGAAGATTTATTGATTAGATGGCAGCATACACCATTTATGTACACCCCCTAGGGTGTACATAACAAATTCCTCCCCTTGTGAAGGAAACTGACAAGTTAGTCAACACATCACGACTAGGTCACATCTATGGCCAGGTTCTCAATGATCAATCTTGCAAAGGACCAAATTGGCCTCCCATGGTCCCTTTTCAAACTTTGTTTGACTAGGTCCTTGCATTTTACAGTCTTATATGCTTTTCTCTGCATGTTTTAGAGGTCCGGGTGTCCTTTTGCTTACTCCCTAATAAATTTGAGAGGGCCTCAACATTGGTTCAAAGAAATCCCCAAGATCATTTGGATTGCAAAGGATTACAATGCAAGAGAAAGAAGGGAAATTGAAGCTCTCATCAAGAAATACAAGGATATATTACATGACGGATGATCGAAGGATTTTGCATGAACTATTATGTGTCAATTGCCATGATTATGATGATGTATGTCTAATATATTAATGAACAAGAATAATTAGTGATTATCTAATGAATATAGCTAGCAATATTACCCTTAGGTTGATGAGGGTGAAAGATGTGTGGTTTGTTTATTAGCCAAGTCACCAAGGTTACTATTGGTATTGTTAAGAGCTTTAACTCCCTCCTCCAAGCCCACCTTTTCCTTCATCCATTATACATATCATTCCATCTTGATCTAATACCTCTAGTTAAGGCTTGATAGATGGATTCTAGACCTCTCTCCTCTATGACCTCTTCACCAGGAAGACCTCCCAATTATCCCTTGTGTCTCAAACAATGTTGTATTATGGTTGTCTTGTGACGGTTCAAGAAGCTTCGCTTGTAGACCCCTGGGGTGGACTACTAGACCCCTAGGGTGGACTACTTATCAATTAAAGAGTGTTGTCGTGGAGAAATTATCCTCCTAGACTGTTGGCATGAAAGTCCTTCCTCCCCTATGCCTGAAAAATAAAAAAGGACGTGTGAAAAAGCTCCTAGTCGAAGACTCCTTGTATCTGCAAAAAGTCAAGGGTGGACTACTTATCAATTAAAGAGTGTTGTCGTGGAGAAATTATCCTCCTAGACTGTTGGCATGAAAGTCCTTCCTCCCCTATGCCTGAAAAATAAAAAAGGACATGTGAAAAAGCTCCTAGTCGAAGACTCCTTGTATCTGCAAAAAGTCAAAGTCAAAGTTGAAGACCAATGCAAATAAAAGTCAAATCCAAAAAAGGATCAAAGCAAGAAAAACTTGCTCATGAAGAAGGCCTCTAAAGAGAAAATCAAAAGCCAAGGTCTCAAATACAAAAGAAGTACAAGAAATAAGTCCAGCAAATCAAATGAAGACTTGTCCCTGAAGGCCAAGTCCAAGAGGCACTAAAAAGTCAAAGTAATGGAGGAAGTCTAATTGTTAATGGTTAGGTGGGGGATTACCTCACTATACAATCACCCATCTATGAGACACATCCCTAGTGTTTGTGCAAATAGTGAAGAACTCAAAATTTCTCTTTCTCCACCTTTTCCAAGAAATCATCATTCTTACACTGGAACTTTCACTTGACCAACCTTGTTTGACCAGAATTAACTCCATCTTGAAGGAGAAAATAGCTCTTATATAAATGCCTTGGTGTTATATTAATACTAGTAAATGGACAACTCATTCATCCCATGAACCTATTTGAAGATATCTATGTGATTGCTATATCATCGTGCATAGCATGACTAGCTATATAATGAGTCAATTAAGGTGATTCTAGTATTCTTGTAACTGTTCACATGGACATTCTGTGTTGTTGATCCATCAAGGACATATGAGAGAGATATGCATCATCTAACCAGTGTACTAGAGGTTATTGGCCAAAACAAGATTTTTCAGTGCTAGTTTTCAATGTTCCATGGTGGTCAAATGGGGGGTATACCATATCTTGAGTTGTACTTGGTATATTTTCATTCTAAGGCCATTTTTTGGACACCCATTTGACCCTTTATTCAGATATCTTGCCATCAGATTTATCAACACTGTCACAGGTCAGTCAGTTCAGAAAAGGTGGTGGGGATTTTGTCAATGACTATAGTGCAGATTTTTATGAACGTACTTTTTGGAGCAAAACTCAATATTTTTTCGACCTAAGAGATGTTTTGGATTCCTCTCTACCTATACTTTCATTCTATGTACTTCATATCAAAACACCCTCACCAATTGGGCAAGATCTGAAACTGAAGCAACACTCCATCAATGGGAAGCCTACATAATTTCATGGACCTGCATAGGAAGCTACCAATTGGATTTTTGACAACGTTTTGGCACTTTTGGGATCTTATCAGCCCCTCCTACACAAATCCAGGATCAAATAGTGGAACATTGTCCTCTGCATTTTTCCAGGCAGTGAGGGTTTATACAAGCTAATTTCAGCACATGTGATATTAATTATGGTTTAGACTATGGCTTTTATTTCTTAAGTCTAGCCTAATTAATTTTTAAAAAATTAAAAAGTGCACTATAGCTTCTAATTTCTCATTGAGAGTGCACTTTTTCATTAATTGGGGAAAATTAAATTAATATTCCCAAGTTATCTAAACTATTTGGAGCATGGCACATATGTTGAGAAAAAATTAGATGAATTGGAGCTATTGCACATGTGAAGGCATCTCAACGGCTAAATATGTACATCTCAACTAAAGATTAAGCCACGTCCATTGATCTTGCCTCTTTCACTCAGATCAAAGACCCTCTTCTCTCACACGTGTGGGCTCATTGACTTGGCAAAAGGGAATGTTTTGGCTTTCCCTTGGAGTGAGGATATAACACATGGTATATTCTCTTGGTATTTAGACTTTTGTATTGGCCTAGATCCATGGTATTGAGATTTATTTAATTATTTTTATCTCTCAAAACGTTGAAGATGCCTTCCTAGAGAGCCAATGACTCGACTTTCTCTAGGATCTAGGAGGGGACCCATGCTATTAAGCTCATGGTATATGGGTTCCTTGGTATTTTTCCCTTGGTATTGCTCAAACCCATAGTATTTGGGTCCCTTGGTATTGCTCAAACCCATCGTATTTGGCATGTATTTTATTATTTTTCTGTTTCAAGGTTTGAAACCATCCTCCTTAGCCAATGATCTGCTCATTCAATGTAATAAACTTTTATTTGGAGGATGGATATAAGCCACTTTGGGATTATCCATCTTTGTAACAAATTTTGTAACAACTTTTGGACTTCATCTAGGGTGGGGCGTTTTCTTCCCTAGGGGTACAAAAATTTGGAAATAAAATCACTTTTTCACTTGAACAAATTGTAGCTCTTGTCTTGGTAGATATGTTCAAGTTATTGTAGGAAGGAGGGTAAGCTATAAGTAATTTTAGCTTAACCTAGGGTTTGAATTGAATGTGTTCTTCCTTCTTGCCCTTGTTGAATTATTTTTGCATAGATCAATTTTAGAAGATGTATTCGATTTCACTTGGCTAATAAGTGTGTGTGTGTGTGATTGTGTTTGCCTCCCATGCCTTGTGATCCAGGTGATTAAATTACATTGGCATTCCAAGGATATCTTGGAAGTGGCCATACGATTGGATTAGGTGACCTTCCCTTCGGTGGATCTTGACAATTTTACCCGATCTCTTACATGTTCCTTGACTCCATGCTTGCCCAACTCATCCAACTTGGCACTAGTCTACTCTTCTCGTTTGCAATTTTATTTTTCCTCAATTATTCTTCCATCTAATTTCTGAAAATATCTCTCAATTTTTTCAAGTACTTGAAAAAAATCATATGGAAGAAGCTTTCTAAAATGGGAAAAGTGCCTTAAATTTTCTCTAACCCTAATAAAATTTCCCATTTTCTTTTAAATACCAGCATATCTATGAAGCTTCTTGTTCATTAAAGGGTTTCCAAGTATCTTTTATCACAAGCAAATTTTTATTTATGAATATCTTATGTGCTTGTTTTTGCGGGTTTAATCATTTCTAAGCCCTGTACATGAATTTCAAGTCATGTATGCTCACTATGGCTTAAGACATGCTTAGAGATATACATTAAAATTTTCTCAATAAATCGTTCCGTAAAAGGGTCGAACTTTTTTTGTTATCACTGCTGCATTGAAGGGTTTCTAGGCTTAAAAGTTTCATATCTATCATCATCATAAAAACCCTAGACAGATTCCCAAATCGTCCCTCTTGTTTAATCTTTAAAACTCATAAATCTTGTACTAGAGGGTTTGTAAACTTATAAAATATTTGCTCTACCTTATAACTGCTTTACTAGCCCTAAACATCCTCTTGAATCTGCCTCGCATGTAACCAAAAATACAAGTAAATTTCAGCATTTTACAGATCTGCAAAGAGGGCTTAATCGATGCTCCTCTTCTATAGCTATGTTGCAAGAAACGTGGGCCCCAACCCCGTTTCCCCATACCGAAACTCAGAAACACGTACCGTACGGAATGGAAGTGAATTTCCGTACATATGAGATGTGTTTTCGAGATGGAAACGTGTTTCGTTTGTATGGAAACTCGTTTCTAGTACGAATGCAGTCAATCAAGTCATGTTTCCAAAAAAATATCGCCATGGTGCAGTAGTATTTGGTGATATTAATGGTAATGTTAAATTCTTAAAGTAAAAGAATGGAAAATAAAAGATAAGGAGAATGTCACTTGGATGGAAAATAAAAGATAAGGAGAATGTCACTTTAACTTAAATTTTTAACATTACCATTAATTGTTTCAGGATGTTTGAGAGTGGTTCCGACCTCATCAGACTTCATATGCAAAAAGTAGAATCTTAGATCCCATTCAAAATTCAATAGAGTTAATAGTTTTTAGGATTTCAGGATTGTAAACTTTCCACCAGATTCTATCATGTATGAGGGTATGGAATTGGTATTTAATCAAGTTCATCAACCCCTATATGTACTTTGATGTTGGTGGTGTTGATTGTTGAACTCCTCTTTCATGTCCATAGTGGAAAAAATCGTCGAAAAATCGGCGATGTCCTGAAAAATCGCGATTTTTTTGGCTATCGATTTTTCGGCCCGAAAAAATCGCGATTTTTCAAAAAATCAGACATCTAAAAGAATCGGCAAAAATCGAGCAAAATTCGAGAAAAAAATCAGCAAAAATCGGAAAAAAATAGCTAAGCAAATTTTGACCCTATTAAAGTACAAATTTTGGATTTTTAATGCTTGGCGCGGTTTGCCGATTTTTGCCAATGTTGCCGAGAAGATGTTTCTGGACCCTCGCCGATTTTTAGCCAATGTCGATTTTTTCCACTATGGTCATGACCTTAATAAAAGTGTACTCTTCACTCAAGGAAAATCCCTTATTAAGCATGGGAAGCTTTTTCTACCTTGTTTTGACGATCGAATTAGGAAGTTTCATTAAAATTGTAGAGCGTTGAGTCGTTCACTATTGTCCTTGAAGGATCAACTTTGAAATTCAAGTTAGAGGCAAGGGCTAGAGCCAAGAGGAGGAAGGCATGGGGTGCTATTGATGAATAGGATCCCAATATACGCAATGATTCGATGACATGTATGATTTATGATTTATATTTCACATTCATTTTTGTAAATGTTCTTGCTCATATATATATATATATATACATAAATACATACATATA
>LPNX010115401.1:971587-1008155 GCA_001517045.1 Pseudotsuga menziesii
TAGTTCTACAGGGTATTGACATCAATATTGGTACAAGGTTTTAGCATTTGATCACTATCATCATCACCATTTTCTGGAGGATAGAAATCTTAAGTGAAGGATCTATAACTGACATTAAATTGGCCTCATCTTGGATGACTATAATAAGCCTATTCAGTTCCCCTTAGACTGTCATTTCACCTAAAATCGGCCCTCTTTCCTTTAGTTACATTCACTTCAATAAAGGGCATTTCTAAGCCATACAAATTGACCAGGGTTTTGTTGGAGTTTGTGCAACTTCAGAAGCCATTCTTCTTGTCCTCCTTCGAGAGTTGAACTTGTTGTAATCATTCATACAAACCCTAGAAAGTACAATGTAAACCTTGGGGTAAAACACCAACAATAAAAGAAATAAAATAAAATTATAAAATCTAAAATTATATTGCTCCCCCAAGTGAAGTCGGCCCCAGTTAAATTTTTAGTGGGAAAACAGTATAAATAGGAAGTGCCCCTCTTCATTTTTACACACAGCAGCACAAGTAAAATACGCAATTTTATGGGAGAGAGAGAAGTTTGCATACACTGTAGAAGAAGATTGTTTTCAGGGTTTCTATCTTTGGAAAGATTTCCCGTATTTTTCTCTTTCTTTCTTCAATGTACTCTGATCTCAGTATAATTATCTCTAGACGAAGGTCGTTGGGTTTCTACCATTTGGGTTTCCCAAGTGAAAAATACTCGTGTTATTGTTCTGTGCTTTCTCTATCTTCTAGTGATCCTATTGATAAATGCAATTAAGATATACTGCTATAATCTTAAGAAAATCTAACATGGTATCAGAGCAGTGCTAGAAGAAGCCATTGTCGGAACTTTGTCAGAAACCTGTCGAAACTAGGGTTTCATCTTTCAAGGTCTTCACTCAACCTTTTGGCAGAAAAAGAGCCTTAGGAATTTCACTCTAAGGAGGGTGCATCTTTTGGTGAAGACAGAATTCAATTCTGAGAATTTTCAATTTTGACCTAATTCTTCAGCTACATCAAAAATTAGGGTTTCCAGTTTTGACCTACTTTCTCCACGGTTTTGGCTCGACTCTACCTCTACTCAACTTGCCTCTCTAGGGCGCATTTATCTATGGAGTCAGTTTTAAAAAACTCCAACTTTCATTTTTGACCTAGCCTCTGCTAGGGTCTCATATCCAGATCTGCAGTCAAGATGATCAGCATGAAGGTTGAAGATCGTTTGGAAAAGGCTTCCAACTTCATCCCCTGGAAGTCTAGGGTTCTACTAGAAGAAAATGACCTATTACAGTTTGTAAAGGCAAAGGTCCCAAAACCAAAAGTCGAAGAAGACAAACCTCGTTGGAGAAAGGATGATGCCAAAGCAAGGAGGATTTTAGTGGACTCAGTTAGAGATCACTTCGTTCCTCGGATCTCAGAAAAGACGATAGTGAGGAGGATGTTCAAAACTCTAAAGAAGCTATTTGAACACAGTAGCATCAATGTGACTCTCACATTGAGGAATCAACTGTCGAACATGAAGATGACGAAGTCCGAGAATATTGCCTCATATTTCATGAGGATCACCGAGCTCCGAGACAAGCTAAAGTCTAGTGGAGACAATCTTGAAGAAAAGGATCTCATTATGACCACCTTCAATGGTCTCCCACCATCTTGGGAATCTTTTATCCAAACTATAAGTGGTCGGACCAAGTTGCCCAAATTTGATAAGCTATGGGAAGAATGCACTCAAGAAGAAACAAGAATCGCAGCACACCAAAGATTTCATGGCACTCAACCTGAGGAAAATCAAGCGTTCGTATCTCATGCCAAGAAAGGCAAGGGAAGGGGAAGGAAGCCATACATTTACAAGCATCAAGATAAGAGATCAAGTCCTCCCCCAAATCAGAAGAAACAAAAGAAGGATCTATCTCAAATCCAATACTACAAGTGCAAGAAATATGGTCATTATGCCAGTAGCAGTCGAAGCTCTCACAAAAGGAAGCACGAAGCTTCAACTGTTGATGTAGAGGAAGACCATCATCACAAGAAATAGAAGAATGAAGATCGTACAAAATTCTTCTTCATATTAGCTCTATTAAGTACGATTCCCACCACTACTAATACTTGGCTCATAGATAGTGGTGCATCTAGACACATGACGGGATATAAAGAAAATCTCTAAGAAGTAGTTGAGAAAGATTATCATCTCCGTGTTGTACTTGGAGATGATGCCAACAACACTGTAAAGGGATATGGGGCTACCTCCCTTCAGCTAGAGTCTAATGATAATCTACACTTAAGTGATGTGCTCTATGTACCTGGTATGAAAAGAAATCTTGTTTCCATTTCAACTTTAGAAGACAAAGGATATAAAGTAGCATTTTCAGATGGAAAAGTACTTGCTTGGCAGAAGAACTCAAGCATGGATACATTGAAAGTAATTGGTATGAGAGAGGAGAGCTTGTATCAACTGAACACTCCACCAGTCCAAGCCCTGGTCCATGACTCTACAACTATGGGTGAGCTATGGCACAGAAGACTAGCTCATCTAAATTACAGAGCTCTCCTAGAAGTGAAGAAACTAGTTGCAGGTATACCATGATGGAACATGTAGAGGATGTGCACTTGGCAAGAATGCCAAGAAATCCTTCCTAGATAGTGAGAGCAGATCCAAAGAGATCTTGGATCTAGTGCACTCTGACTTATGTGGCCCAATGACAGTTGCCTCATTGGGAGGATATCATTACTATGTGACCTTCATTGATGACTACTCACGGAAGACTTCGATCTACTTTCTTAAGACCAAGGAATCCGAGGAAGTACTCAGTAAATTCAAGGAGTTCAAAGCACAAGTCGAGAATTTGTTAGGGAAGAGGATCAAGATCCTAAGATCAGATAATGGTGGAGAATATACCTCTACAAAATTCAATGATTTCTGCAAAAAAGAAGGAATTAAGAGGGAGCTTACAATTCCCTACAATCCCCAGCAAAACGCGGTTGCTGAAAGAAAGAACAAAACAATTGTGGAGGCAGCCAAAGCTATGATTCATGGCCAAAGTCTAAAGCATGTTCTTATGGGTAGAAGCATCCAGAACAGTTGTATACGTACATAACAGATGCCCACATAAGATAGTAAAGAACATGACTCCTGAAGAACCCTTTACAGGAGTAAAACCAGAAGTGGGTCACCTCCGAATCTTTCGCTGTCCAGTCTACATACATTTGCCCAAGGAGAAAAGGACAAAGTTAGAACCTTCACGCAAGAAGGGAACTTTCGTGGGATACAGTGAATCTTCAAAGACCTACAAAATCTATATCCCAGGATCCAGACAGATTGAAGTTAGCAGGGATATGACCTTTGAAGAGGAAATGGCTATTAGGAAAGGCAAAGGATCAGACATGGAGATCAATGATGAAGAAATGGAGAGGAGATCACCTTCCCCTCCTGTTCAGAATGAATTAGCAAAGAGAGATGAACCCATCGATCCCATTGATCCAGTCGCAACAATTGATATTCCTGAAGATATGACAGTGAGTCGGAAAATACCTAGATGGGCACAACAGACCTTACAGGATGCAGAGGGGCATGAAGCTCCACATGGCACTTTCCGAGAAAGAAAAAGACCTCAGAGGTTCTCCAGTTATGTTGCATTGATGAGTCATATCATTGACTCAAAACCCACCACTTATGAAGATGAATCTAGACACCAAGTTTGGAAGGATGCCATGGTGGAAGAATATCAATCCATCATGAAGAATGACGCGTGGGAGATTGTACCAAGACCTGAGGGGAAGTCAGTTGTTACTTCCAGATGGCTATACAAAATCAAACATGGAGCAGATGGGAGTATTGAAAAATACAAGGCCAGAATTGTTGCCAGAGGGTTCTCTCAGAAAGAGGGAGTCGATTATGATGAGACATTTTCTCATGTGGCTTGATACACTTCCATCAAATCGATCATTGTTATTGCTTCAGCCATGGGATGGAAGTTGCATCAAATGGATGTCAAGACTTCCTTTCTCAATGGTATTATTGAGGAAGAAGTATATATTGAACAACCAGAAGGGTTTGTTGTCCATGGAAAGGAATCTCACGTATACAAGCTGAAAAAGGTGTTATATGGACACAAGCAAGCACCTCATGCTTGCTATGGATGGATAGACGAATTCCTGGTGAGTCAGGGTTTTACCAAGAGTGATGCAAACCCTAACCTTTACTACAAGGTTGTGAATGATGAGCCACTGATTTTGGTACAATATGTTGATGACTTGTTTCTTACCGGAAATGAGAAACTTAACTTATGGAGTAAGAAGAAACTCGCCTCTGAGTTCGAAATGAAGGATCTTGGATTGATGCACTACTTTTTGGGATTAGAAGTAAGGCAAAGGCAGAAAGAGATTTTCCAAGGACAAAGAAAATACACCATAGATAAGAGGTTGGAATGTTGGACTGCAAGTCCATAGCTACTCCGATGGATGCAAACTTCAAGAAGCTGAGGAATTTTGCTTCAGATTCAAATTTGATTGATCCCACTATGTATCGCCAGTTGATTGGGTCCTTGATGTATCTGACGAACACCAGACCAGATATTTGTTTTGCTATGAATGCACTCAGTCAGTTCATGTGCGAACCGAGGCAGATTCACTGGATTACTGCAAAACATGTGCTCAAATACTTACGTGCCACTGTGGGATATGGTCTATAATATGACTCAGAAAGTGACTTGAAATTGCAAGGTTTTACAGACTTAAATTGGGTCGGATGCTCTGCCGATAGGAAAAGTACTTCATGATGTTGTTTCAGTCTAGGTTCTGCAGTTATTTCCTGGTGCAGTAGGAAGTAGAACTCAGTAGCTCTCAGTACTATAGAGGCCGAGTATATGATTGCTAGTTCAGCAGCCCGAGAAGCAGTTTGGCTTCGTAAACTTCTTGCAGGATTGTTTGGTCAGATTCCAGAGCCAACTATGATTCACTGTGATAACCAAAGTTGTGTGCAGAGATGTCAATGAATCCTGTATTTCATGACAAGTCAAAGCACATAGAGATTCGGTATCACTTCATATGTGATATGGTGCAGAAAGGTGCGGTCGAGCTACAGTATATTTCGACAAATGACCAGATTGCAAGTGTTCTCACCAAGCCTCTTCCCAGGGTGAAATTTGAATACTTTCGCGGAAGACTTGGAGTAGAAGAGAACGTATCCCTCCTTGAGAGGGAGAGATGACTGAGAGACACTTACCATACCCTTTCCCAGGTACCTCTACTCGTCTAGGTTCTCAGCCAGGTATGGAAGAAATCCCATCAACAGATGAGACAGACAAGTAGTAGATGGTCGGGTTCACCCAGGTACCTCTGCTCGTTCAGGTTCTCAGCCAGATAAGGGAGAAATCCCATCGACAGATGAGACGGACAGGTAGTAGATGGTCGGGTTCACACAGGTGCCTCTACTCGTCCAAGTGCTCAGCCAGGTATGGGAGAAAACCCATCGACAGATGAGACGGACATGTAGCAGATGGTCGTGTGATTGCACAGGTACCTCTACTCATTCAGGTTCTCAGCCAGGTGTGCAAGTACCCCATTGGAAGATGAGACGAACAGGTAGCAGATGGACGTGCACGTGTGCTCATCCAAGATCTCTATCCAGGTATGGAAGTATTCCATCGGCAATAGAGATGGATAGGTAGCAGAATATTTTCTCTCGGACATCTAGATAGAACAAATTCATAAAGACAACCTTCAGTACGTTTAGAGATGATGGAGACAGTGTAGATATACAGATGAAACCCAGATGATCATGATGCTGATGAAGACCCAAGAATACCTTCCTTGTTGAGAGGGAGTGTTGGAGTTTGTGCAACTTCATAAGCCATTCTTCTTGTTCTCCTTCAGGAGTTGAACTTGTTGTAATCATTCATACAAACCCTAGAAAGAACAATGTTAACCTTCAGGTGAAAAGCCAGTAATAAAAGAAATAAATAAAATTATAAAATGTAAAATTATATTGCTCCCCCAAGTGAAATCGGCCCCAGTTAAATTTTCAGTGCGAAAACAATATAAATAGGAGGCACCTGTCTTCATTTTTACACACAACAACACAAGTAAAGTGCGCAAATTTCTAGGAGAGAGAGAAGTTCGAATACACTATAGAAGAAGACTGTTTTTAGGGTTTCTATCTTTGGAAAGCATTTCTGTATTTTTCTCTTTTTCTTCATTGTACTCTGATCTCAGAATTATTATCTCTAGACGAAGGTCGTTGGGTTTTCTCTCATTTGGGTTTCCCAGGTGAAAAATACTCATGTTATTGTTTTGTGCTTTGTCTATCTTCTAGTGATCCTATTGACAAATGCAATTAAGATAAACTGCTATAATCTTAACAAAATCTAACAGGTTCGGAGTGTTATATGTTGTTTCATCATCATATCAGAGTATAAAAAACCTTGAATTCAACGTCCTCCAAAACTGTCACAATAAACTCGTAGTTACTCACTTTGTTTATTGTCAGTGATTGAATGATTGACTTAGGATTTGGTACTGAGCTTTCAAACAGACATGCATAGTGATTTATTCTCTCAAGTCTAACTAAAAAATCCACTTCATAGTTTGACAAAATCTCAATACAAATCACTTGCTAAAGCCTGAGTTTATGGTCTACTTAAATGACATTTTGTTTGATGAATATACCCTTACTAAACCAGTCTCATTCCTCTTGCACAGTGAACTAATCTTTGAGCCTTTATGTTGAGATCTCTTGACTGATTGTTGCAAGTCTTTCCAACTTTGCAATTTCACAGTGATATGTTGTTTCCCATACTCTTTTTTCATATCAGAAACAATTCGGCGTCCCCTCCTCATGCTCAAACAGTGATTTTGTTGGGTGATTGCAGTCTGAGTTTACACAATCTATAATTTTCAAAACTATCTTCACTATTGATAACATTTATCCTCACCATTGATATATTGTCGCTCCTATCCTGCCAAATCCTAGTCTACTTTACAACTGTGTTACTTGGGAACGAAAGCGACAGCGAGAAGTAGAAGTGGGAGCGAAAAGCGAAATTTTCAAAAGCTTTTGGTTTGGAAGCGGTTTTTATATAATATTTTTTTTACTGCATATATGTCAACAAATGCATGTAGAATGTTGAATTAGTTATGGAAAGAATAAAAACATGAAATAAAACATAATACCATATAACATCATTCATCAATCATCTAGTAATGAATTCGTCAACCGTAGGTCCAGTATTCTTGATTCCATAACATCAAAATTTTCAATATATACCATTTTGTCATCACAGTCCTTGTAACCAAACTATAGTCTAGACTCTAGACTCTATAGAACATCAATGGTTCAACCATGAAACGAAAGTTGAAAGTTGAAACAATTCACGAAGCATCATATTCATTACCAAAGAGTTATAATATGCTTTATGCAGTCAACTCTCAATGACTCAATCATGCAAAGTTGCAAATAGTGAACTTCAAAGGTAGGTTCACCATTCAACTTCAAACTTCAAACTTGAATTGCCATGTAATCATTAATGTTTACAAAATATACCATAATAAATATAAAAGAGTCAATAGTGCAAAATCCTGAAACTTGGAAGTACTATAAACAAGAAAAGACAAGAAAACTAGATTTTATGGATGTTTCCTCTTGCCACGGGAAATTTCCATTTTCTTTTCCCGTGCTCTATCGGTTTGAACAATAGGATTATCATCCCAGTAGTCACCGATATTGAGCCACGTCCAAGACTTGGTCCTGCACGACCCCCCTAACTGATGCAGATGGAGGTCATGAAGTTGAACCTCTAGCCAAAGATAGTGCATCTGAACACAAGGTAGAAGATGGCGGTGGCATTGTTGTTACTGTTGCATGGTCATCGTCATCGCCCAAAAGCTCTTCCTCCAAACGCTCTAAAGCTAAGGCTCAATCCTCCAAGTTATGCTCCTCCAGATTGTTGCCCCAAGTGAGATATGATCTATCAGTTTTGGCCCGCTCACAGTAATGAGTCAAAAACCTCAAGTTGTAAATGTTATAAAACCAAGCTTTTTGCTCAGTTTTCATTTAATTGGTTTCTTTTCACTGAGTGGATGAAGTTGTAGGTGCTCCAACGCCTTTTTGCAGAGGAACTTTTAACCACTTGTGAAAGCACTTTAACTGCCAAATTATTCAAGCGTGGGCAGGTTGAGCCATACATGTTCCACCATTCAATAGGAGGTGCCCTATCTCAATCTCTAGTTGCATGCAAAGTACCAAACGAACCAACTTCACTGACGTATTTGCTTATTCACTACGTAATAAGTCACATTCCTCTACATCAGGGACGAGCTTGTCTATAGCAGGCATGTACCCAACCTGTACCTATGGATCTGTGTGGGGCTTTCTCCTAACCCCACCCCAGCACATGTGTATGAATATGGTCATACAAGATGGGATTTTTCTGTTCAACAATATCTTTAATTTGTCCCAGCATGTTGTCCATCTGCTCGTACACTTCCCCCATCACCAGCTTATATGTATCTGCAAACAAAATCATGTAATAAATGGGCTTTGTAAACTGCAAAACAAACTTAATACTTGCCCAAAATTGACCATCAAGAACGATGTCCTCCACCTCCTGAAAATCAAGCCTGTCAGATATGGATGTAGCCCTATCTTTCAAGAGTTGCCATGATTCACTTGATAGCATGCTAGCTAATGCCTCTCTTACCTTCAAAAGGTGCTTGAAGGTGAGGTAGTAGCTAGCAAATCTAGTCTTTGATATCTTCAATAGTTCCAACTTTGAGTGACTGCAGAAAATGTCGTAATAAATCTTATCATCTACTTGCCCTTTTTGTACAATTCACCAATCCATTTGTAATCATTCCCCTTCAACTTAATGATGTCATGCATCAAAAGGTTCAATGTGTGAACCAAACACCTAGACCAAAATATGTTGGAGTATTTATCTTCAATAATTGCTCATGTTGCCTTACAATTAGCAGCGTTATTGGTTATTACCTGGATGACATTGTATGGACCAATAGTTTCAATGGTTTTTAGTAGGAGTTTTGCAAAGTTCATGTCGGTCTTGAATTTATCTAAGTAGTCATGGGCTGAAAGGAAGACTGCACCAGAAGCAGACACACCAAGAACATTTTATCAATGGCTTGCCTTTTACATTTGTCCAACCATCTAATACAATTGATACCCCATACTCATTCCAAGCATTTGTGAATTAATTAATTGATAACACTCATGCATTGCTTGCTTATCATTTTCACATATTGATTGGCTTACTCTAGAAGAATTTCCTTTAAGCAATTTGTTAGAGTGATTGTCATCATTGACAATGTGATTGGGGTTACTTGATTGATAGCTTAAGCTTGTTCTTGCTTGGTTTGTGCCCATTGTTGACATTAGGACACTAATCTTTCTTTATTCTCAAGAGGCTTTAACGGTTGCTAGAGTGATTGTCATCATTGGCACCCTAATGGTACACTAAGCATTTTCATGCTTAGTGTGTCTTGGATGGTTCGTCTTGATTAGTGAATCATTAAACATCCATGCATTATCTTCTCCAAACATCATAAGAATAATCCACGCATTAATAATTCAAAGTATATTGTAGCTAATATATAACATTGATGACATCTTGAGGTTAATGTTGCCAATACTTAATTCTTAGGTGGATATTGAACTATTGCTATGGTGATGAATGGTCTAATGATGCTATTTTAAATCTCATATTATCGTGTGCTCTTAATCTTGGGTATTTGTCTTGTATTGCTCATTTTATTCTTTGCAAGTACAATACTTTGATGACATTACATTGCCTCATGGTACATCTCTTTAATGATAGATCAATGACATTGTAAATGAAATTTCAATGATCATTGGGATATATCAGTTGGAATCTCGTTATTGGGTAGAAGACATGTTCCGACATCTTTAAATATATCTGCAAAGATCTGTCATTAGCATTTAAATCTACGGCTGGGGAGCATACCTGTTTGAAAACAGTGGTTCGCTAGCTTTATGCTAAAAGTGCACACGGTAGTTTCTAGCCAACTGGATGTCAAGATGCCACCATTGTCACTCTCTTCGATACCCCATGCAAGTAGTATTGCATTTGACAGGCTTTGAACATGGAATTGGACCCCATGTACCATCAAATATATCGGGGACCCCATAGGAATCTTGAAACCTATCCATATCAAACCTGGGCTTTGGGGAAACAAATTACTGCTCAATTTCATGGTTATTTATTGATGTAAATGTTCTAAATGGTTATCTAGTTTATTATATCATGCTTTATTTATTTCATGATGAATGTGCTTTTATAATTTATTTCATATGCAAATGATATTATCTTTAATCTTATGGTTAATGGTGTATTGGTTTTATATTGAACATTAATAAAGTTTAACTCACCTTTAGCCTAGAGTGTGCCTAGACTCTAGCCTCCACTTTGATTATTCTCTAGACACCTTTTCAAAATTAATGTTAGGTGCATTCTTGAAGTTGTCTTAGAATCGCCTCAAGCAAAATCTTGGCCAAGGTCTCCCCCTTGTATAGTCTAGACTCATTCACTGTTGAGTCTAGGAAGCCTAAAGTGGTGAATTTCCTATCGATAGTGACATATTGGGTAAGATACTCATAGTTGTGTCAGGTTAGCATCCTATCAGCTTGTCCATCTTCTTGGGTTGCTAAGTTATGCATTAACAGCTCCTACAAGGCAATCATTATGGGTGGCTAATCTAATACCAATAAGGAATAAGAATTCGGGTTGTGCATTGAATTTAGAAATTTGAACCAATTATCTCTTAAGGATAACCACCTGCCTCCAAACACAATGTTCCATGGGGACTCGCCCCCCTCGCTCTCCATGCCCCGAGGACTTGAGGGCTCCTTCTGAAACGTTTCCCCTCGTCCCCAATTTGGTGAAACCTGGGAAAACGCAAGGGGGGAGCTCGTCCCCATGTTTTGAAGCTCGCACTAGTGAAGTGGGGGGCTCCTAGGCGCTCCAGTCGTAATGGTAATGTTAAATTCATAAAGTAAAAGTGATATTTTCCTTATCTTTCATTTTCTATCATTTTACTTAAATTTTTAATATTACCATTAAATGTTTCAGGATGTTTGAGAGTGGTTACAACCTCATCGGAGTTCATCTGCAAAAAGTGGAATTTTAGATCCCATTCAGAATTCAGCAAACTTAACAGTTTTCTGGATTTCAAGATTGCAACGTTTCCACTAGATTTTATCATGTATGAGGTTAAGGGATTGTCATTTAATCAAGCACATCAACCCCTCATACCTAGAGGAGGATTATTGATGAATGGGGTGTGCAATGCAAGGGTGGGCAAATCCCAACTACCTTTGCATGCAATGGATGGCTGAAAATTTAAAAAAAAAACAACTTAACTTGAAATAAAAATGAGAAGCCAGCCCAAGAGACTCGACCTATTACAATTTTAGAGATTGAAATATAGTTGAAAAAGGAAGAAAAGGGGTTTTTTTGGCCCCTTTAGGCAAGAGGTTTCGAAATGGTTTAAATTTGGAAATTTTTGCACCTTGTTCTAGCCAAATTTTGGCAAAACCTCCCCCTGTATTGTAAAAAAATTGCACAAAACAACAAGCAAATACTCTACAAATATGTTGGAAATTGGTTTTAATACGCTTCAAACATTTACATATAAAAAATCAGCAAATTGTTAATAAAAACCAGCAAAGAAATAGTGTTGGAAATGACTGTTTGAAGAGCCTTAAAGCTCAAATCTGCAGCAAAAATTAGTATAAAAAAAATGGAGATGGGTCCTTTGTTGTTGGAAAAATGGGGTATCCCACCCAGGAATCCCACTCTCCAAGCCTTAGTAACCTGTAACAAAATCTAGCTTCACAATGCAAATGCGGTGAGAGATCGAAGCAAAGAAGTGAGAAATCACTAATTCAAACTAGAAATCATGAACTTCTCACATGCTAAGTAGACAACTCACATAACATGTAATAACAATATCACATTATTATCCTCAAGCAAAATAATTTGCTTGAGATCCACAAATGCATGTGAAAACTAAAACGTACAAAGATACCTCATACACGAGCCAAGAACACCAATCTCCTCCAAAGATTTCTCCTCATCAACAAAAATAACAATGGCTGGAAATTACAATGGCTCACTTCTCTTTGAACAATATAAAAGCAAGAGAGCATGAGAGAATGAGAGAGTGAAAGGGTAGCAAGAAATAACCAAAATGAGGGAAGAGGCTTCCTTTTAAAGTGAAAGAAGACGGAGAGAGCCCCCTCTACTTGTGACACTTGGCACCCATGCAAAGACCAAGTGGGTCGCCCCCATGAGAGAGAAAGACCCAAGGTGGAAGAGAAAATGAGGAAAAAACTCATGTCTCTCCCCATAAGCGCACATATAAGCTAAAGGGAGAGGGGCGCCCTCTGTGGGAGGGTGGGATCCCCTCTTGTGGTCCCCTCTATCTTGCCCACACATCCTCCTTGAAGAAGTGTGCCCCCTTAAGAGAGAGAAAACACTCCCATGAGAGAGAAAGGGGAAAAAGAAGGGTGCTAGAGGCCCCTTTTGTCTTGCCTTAGTCTCACTAAGGTCCCAACATAAAAGATTTCCATCAAATGTTTTAATTTTGACATAGCGAAAATTTCAGCATTTCTAATTACTTCAATTTTTCTACTGTAAAATGACTGACTTAGGAAAACTTGACCAAAACCCTATCAAAACTTGAGAACTTGACTCAAAAATTGGTCCAAGGGTGTAGGGGGTCTCAAGCCATTGATTTTGAGTACCATTAACCCTATACAACATCATTATGGACCACTTATGCCTCCTTTACATTGAAATAGTTTTTTTAAAATCAAGCTGAGGGACATTTTTTAATTACAAAACATTAAAAAAAACTAAGCAAAACTTAATGAAATTCCGCAAGACTCTGGATGATGTTTAGCATGGTAATATACAACATTTCTAGACCTTAATCACCCCCGGACTTGATCATTAGAACGTCTTTCACCACTTTGGAGGAATTTTGAGTGAAAAACTCGGGTAATTAAAATCACTAAAGAGTAAATTTAATTACCTAAGGAAAAAAACATTCAATGAAAGGACTTCCCTGATGATGAAGTCCTAGGTAACCAAGTTTTTACAAAACTTGACCATCATGCTAACATATCCTTACAAAATCCCTCGCAAGGGGGGGGGTGCAGCAATTTCATGGAAAAGAAGAAGAGAAGAGAAGGGGAAAAATTGCCCAACTGAGTCTTTTGGAGCTTGAAAATTTTGTAAGGTACACTTCATTCATCTTCACGGTACATGGTTGCCCACCTAGTTGGTTAGGTGGACAGAAGGGAGTATCCAAACAACATGATTTGGCCCATTCGAATGTTAGAATGGTGTGAAACAGTTCAGCGGAAAGGTTGCGATAGGTCAACGATCCCATGATTTTAGAGGGGGGAAATGTCCACGGGTACACAAATACACAACCCCACGATCTCTCATTACCTGGCTCACATGACAGAATGAAACACTGACGTCGAGGAAAACGCAACAGCAAATTCACAAGGTTTATGTTCACGTGTTGATGAGATCGAATGGTATGCAACAGTACGCATTGGATGTGGGCCATCTGGCGTGGAGGAGAGATGCACAGTTAATGTGCCAAGTCCACAATACAACCCTTGCTTCAATTCAGATTTGAATCAATCACAAAAGAGTGTGCCTTCGTTGTTTCAAGAGATCTGAAGAAGATCACGTGCACCCATAACCATTTGTGCATTGAGCAACAATTAAAATTCAACCTAGAAGACATCATCATATCCACCATGGGCTAGATCCACATCTCAGTGATGTATTTAAGGATTGTCGGTGGTAGCTTGGTCAATACATAGTGTTTTAATTTCTTTGTAGGGTGGGGTTGAGTAATCTAGATGAACTCTTTCAAAATTTCCTCACATGCCCATTTTAACATGCAGAACTTATTTGCAGGTCTTGGCCATAACCAACAGCCCTAACCTCACCTTTCAACTTAAAACAGGCAAGGTTTTGAGGGACCCTCCAGTGGCCTCCACCAGATATGCTGCTATGCCAAGGAGTGACCACGATCACCAACCATAGCCGGACAAGCTGGGAGAAGATGTTGCACATAGATTTGCTCTGTGGTCCAATCCATCATTGAATATGGTGGATTACAGAATCTGCAGTATTAATTTGCTCCCATCGGGCATCTCCAACAGTACAAGCAAAGCATCCTGAGCTGCAGGGTTCTGACTTTCTTAGTGAAGCCAATCTGAACCTCAACTGTGGCTGTATTATACAATTGAAGCCAGACAAATATATCCATCAACTCGATTTGGCTGCATAGTTTGAAAACCATTGCTCGCCCCTTCCATCAATTTCAGCTTGATACTTGAACGCTGGATACATGCCATAGATCTACAAACTGGGCTGAACATATCATAGATATTTTTACTGCTTGTTAGGTGAAAAGATCTCCGTCCAGCAGACCTGTGAAATGCCAACTTCGATTTTCAATCATACATCTCTCATTTCACATATATGACCCCAATTTACTCCCTACAGGTCTGTTCAGTGAATTGAAGATAGGGGTCATGAGTATCCTTCATGCTATATTTCATGATACAGGACAAATCTTTTCACTCCAGGAGAAAAGTTAAAATTTGCTGAGTATGACCTCTTCCATAAAATCCTCTTTGTGATGGCAATTTAACCTCATACTAGTCACTTGAAACTGCTCATGATTTTAATGCCCTATCTACTGGTCTCTTCTACTACATGATAAAACACACAAGAATGCATATAGATATTGATAACATAGTTACTTAGACATCTTCCATCACTGGCCAGATCTTCTCCTCCTGCCCAACTGACAATGCATCTGACTGGCTGATTTAGATGAAACATTCCTTACATCTTCAATTAACTGCTGCACGGATTCTCAAGAGCCTGCCTTTGTGCCACCTTTCCCAGCACTTCCATAAGATTGTAGAGCTCAGATGCACTAACCCCAGGTTCTTGAATAACACAGGTTTTCAAACAAGATGTTAAAAACCAAAGAATACTCAGAAAAGCTTTGTTTCTCTTTGATGACCCACAGATTTGATGGTTCCTTCTTGCAAGCTACTGGCGGTAATCACAGAATCTTCACTGCTTGGCACAATATGTTGCTAAGTTCTAACCCAGATTTCACAACGATGCCTCTTTTTTGCTGCTAAAATACACCCAGAACTATGGCCTAGATCCACAGGAATAGCCCAGCAGTCAGATTTATATCTGTTTGTGTGCCCAGCATGCATTCTTACTGCTGTCACAGTTGGAGAAATGTCATTTTAACCCAAGAATGTTCAACAGACCCAGCAATGCAACAAGACCCCTGCTAAAAGGTGTGGACAGATCCATGCTTTACATATCAGAACTGCTGTCAATAGGCAGAGCTGTTCATTTCCCAGCTTCAATATGAAACAAAACTCGTACATTAATGAAAACAGGGCATAGACCAGTTACATCAAAAACAAGACCTTGCCATCACAAGTCAAGAAATTTCCTTTGTCACCCCATTGCAAAATGGGGGGTAACAGAGGCTAAGGTAGGATCATGGAGGGCTAGATGAGTAGCCTTGCTTGATGAGTAGAGGAATCTTGAGCTTGGTATGATACCTTGCTTGAAAGAAGACTTGTATTGTACTCTTGATGTTCCACGGAGGTCTTGGTGCTTGTGTTCATGCAAGAATTGAAAACCTGGGGTTTACAAACTCAAACCCTGGTATGGACATGAAGACTTGTTGTTTAGAGCTAGAGTTGTCACATAAATCTTAATTTGTGGGATGCAAGTTGGCTAGGGTTTGTGAACCCTAACAAAGACAAGAGCGCTAATGTGAAGACCTAGAGCATGGTGTCATGTCATGCTTGATGGAGCTTGGTGAGATGACTTGCTTGGACAAGTAGTTGTCATGTGATGTGATGATGTACTTGGGGTTAAGGCCCAAGGGTTAAAGAACATTGTGGAGTAGTCCCATCTTGTGATAAGCTAGTGGATTGTACGTATGTATTTGTGCTTCATTCTTATTTTAATATGAAATGTACATTGCTGTCCTAAATTTCTGTGTTTGCAGATCTGATTTAGAGCTTGTTTCTAATGATGATTTGAGTAGTTACTAGAGCTAGTTTTGTTGGAGTATAGCGCTCCAATAGTGGTTATAATTTAATGTAAAAGTCACATCCATATAAGTGACTAATCAAATGAGAATTGGATATTATCAAATAAGTTAGGTACATTATAAGTATAACAGTAGCACAACTACCAAACCAATGACTCCATTGTAATAAACTAATATTTTACATTAGTCCATTTTTATCTTGTACCTAATATTTTTTTGTGTTTATAAGTTTAACATGGTACCAAAGAGGGAAGCTCTTGTTGAGCAATAAAATCAAAAATTAATATAAAGTGATGAATTTCAATGTGATCGTGATTTAGATCAAATGTAGGAAGTTCAAGGAGAAAAATCAATTTATAAGAGTCGTCTTCCATATCATTTATGAAGTTGCTGTGAAGGAGAGCCAACATGAATACGTGCATCCAATACATGAAGCTAATCGCCAACTGCCAAAGAAGAAAGTGTTGTATGCTATTTGAGAGTATAAAATAAAGCCATCATCCACCAGTATCACAAAGAGAAGACAAGACAAGACACATAGAAGACTGGAGAAATCAGAAGAACAAAGTGATAGAGATTTACGAGAACATATAAGGCACGAAGTAGAGGTATCTCTGTGATTGTTTGAATAAAACTATCACATTTTTTTTAATCTTTAAAAGAAAAGAGGGCGGAGATAATAATAATAATAATAATTTTTTATTAATGTCCACCAATGACCACAAAGTAGGTCAACGGGATTGTCGGTTACAATGATATGATATGCATGTGGGAGGATCAACCAATCTCCCGTAAAGAAAATACAATATAAAAGGATATAACAATACAAGTGAAATGGGGAGAAAAGAGAAGTAAAGATGTGTAAGGCGATCTAGTCTGTAGCATGGGAGAGCACTTGCTCCAGTTCCAACCCTGTAACCCTGCATAGGGGCGAAAGAGCCCAGGTGGGCAAGATCCAGGAGCCAAAGTAATCAAGGAGGGTCTGGTACTCCTAACATCTGAGGCTGAATGAGAAAAACTATGGGAACTGCAGAAGTGTCTGCTGCCCTGAACCAGAACTGGTATGTGCGGGGCGCCCTCTAGAACAATGCTGATGGGGTCTGTAAGGTCCCGAGCGCCTCATGGAGGGGGGTTTGGTACGGAGTTGTCGCTAAGATCTCGTGGGTCGGGAACTTCTAGCCCTTACTGATCTGGGAAATGGGTCGATATCAAGGTCAGTAAATCTCTTGGTGCCTCTGGAAGAAGGTAGCCTGCTGAAAAATGTCGTGATCTGCTGTGTGGTATTTGGTCTAGTAGGAGACTGGAGGAGCTGCGCTCGAAATCTGAGGGCCTCCTGGATATAGAGCGCTAGACATCGTTGATCGATGTACTTGAAGAAGGTGGCTAAAGTTTGGAGGCCCCTGAACAAACAGTAGAAGCGTCCTCTGATCTCATAGTAGACAAGACACCTGAAGATAAAATGTGACTCGGTTTCCACTTCCTGAAGGTGACACAGTTGGCAGATCCTCTCTGATTTATCAATCTGATGGTCTGACTCAACCCGAAGTCTATGAGAGCCTACTCTGAACTGTCCGAGAGGGATCCGAAGAGCGTGCATCCAATAGCGGAACGTATATTAGCGCTGGACAATGAGCCCAGCTTTGAACTCCAAGAAATGCTCAGCATAAAAGGCCATTTTTGGGCGCAATCCTCCTAGAGGATTAATCCGAGTAACCTGGATGAACTGCTTGTAGATATCGTCTCTGATGATCTTGTTTAACTCTTGTCTGGTTGGCAGAAGGTGTCCAGGAGCATCCAGAGAGTACTAGAACGGGGGAAGACAATCTAATTGGATCCCTACTGAAGCAAGAAGGCTCGAGACCCATGTGAGCCAACACTTGGTCCTACCTATGTTGGGAGCACTGGCTATAGTCTAAGCAAAGCAATAAGCTAGAAAAGGGTACATGTCTCGGCCTTTGGTTGAGTCGGCTAATCCTCGGATCCGATGTAGGAAGGAAACAAGTCTGAAAATTGTCTCGAGGCGGAAGGGCTAGACTCCAAATTCAGCGAGGACGATGTGCTGTGGTACTATCTGTTTACATTTGATGATACGTCGAAGAAGAAGGATTTGGACTCTTTTGGCTGATGCCCAATCAGACTCGAGTAAGGAGGGTCCCCAGATCTCTGATCCATAAAGAATGGTAGGACAGATCAAGGTGTTTAGCAGATCCATCTTGGATGAGATATCCTGGTAATGGTGACGAAAACACTGTCTCTTGAGGAGGGCAAGGGACCCGTACCCCTTGTTGGTTTGAGGTTGGAGAGTTGGTCGCAGACTGAAGCGGGGCCAGAGAACTGCACTCCTAAATAAGTGTAAGTACTGGTGATCTCAACCTCCTCCCCTTTGAATAAGAAGCAAAGGTCTGAGATTTTCTTCACCCCATTGAAGATCATAACTTTAGTTTTGCTCAGATTCACAGTCAGTTTCCGGAGTTCACAAAACAGAAGTAGGGCATAAAGCCTTCCCTGCAGACCTTCCGAGGAGGAAGATAGGAGTACAATGTCATCAGCGAAAAGTAGGATGGAGATCAAGACCTGGTGGAAGAAGCACCCATCTGTCTCTTGGGTATGCTCGTGGAGGAAGGCCTTCAACTCGTCGATGTAGATTCCAAACAAGGTGGGGGAGAGCGGACAACCTTGTTTCACCCCAATGGTGTTGCGGATGAATTCAGACAATCCTCAAGTTGTGAGAAGGTGGCCCCAGATAGACTCGTAAAGACGCATAATAGCCGTCAAAAGGATCATTGAGATGACAATATCTCTAAGTCGTTGTAAAAGATCCTCTCTCAGGACTGAGTCGAAGGCTTTCCGAAAATCTACAAAGCAGTAGTAGATCTTCGAGGAGTAGTGTCGTGCCTCCTCGATCACGGCTCGGAGAGTAAAAATGTGGTCAATGGTATGATGTGCTGGTCTAAATCCTGCCTGACCACAAGCTCTAAGGGTTCTCTGTTCGAGGTCATTGGAAAGCTTCATATGGAGAAGGGTGGCATAAAGCTTTGAGAACGTGTGTCCTACCATGACCGTTCTGTAGTTATTAGGGTCAGAGATGGCTCCTGACTTGTGGATCGGATGGATGATGTGATGGGACCAGACCGGTGGAAATCCTTCCCGCACCACATGGTTGAAGAGATCAACCAAGTAACTGACCAGAACCCGGAGACCATGCTTGAAGAACTCTACTTGGTGGCTTTCCTCGTCTGCTGATTTGCTGCTACTCATCGCCCAGATGGCTTCTGTAACATTATTATTGGTGAAGAGGTCGCAGGAGGAAGGGAGGGAGGCAACATGAATGTCAGCCTAGTCGAGAATGTTATAAGGCTTGGAGGTGTGGGTGAACATGGAAGCAGGGTCCAGGTCGGGTGACAAGGGAGAATGCCGAGAGAGGATGGTACACCAAAACTATTTGGGGGAGTGGGTAAGGAGGGCTGAGAGTTCCCGTCTTCTTTGAGAAACAAAGTGTCATTTCTTGTGGCAAAAGAGACGGCGGTAGGATCTTTGGATGTCTGGATAGGTCGGGTGTGAGTGGAGGAAGGCGTGGCGAAGTTCTCGGTGAAGTATTTTGCAATCCCGTACCACTTGTTCATGGGGTAGGAGCTTGATCTGTGAGTGGCAGAAGTGGTGCGGGTGGAGTGGGGGAAGGAGTTAAGTGTTGCCTCCCAGATTGCAGACTAGAGGCATAGGTACTTGTCGGCGGCTGAGTTGAGCGAGGAGAAAAGGGCTTCAGGAGGAAGATAGAATGTTTACTTAGATGAAGAAGAGTTATTTTCTTGTTGAAAGAAGAGGGGCATGAAATTAAAAAAATTGATCATATATTGTCTCTTTATTTCCAAACCAAAAAAATAATCATTCGAAAAACAGAAATATTATACATTCATAAAAATTCATTCTGAGAATATGTTGAGATTTTGTTGAGTTTATTTGAGACCGGATGTGGAGCATTTACTCTTTAAGAAAGTAAAAAACACTGCTAACCCGAATGAATCAAAGACAATGAATACAGTTATAAAAGTAAATTGTCAATTTTTATCTCAAGTGGTTGAATTTTCAAAACATGTAGGAATCAAAGAAGGTTTAACTCAGCATGGAATGTTGTCCAAGTAATTCAGGAATTCAGAAATCTCAATAAATTGTCTGTTTGGGAATTCAAAGTAATTCAGGAATTCAGGAATCTCAATAATTTGTCTGTTTGGGAATTCAAACACTTGGGGATTTAGAAGATTTGGGAATTCCTGAATTTCAAAGATTCGGGAATTTGGGAATTGTAGTCTTACAAAAGTAATGAACAGCATGATGAAGTATCTGCAAAATTCCATGATGAACTTGGGAATTTCAAAGATTCAGGAATTTGGGAATTCTACTCTTACAAAAGTGATGAATGGCATGATGAAGTGTTAGTTTTGTACGTAGGGAAGTGTTGTTCCCTTGAGTGACTTTAGCCTTAGTCACTTAGAAGGGGGAAATAAAGTGACCCTTGCATTAAATGACTTTAATGACATTTAATTTGACCTTAGAGTATAAAGTCAGTTTTTGATAAATTTAAGTGGGTGAGTGAAATTAATATTTTAGAAATAAAATATGAGCAATTAATTTCAACCATAGATCTAATTCATTATCATCCTTTGGATTAAGATGTCTATTCACCTACCTAGGGTTATGAGCAAAAAGCAAGGAAAAGGCCATTTGCATTCATTCATGTGAGAAGAAGAGGAGAAGAGATCTGAAGGAGAGAGTGGGCACGCATATCGAGGCAGCTTGCTGAAGAGACTTACAGTGGGCACAAATATCGAGGAGGTACAGATTTGGCACTTTTACCCAGGCAGCTGTACAGTACAGTTTGTTGGAACAAATATCGAGGAAGTTGCTGGGCACATTTACCGAGGAGGACCATTTATTTCTGTTTGTACCTGGCACAGATTTTGAGGCCGTACAGCACAAAAATCGAGGTCCAGTCTTTACGGACTGTATCTGCCTGCATGTTTTTCGAGGTGAACTTTCAGGCACATTTCCCGAGGCAGATTTCTGTTTTTGTGGCACAGAAACCGAGGCCGTACAGCAGCATTAAATGCTGACCGTACAATACGGGTTCTGAGAAGTTGGCACAGTTTTCGAGGGAAGTTCATTGCTGATATTTCTGGCATGTTTCTCAAAAAGGTTTTGCACAGAAATCAAGGCAGCAATAGCACGGAAACCGAGACAGACTGCTGGGTCATTTTCTGGGTTGAGATAAGTAGATTTTTTACTGTAAATGACTTTGATTTTTATCAAGAAGAAATAATAAACTCTCTCTCTCTCTCTGACTGGTTTTTCCAGGGACATTGGCCAAAAATTCCTGAGTACTGTGTGTTGAATGGTTGCATGTTATTTATTTTCTGTCAGTAAAAGATTGAATTTACAGCAGTGTTTTAAAGTCTGAAAATTTAATGTTTATTTCCAGCATGTTAAATTTCTGAGAATGAAATTAACTGAGATAAATTTTACTTATAAACCGGAGGCTGAAAACTTGTGAAAAATCTACATGAAGTACCTGCAAAATTCCAGATATGTCGAGAAGAGCAGTTGCTTAAAGGAAAGAAATTTTCATTTTATGTTTTTGCTGTAATTCTTGATATTGTAGTGTTAAAAGAGGGAGCTGTTGGAGTACAACGCTCCAGTAGTGGTAATAATTTAATGTAAAATTCATGTTCATATAAATTACCAAGAAATTGGGAATTAGATATTATAACGGTAGAACAACTACCAAGCCAATGAAATATTTTACATAAGTCCATTTTTATCATGTATCCAATATTTTCTGTGTTTAAAGGTTTAACAGGTTTATCATGCTGATTTGATTTAACAGCAGGCAGATTTAGTTGGGTGAATTGACAAGTAAAGAGAAGCTAACAGGGCAGGTTGGTAGTTGGGACAAATATGCTTTAATAAGATTAAGTTCATATCTGGTTAGAGCTTGGGGTTGTTCCCTTAAGGGCTGGGAATCATCTCCCAAGTTTGTATATGATTTGGTGTTTGTTTCCTTGACTGCCTAGTTGATTGGTTTATGGAGATAAGATAAGATAAGATAATTTAAAATTTTGTTAATGTCCGGCAAATGACCACAAAAGTAGGTCAATAGAACTAAAAGATATATCCAGTGTGAATACAATGTGGGAGTGCAAAAGCAGCTCCTAGATAATACTGAAAGCAGGGTAAAAATAACTAAAGGAAAGTACAGCCTAAATAAGTGTCTGGCTAAGCTAAATACGGGTGTGGTGATACAACATAAGAATGTCCGAGACTAAAACTAGACATCTCAGTGCAACTAGAGAGAGAGAGAGACATCTGAGGACAAAAATGATGATGCTTAGGTCTCCTGTACCTGATGAAAAAGGGCGAGGGGGGTAACTGGGGCACTGGTTCAGTGTCCCAGTCATCGGACACCATAGCGGGACCCGGTTGTACAATCCTATGAGGACTTGGGAGCGAGGGAGCCCTGTTCTCCTACCATCCAAGGTCGAAGGAAAGAACTCCGGAAAGATCTTTGGCTGCTCAGCTGGGACTAGTAGGTAATCCAATGGGCGGGAGATGCCTTGCTCTAGATCCATCTAGAGTTGATCCGCCTGGAACTGATCTACCTGCCACTATGAGAATGTGTAGTCGGATGTCTAATCCAGCCACTGTAATTGATAAATTGCATCCAAGAAAGTTCATCGAATCATCAGGAAACAAATCCAAGAAAGCCTAAGTAGGGAGGTGTTGTTGCTGCTCCTGACCGGCGTGTGTGTGTCAAAGCCCAAAAGTAGGCACATTGACTCGATGGAAACTACAAAAAGAGCAGCCATTGTCACTACACTCCTCTCTTCCAAGCTTTAGGTTGGCTCTTCTCCAACTCAAGGGGGGCTTCCTAGGGGTTAGGATCACTAAGGCAGATGCAATAACAAGCAAGGTGAAACAAAGAGGCTGCTTTAGAGAATCAATTGTAGTATAGATGTAATTTGAATGAGTGATGGGAGAAAGAGAAAGATCAGTCCTCACAAAGAGACCAGTGCCAGTATATCAAAAGGAAAAATGGAGTCAAAAGGAGAACTCACGAGGGCCTAGTGTCATATGTGACTAAAGGGAATAGGTCGCATGATTGAACAAACCCTGATTAGTCAATGGTGCGGCTGCTAGATTTACTTCCTCCTAATTGCAGGAAATGCATAGTGCATGCAAAGGATCAATACTACGCAATCAAGCTGGATTAAATGTAAACATCAATGCCCATACAAGCATGCTCACAAAGGGAAAAGGCTAGCAGTTGCCAAGGATTTTCACCTTCCAATAAGATGATAGCATCCGTTTATGGTCTCCAACACAAACATAGAAAAGAAAATTAACTTCTAGCAACAATCACACATTCATTGAAGCTCCACAAGTTCACGCCACACATTAGATGAGTGCTCAATTACACATCCATAAAAACCCAAACTGATATTTTTCTATTAAGATCCGAGGAAAGAAATATCCCCACTTTTTCCATCATTTTACAAAGGAGAAGGCAGGTTTTTATAGACCCAAAAGCCATTCTCGTATTTCCTTTCAAAAGGTAAAATAATAATAAATAATAATAAATGAAAAAGTGAAAAAGGGTGGATTAAAATCCACTTTCCTCTCAAATCAAATGACATTACTTTTTATTTAAAATAACTCCCACTTAAACCATTCATTGCATATCCATGAAATCTCATATAAGAATTGGCTTCCTTTAAAAAATGGTTCCGAGTGCACAGCTGCCACTCAAAACAAATGATACGTGGGTAAAAAAGTGGATAATCGTTGTCCCAAATTCCATGTAGCAACAACAAATCACTTGAGCGCTCCAAAATAGCACCCTTGACATCTGAAATGGTGACAGGCGCCACTATCCTTTGAACTCAGCATCATTGGCAACAAGAACTCCTAGCTAGCCAAGCCACCAAAAATGTGTCTGTTAACATAATTCAACTCATCAAAGTCTAGTTTCCATGCAAATGGGCCAAGATGTTTGAGAGACGCGCGAATAGCAATGAGATACTCTTGGCCGCTGTCATTCAGCGTGATATTATTCACCCCTCTATTCGCTGGCAACTGAATGTTTCAATTCTTTTTACAGCGACTAACCGGCTATGATGATTGATGCAGATCGGATCTAACCAAAGTCAAAACAACAACTGAACTCCATGAACAATCGTGGATACCCCCGAGCAGTTGCCTTGTTCACGTGATATTCCCTGCAATCCGGCAATCAGCTACGCAGGTGGATAGATGGGCACTCCAAGCAATGGTTTATCAAAGGTGAAATCGGCCACTAATAGAGAATGATACGGGAACAAAAGCTAGAAATGCTAGTTGCTCCCACCTCCCATTTCAACCCCGATGACTGAGCCGAGGTGTACGGGATGAACAGCAGCAACATGGTGGTGAGCGGCTTGGAACAAAAATCGACTCATCAACAACTAGCAATCCATGCGATCGGTTGGATGGCATTTTAGTGTGTGGTGTCCTCCTGGTCTGTGGTGCCATGGGAGCTCTGTAACTCTGCAGTTCAATGGAGCTCTTCAACACGCTTCTTTCCTCAATCACGCAATGCACAATGACTCGCCTTGCCAACCCGTGCCGCTTTTTTCTCTAATCCAGCACTCTTCCCCTTGGCTGGCCCTCCCAACAAGCAGCAAGATTTATCTATTTCTCGGTTCATTTATTTCAACGCCCCATGATAGCCTGCGTTCCACCTATCAAATCTGTCCAGGCATTTTAGCTCAGAAAATTTGCTCAAGATGATATAGAGTCATCCTAATCGGACCCTAGCTATAAGCCATGATTGTCCACCCACTCGGTCCAGGCTGGAATAGCTTGATATCTGAAGCAAGTTGCTAAGGGTACCCCCAAGTGAGCTATTTAGTGGAGTGATAACCCCATACCCTAGAGCAATGAAACAATTGGGATAAGGCAAGCAACCAGCCACTGCATGTAATGTTGGGGGCATTGGAAGTAATATCATTGATCATGTCCATCTCATTTCTAATTGAAGCGGGAAAAACAACCTGTAGTCGGTTGAGCACTCGACCCATCTTAATTTGTGAATGGTGATCCGTGGGCTGCTATGGTTTACACGGCCAAAAAAAAGTAAACGCTTCGGGTGGCTTCAAAATCGCGATTTTGATTAGTCTGTTGTCTTCTTTAACGATCCAGTTCATATGTTGGGAAAGCCGAAAAATCACCTTGAGAATCTGGCACATATTTTCTTCTAAATCAACTTTGGACCTGCAATTCTGATTGGGCAAATCTGCCAGAACTAGTTTTTAGAGAAATCACCAGGAATTCTGAAGACGACCACTGCTAGAGGATTACATCCGATTTTTAACTTTCTATTATGTTTTGCTGCTACAGGACTGTACCCCAGACCCTAGGCTTATGCTGGTGTATGTCCTTTACTTGTCATGGTTATCCTCTTAAACCCTGTTAAAATGGGAGGGTAACAGGAGGGTTGAGTTCTGAGTTGCAAAGGGGTGCCAAAAATCCCTTGGAAGCACTCACTCATGGATTTCTAACAGTAAACTGCCTTTACAAATTTAGTAATTATTGAATTTATCATTCCTTATCAATTACAAGCCTCGTTGAGGATCATTACAATAAAGACCACTGCCTACCTAAAGACAGAAGCCAATGTTCTTGAAAAATGCCTTCTTCCAAATTCATTCAACCATAGGGAAGGAATTGAAGTTTGAGAAATGCATCTGGCACTCCCTTCAAAGGTTCTTTTAAATAGAAAAGAGCCACTTAATTTTGAAGGAAAAGGAGACAAACATGACAAAACATTAAAAATTGAACGGTATACAGCACTGTGATCAGACCTGTTTGTTTGTCTGCAATTGTGCATAGCTAGCCCTTAGGAGATTTCGCCACTTATCCTGACAAATATAGACAGTACTATAAGCATGGTATGTACTACGAAGTAATCATATGACCATCAGCTGTTTTGCTGAATAAAATGCATAAGAAAACAGATAATGGAAAGATATCTATCAGATTACCAAGTTCTTGATAATTCACCTTAAGGTCAACTGAAGTACGATACCCAGATGATGAAAATGCAAGCTTCTTAATGTCAGACCACCTTCCAACACCAAAATGAGAAACACCATCCACCAGTTTAACCACTTCATGAAGCGTCCAAGAGCGGTGGTGTTTCCTGCGAATCCCTCCTTTTGCTGTTCGAATTGTTTTGAGATAATCATATGAGATATCATCCACTGAGTCAGAATTTGAGGGCTCCAAAATATAATTCCTATCCGGTGGAACTGAAACTAATGCCTGCTCTTTGATTTCTTTACTGTCATGCACCTGCAGTTTTAAACACAAGGCTTTAAACAAAACTTATTGGCATAACACTCAATTCGTCATATCCTGAACACTGTATAGGTAGGAATAAATGTCAATAAAAATTATAAGCTGCAACTAATACAGCATTCAAGTCCAACCCCAACTCGTTCAATTCTATCTTTAAGACTGTCAAATAGTATAATCGCTTACAACATTTTGACTTGATCCAAAGGGAACAATCTGTTTCATATTTGCAATATCACCACCATAATGTCCTGCTTGTACACATTGGGCTTGCTTTACAACGTTGGCATCTCTTCCACTTGATTTGTTTTTCTGTAAATCCTAATTCCAATCCACATCATGAACAGTGCAAAGATCAGAATATATCTCAATAACAAAGATATGCTTCCATGAATAAAACATTAATGTGTAACCACAACACTTTCAATTCCATCTTCAAGAATGTCAAATGATATGATCCCTTACAACCTTCTGACTTGATCCAAAGGGAACAATCTGTTTCATATCTGCAGAATCGCCACTAAACTGTGCTGGTTGTACACGAAGCTCTTTCCTAACAAGGTTGGCAGCCCTTCCACTGGATTTGTTTTTCTGTAAAAAATAATGAAATCAGAAAAAAGCCTAATTCCAATTAAACCAACCTAGATAAGTAAATTGCACACATAAGAACTTCAGGGCCTAAAATATCTTTTTGTAAAATCCAGTAAACAGTGCAACAAAGACCAACATATACAGTACAAGTTATCAAACAAAAGTACAAGGAAAATAGTAATATACTTTAAAAGGAAATACAACGTACCAAAGATACAATGCCATAGAAGAAGAGGAACATTTAATATTATGGGAAGAGAAAAACATAGCAGGGAAAACTTTGTACCATCACTTTCTAAGAGAGAATAGATAAGATCATTTTAATGAAGTCCATAAATGACCATGAAATAGGTCTATGGAACTTGAGAGTACAATAAGTAGCATCAAACAAAAAATGCAATAACAATAACTGAAATGCATCAGTTGTCATGATATAACATCTATTTTACTTCAACGGAACTAGATGTATCAATCACAAGCATGAAAACGGTTTACAAAACAATTGTTACAGAACTCAGCAAAAACTATGCTGGGGTCCTGAACAATTGTCTTGGAAATCTTAGGGAAGAATCGGCCATCTCAGCAAAAAGAATCAACAAACATTTAGAAAAAAGGCATAAATTTGAAATCATTGCCAAATCCGAATAAGTATCTTTGCCACACCACATTTCTCCTCTGAATCGGCGATCTCAGCAAAGAATCAACAAACATTTAAAAAAAGACATAAATTTGAAATCATTGCCAAATCCGAAAAAGTATCTTTGCCACACCACATTTCTCCTCTACCAACACACTGAAGCGAAGTTCTCACTCATGGAATCCAAAACTGCAAGAAAAAGGAAGCAAAATGACCCCCCAAAACTCAACTTATAAACAGAATTGCGTCCTGACAGCAATTGTTTGTAAAAAAATTGGGAACGACTCAACTGCTTCGAGAGTTTTCCAACAACTTTCGAGTCAACAATCTTTCCTGAAAACACTGAGTTTTCCCAGTGATTTCTTTTTTCGAGTTTGACCCACTGCTTAATTGGCTAGTCCTGCAACACTGCTACAAACACACTAAGAAGAGACTTGAAAATTAAATTTTGTAATGGAACTTTAAATTAAGGGGAGGTAGCACCACATTGTTCTATATTGAATAAAAATCAAACATTTCAATTCAACAACCTTAACCTGTGAAAGTCTCTGCAACCTTATCCATGACAATAACATATAGCAAAAATGCCAGAGGAATACAGACATGAAGAGTTGCTGACATAAATGAATAAATAGTTACTTAGCCATTTAATTGGTGATTGTTCAGGGACACAAAATTCAATGCCTTTATACAGAAAGATACCTAAAAAAAGATCTCTAATTCTTGTATTAATAACAATTTGTTCTACTTGATAGAATTAAATGTAGACGTTAGAAAGTGTTATAAATGCAAGTGATGGTACATAAAGTTAGATCAATCATAATTAATGTCCAATATAAGTGAACAAGGACAAGTGGTTAGGGAAACTATTACAAAAGGCAGTCCATTACATGACACTGATTCCAGTATGTACCACGTAAGTGATCATTAATAATATTACGGTACGTGTCTTCCAACGTGGTATCAAAGACACGTATAGGAGAATGGAAGTGATGAAGAGGCCTTTATATGGCAAAACAGAAGAAGAATGTGCATTCAGCAATAAGAAGTGAATTGTTATCAATGAACAATGACTAGCAATCGGAAAATTATGAACAGCAAACAACAATTGTGACCAGCAATCAACAATTTATGGCCAACAATTAAATTGTATGATCAGTGTCTTCCAACGTGGTATCAAAGACATGTATAGGAGAATGGAAGTGATGAAGAGGCCTTTATCTGGCAAAACAGAAGAAGAATGTGCATTCAGCAATAAGAAGTGAATCGTTATCAATGAACAATGACTAGCAATCGGAAAATTATGAACAGCAATCAACAATTGTGACCAGCAATCAACAATTTATGGCCAACAATTAAATTGTATGATCACGACGTGCCGAGACTTTAAAGCTGTAAGTCAAGGGGCAGATTTCCAACGTTTGTAGGAATTTGAATGATTCTCAGTGGTTCTATGGGATTGGAATGCTTGTACAGAACTGAATGGAAGGTTCAAACTTCAAACAGCAACAAAGACAAAATGACGTATTTTTGAAGTTTAACCTTTGTAGTGTGTTAAAGAGGAATATGGGAAAATTGCTCATTGAGGAGAGCGAAGGCAATACATTTATAAAATGTATGCACCAGCAGCGATAATCAACCCAGCAACAGATTAGTCTGAGAAAAACAATAGCTATATGATTACTCTCATGAAGTAGTGATGATTAGAGTGACTAATAGAATGCAGATAAGAGACTTTTGTAAGTTTTTACGAGGCCTATACATTAAAACTTCATAATTTAGCATTTTAATGGCAATTGTTTGATATGTTTAGGTTCAGCAGTTGTGTCATTCACTGGGTTGTGCAGATGTCATTTACTGGGCTGTACAGACAATGCTGGATTTTGCGCTTTGGTAAGTGCTGCATTGAACAGCAGACCACTGATAGCAGGCAACTCTCTGAGGTACTGCTGTACGTTTCTGCCATTTAAATCATTTTCCTCAAGCTCTTATATATTTTCTTTTATGTGGAAGTGAAAAATCTCAGCCCCTTATTTTCAAATGTTGGAGACTGTTGTCAACTGTCAAACATGGCTATGAGAAATTCTAGCCCCTTACTCTTAAATTTTAGAGGCTGTTATGCATTGATGAACATGACTGTGAAATTGCAGCCCTATTTTCCATATTATGAAGGCCATTATGCACTACTGAGGATAGCTGTCAGAGATTCGAACTCTTTAATTTTAGTAATTTAGAGCACAAAAGAAAAAATCGCCAAAACATCATTTTTCACAATACCAAACCCCAAAAGAAATTTCATCCTGATAAAATCAGCAAATAGCAATGTCAACAAAAAATCGCAATTTTTTCAGGAAAAATCACACCACAATGGAAAAAAATGCCCAGGCTAATTTTGACCCTCTTATGTTGATTTTTCCTAAGCAGTATCAAGAGCCATTCTCTGGGAGAATTGAGGCACCTAGTCAGTGTTGCCAGGAATTGGCCAGTCTGGGGCTGGGGGACTCAACCTGGGGCTGAGGACCATTCTTTGAATGGAGGCACCTGGTCAGTTACCAGGAATTTGACCCAGTCTGGGACTAGGGGACTCAACTTGGGGCTGAGGGCCATTCTCTAGGAGAATGGAAGCACCTAGTCAGTTACCAGGAAATTGACCCAGTCTGGGACTGGGGGTCTCAGCCAAGAACTGAGGGCCATTCACTGAATGGAGACACCTAGTCAGTTACCAAGAATTTAACCTAGTCCGAGACTAGGGCCTCAGCCTGGGACTGAAGGCCATTCTCTGGTAGAATGGAGGCGCTTGGTCAGTTACCAAGTATTTGACATTGAGTCATTTGATGCAGCCTGGGGTTGAGGCACCTAGTCAATTACCAGGTCATCACCATAAGCACTAGACCAGGTCTAGGCAAGTGGTGCACTCCTCTCCTTGATCTATGGGTTATGAGACCTTCTCCAGGGACTACCTACCCCTGGTTGATAGACCTTGCACCTGATCTTGGTGGCACGAGGAGATCAAGATAAAGCATTTAGTAATTCTCCTTATTTATGAGGACGTGCTTTGAGTGGGGCATGAATGAACCACAAGGACCCTTGAGACAACTTGTTATGACCACAAAAATACTTGGAGAACCATCTAACCCTAGCCTTGGTCCATGAGACCACCAAGAGAAGGACCAAGTGGCACAAGTCAAAAGACCAAGACGACCTTTGTACCACAAAAGATTAAAATTCAAAGGGTCAAAGATTAAAAAGAAATTAAGCCCTAATGTCAACTCCTAATTATGTGAAACCAACTCAAATGCTTGATGGACTATAAATGAAGAACAGTACAACTCATTTTATCATCATCTTTAACACTTGATTGCTCCACTTGACTAAGGCAATTCGTAACTGAGATCAGCATCATATTTGCTATTGTGGAAGAAAAGTTCGTGGCTGAGTTTTTTCTTGTTCTTTATCTTTTCCCTAGTGTGGCGGCTCCTAGCCTGCTAGGGCTTCTCCCTTCACAGCAGACAGTTCACAGTGGTGACAAGGGTAGCAATACCAAGCTGCTATAGCACCTTCGATGGTGACAAGGACTGCTACAGCAGGTTCCGTGGAAACTAGGGCAGCAGCAGCACAGTTCACACTCTCGTTGGTAGTCACGGGAAGCAGCAACAGGCTGCTCTAGCCTTCGCTGGTGGTCACGGGAAGCAGCAGCAAACTGCTCTAGCCCTCACTGGTAGTCACGAGCAGCAGCAACAGGCTGCTCCAACCCTCGTTGATGGTCACGATTGGCAACAGCAGCACTTGGCAAGTCACGGGCAACTACAGCAGGTTCAGTGGCGATAAAGGGCTGCTACAGGTGGTTAGGGTTTGCAACAAAAGGACGCTACAGGACTCAACAACAGCTCGCACTCCACGTGGCAACAGCAAATTATAGCAGCAGTAAACCTGCTAGAGCCACTTTGATTTTGGAAAAATTTTGTACATTCATTTCAGAATTCTGAGAACAAAATTTCTCTTTTCATGTACACACCAGTCATCTCATTTAGAGGATGAATTACTAATGCTTGGGGGGTTTTGTCCTTAAAAGGTTTCCCCGTGAAAAATCGTGTTCAATTGTGTGATGCTTGGTTGACTACTATACTTGTCTTACTACTGTTAACATTTCAAGTTCTATCTCTATTACAGTCTGCAATTTTAAGAATGTCATACACATGTTAAAATTCAACATCTTAAAGTGTCGATTTTGGTTTTTTTACTCATTTTCTTTGCAACTGTTGGGGAATGAGAGGAAAGGTGTTTACCACCATCAACAACCAAATTTAGGATGGACAAACCATTGTTCTCACTAGCCATCGAAGTTTGTGTAATTGGAGCAGAGATCAAGGTCATTGCAGAAATAATTTCAACAATGTACCTGATTGCATTCCAAGACTTTCCCTACTTTTTTATATTGATTTTACCATCCAGTATCCTCTCTAAGTCATGTATTTGTTTCTTTGTCAATCTGTAAACAGTTTTGTTGAATTTTAGCATTAGCATAAATACTTAAAATTTGCAGATTAACTTAAACAAATAACAAGAGCAGTAAAATAACATTCATCACATCAACATAATGGACACAAGATAAGATAAGATAAGATAATTTTATTAATGTCCACTAATGACCACAAAGTAGGTCAACGGGACTATCGAGTACAATGATATGTTCTGCATGTGGGAGGATCAATCGATCTGCCGTAAAGAAAATACAATATAATCAATACAAGTGAAATGGAAAGAAGAAAGAAGTAAAGATGTGTAAGGCGAGCAAGTCTGTAGCATGGGAGAGCACTTACTCCAATTCCAACCCTGTAACCCTGCACAAGGGCAGAGGAGCCCAGGTGGGAAAGATCCAAGAGCCAAAGTAATCAAGGAGGGTTTGGTACTCCTAACATCTGAGGCTGAACAAGGAAAACTGCGAGAACTACAGAAGTATCTGTTGCCCTAATCTGAAACTGGTAGGCGCAGGGCGCCCTTTGGAGCGATGTCGACAAGGTCTGTAGGGTCCTGAGCACCTCACCGAGGGGGGTCTGGTACGAAGCTGTCATTGGGATCTCGTGGGTCAGGAGCCTCCGGCCCTTACTGACCTGGGAGTTGGGTCGATGTCAAGGTCAGTAGATCTCTTAGTGCCTCTAGTAGATGGTAGCTTGCTGAAGAATGCCGTGATCTGCTGTGTGGTGCCTAGTCTGGTGGGAGGCTAGAGGAGCTCCGCTCGAAATCTGAGGGCCTCCTAGATATAGAGCGCTTGACATCTCTGATTGGTGTACCTAAAGAAAGTGGCTAGAGAAACCCCAACAAGCAATAGTAGCTCATCTCGTAAATGAGATGACATAGGAAATTCTTCAAAAAGTTCCTCAAGCCCAAATCTAGGTTTACCCATAGTTACAGTAAATTTTCTCAGCAAAAATCAGGCTAAGGATGTTAAACCCTAGCTGTAGAAGTTTTTGGATATGCCTGGAAAGGACTGTCCAAACACAAACAGTCAAAATACATTCTCAGATCTGCCCAAAAACAAATTAGGGCTTGCCCGAATTTTTATCAGCACTGTCTAGAAATATTAGGGCTGCCCAGAAATCAAAAAAATGACTGCCCAGAACTTTATGACCACTGCCCAGAAATTAATTTCAAGCTGCCCAGAAAGTTCCTGTCGCTGCCCGTGACAGTTTTCTGCCCTGCCCAAATTTCACTGGCTGCCCGGAAATTAATTAGGGCCTTCCCAAAAAATATCAGATATGCCCAAAGATGAATTAGGGCCTGCCCAAAAAATATCAGACCTGCCTGGTCTGCCTGGAAACTAAAGGAGCCTGCCCGAATTTAATTCTCAGCTACCCGAATCCAATTTTCGGCTGCCCAAATCTTTAGCAGTCTGCCCGAGATGAATCCATGCTGCCCAAATTCAAATCTGTCTGCCCGGATTTAGATCTAGGCCTTGGTTGTCTGGTCCGAGGGCTGACAAGCCATGAGGGCTTCTACCAAAACACTCAAGAGGCTGCCCAGAAGACAACTTGCTGCTGTCGAGGGCTGGGAGCAACCTGTCCAAGCCCTACGGGGCTGACTGTGCATGAACAGAGGAGCAGTGAGACAGCCCATGAATAGGCTGCCCGTAGAGGAAAAAACTCAGCCCGTGAAGACCCCTGCCCGTGAATAGTTTGAGCATCCGTGGACCGTGGTGGAGAACTGAACAAGATGTGAGGGTTTTGGTGAAAACCTATCTCATAAAAGAAAGAGAGAGAAGTTGTTGTTGTTTGTGAATGAAGGAGACAAAGCCTAACTGAGGGTAAAACAAAAAATAGATGGATGCCCTAGCTAGAAAAAAAACCATAAAGACAACCTTCAGTGAATTCTTCAGTAATAGCAACTTCCCCTGTGAGAGCAAGAGAGTGTGTGTGATAATGAAAAGACTTAATCTTCTTTTACAACCTTTAGTCACCTATAAGTGGACCAAAATTAGAAAAGATAAAATAATAGTATTTTATTCTTTTCCTAATTTCACTTTTACCTTCTTACCAAAAAGGTCTTTTATGTATTTTTTACTTTTACCAAAAGTCCTTATTTATCTTTAACTTTCGTCTGTGGTCTTTTTCCTGTGGTCCAAAGTCCTTTTGTATTTTTTACTTTTGACTTTAGCCTTTTTCCATGTGCCCCTATGGTCCTTTCGATTCCGAAAGTACATCATCATAAACCAAGAGAGTTACTAATGCTTTTACTTCACACTCTGTGTGACACCTAGATCTAGTACTAAGGTAACTTAACCAAGGGTAGCTAAGCCTTGGAGAAGTACACAAAGCCCATAGATCAAGGGTCAGAGTGTCACACATGCCTAGACCCAATCTAGGGCTTATAGTGCCTTCCTGGGAATAGACCAGGTGCCTCAGCCATGGGCTGCATAATTTGACCCTAGGTCAAATACTTGCTAACAGACTGTTATCACCAACCTTGTAGTTGCCTATGTGTGGTCGATCCAAGAGGGATGGTAGAGGGACCGGCAACTAAGGAGGTGGAACCAATATTGCCTCAACTCCCAAATGGATGGTTGTCACGCCAATCAAGGCAAACTTCGCTTTATGTTATCTTCGCCCAAGACAACAAAAGGGGAGACCCGGATCTACTCCCGACATGAGAGATCAAACCTGGACACCAAATCAGATCAAATGGACTTGAGGTATGTAAGGTGTAAGGTAATGGAAACCCTAGATCTATGGATGATGTCACTAGCTGGACCAAGGCTTTGGATTATGGTTTAGGAGTGTGAGGCTCGATCAAGAGTGGGACACAAGGGACCTATGAAGTAAATACTAGATCTGGGGTTAAGGTACTAGCAATAGGTGAAAATATCCACTGCGTTGGGAAACGTAACCAATGCAGAGAGGGCAAGGACAGGATTGGGGCTATCTAGTACTCAAGGACAGACTCAATGAAAGATATGACAATGTCAAAGTACTCGAGTCACCAAGGATAAGTCAGATCACAAGAAAAAGAGGCTAAAGAGGGGGTAGCGCTAGGGTTGGAGATCAGTGCCTGTCAGATCTAGGGCAATGGAGTCATTATCTGCCCAACATTGAAGGAGACCCACCTGGGAAATACCCCGATGTACAAACCCAAAAAGGTATTTTGTCGAAAAAGTAAGACTACGGGAAAGATCAGCAACAAGATGGCTAGCGCTAGGGTTTGGGAGGTCAATTTTTCATATATAGGGCAACCTGTCCACTTCTAGCTCAGCGTTGAAGGAGATTTAGTGAGAGGATGACCCGATCTACCAACCCAACATGGTATTTTGCTGGAAAAGTCAGATCCCGAAAAAAAGTCAGAAAAATGGTGGATAGCGCTAGGGTTTCGGAGGACAGTTTCTCAGATCTAGGGAAAACCAGCCACGTTCAGCTCAGCATTGAAGATGATTTGGTGAGGGGATGACCTGATCTACAAAACCCAGCAACGGTTTGGCCCAAGATCAAGAAGTCTAATTTTAAATATTTTTGGTTTTTTATTATTTATGGGATTTTAATGTGAAAATGAAAAAAAGCAGATGCCAATGGATTGAGATCTAGAAGAAAGGTACTAACCTGTAGATCTTACCTGGAAATCCTTGTAGATGCCTTGATAATGATGATCGCTGCTATCCCGAACAATTTGAGAAGCTTTAAGCAAGTTCTATGTCCAAAGTTTTGCTCCAAGAAGTTAATGCGCCCTCTCTCTTGCACAACAAATGTCAACCATGTCAGATTTGTTGCATCATAAGAAAAAAGCAAAATGCTACAGAAAAATAGCAAGAATAAATCATAGATCACAATGACAATGATGAAAACCCCCTGATACAAGAGAGGCCAATCCAAGCAAGTTGAGGAGCCCTACGAAAACGCCCAGGCTGAAGTCGCCCTCCTATAGACAAGACAAAGATTCCCAAAAAAAATATAGATCTTGCAACAATTTCCCGAATGCTAGGAAGCAAAAGACTTTCCAATCACCATCTACGAACACCAGATGCAAAGGAGATCCAAAAAATATCCATAAGAAAAGTGTTTCTATTATTCAGATCCAAGAGCCAAAGACCCCTTACAAATGAGAAGCTCTCTCCTTTAAATAGGAATGAGAGAACCAAAATCATAACCACTTTTCAAATGAGTGGTTAAGATTAAAAGATACAAATGTCTAATCAATGGTTGAGATGAGCTCAACTTATAATATATGGATCAATATAACAATATAATATAAAAGTGGACTAAATCACCCTAGGAGAGGGGATCCCACTCAACAAGAAATAAATGAAGCACATGGTGGGTCCATGGAG
>LPNX010115401.1:1008178-1032374 GCA_001517045.1 Pseudotsuga menziesii
TAAAAATAATATAAATTTTAAACTGTGAAATTGTGCCTCCTTGAAGAAATCGTGAGCCTCCAAAAGCTCCAAAAAATAATATAAAATGCCTGAACAATAGATGTGGGCCTATCCAGGTGCTGCAATTGCTGAAGAAGGTGTGGAAGACTTCACTCTCATCATCAAAACTCATCCCATTCCATTTCCTTGCCTCAGTAGCCCAAGTCGAATTCTTCAATAGCTATTTAATTATTTTTTAATCTACCTCAGGAAACATGAACCTGCCAAAACAGCTGCCTAGGGTGCCTGCGTTGTCCAACTAAGCCTACCAGGCTCTCTGGGACGGAGGTACTATTGTATAATCAAGTGGCTGGACACCCTATGCCCCACGCAGCGCCCTAGGAGATCCAACAAAATCATCTCCCTACTCAGACCTGCCATCTAGTGAAGCAAAACTGCACCAGAAGGGTAGAATGAGCCTTCCCATCTCTATAAGTGCCCGAAACTAAAAACAAGTTGTCTCACTGGACTTAGAAAGTCCAAATCCATCTAAGGTATATACTCATACCCTCTCAAGGTCTCTCCCTGATCATCTACAATATTAAATAGACAAAATGATAACCTGTAAATGACCAGATACCAATAATGTAACTCAGGCTAACATCCATCTGCTGCAAGTGTTAAAAGGATAAAACATGCTCTACAAATCATTTAAGTAACAATCATAACAAATAGAAATCACTTCACTAGCAATACATCAAGCAAATACATATATAGGGTTTTATTTATTATAACTCAGACCAGACTTTCAAGACTATACTCACTTTATAGATGTAGTCAATTTGCTAGTGAAGGGTGAAGGCTAAAATTCATAAGGTTAGGCCAAAGGATGACTGCCCACTCAACACTGTGACACTTTGGATATGGAAAGGGGATACTCACTATAGCCATATGCCAAACAAACAACAACAAAGGGGACGGTAGTGCCTCACAAATGGGTGAACTACTTCAGAGGTGCTTACTCACCTTGACAAATGCTCACAATCCAACTCAATACAAGTAAGGCCAGCAATCTTTAGATATAACTTTTAGGAACCATTTCTTTTTGGGCGTTTGATTTTCCATAGTCTTTGTCCACGTAATTTTTATACGGACTTTTATTCTTTAGGCTTTATGCATTCATGTATGTTGAAAAACACTACTTTTCATGAATGTTTAAGATATTTCAATGCAATATTTTTAGATCCAATTTCATTAGGCTAGCCTTGCATTCATGTATGTTTAAAAACACTACTTTTCATGAATGTTTAAGATATTTCAATGCAATATTTTTAGATCCAATTTCATTAGGCTAGCCTTGCATTCATGTATGTTTAAAAACACTACTTTTCATGAATGGGCTTTTTCATAAGATATTCATTTTATTTCCAAATACATTGTATTGATGGGAGCGCTACTTGTTTCAGGTAAGTAAACACATCCTAGGCAACTCAGAGCCGAGACACAAATAAACAAGGAGGCTTGTCAAATAAAGGCTCTAGCGAGGAAAGGTCCTCCATGCCACGAGTCAAGTAGTAAGTCGGGCTAAAACACAACTGGAAGGTAATGGATGAGTGGAGACAAAACCAACACTAGCAAGCCAAAGTATGATGCGAATGGCAACCTCTATTCTCCCTAAGGAGGGTAAAACCAATGAGTATAGGTCAAGAACTTCAAACTCTGAGTAGGGACATCAATACATAATACAGATACATCCAAGTCCACATATTTATATGACCGCAAGATCATGATACTAAATGCTAACACATGTCACAAAAATGAGTATAGAGCAATGATAACCATAACACAATATAATATAAGTCGAGTCATAATCATGCAAATAATCCATCTGAATCAATATCTGTCCAATGAGAAAACACCGATGCAAATCTGGGCACTGCTAATTCCTCTACACATGGCTAAATGGCTACATCAGTCCTCAAATATGAGTGTCCTGAGACTCAGTACTGGCATGGAAGAGTGCTATAGTCCATCAAATAAATAATGATCCATCATAAATGTTCATCTCAGCATCTCATATGTAGGAGAGCTGGCTGAAAATGTACTGAATTTGAAACATAGAATATTGTAGCCCGGTTACTATATATGTGATAACACAAACCAAGCGCCTCCATTCTCCAAGAGAATGGCTACTCAGAACTAAGTTGAGTCTACCAGTACTAGACTAGTCCACATCATGGTCTCGGACCAGAGGTCTACCATTCAACAGAATGGTCACTCAACATTGGGTTGGGTCTACCCAAGGCAGAGTTGGGTCTATATCATGGTCCCAGACCAGATATCAACCATTCAACAGAATAGTCACTCAGCACTGGGTTGAGTCTTCACTGTGGTCCCGGACCAGGTGTCCCCATTCTCCTAAGAGAATGGCTCTCGATGCTGCTCAGAAAAATCAACAAGTTTTGATGCCCCAGAAGGTAACAATCATGTAGCAATGGATTTGAGGAGTATGGGAAAGGGTCATGTTTGGGTTAATGGGAGGAGTTTACGGAGGTATTAGCCATCCAACCTTGCACCCAAGATTGGTTGTAATGATGTAGGTGATTATCGAGGAGCTTATAATCAAAATAAATGTGTAACTAACTGCAGAAAATTTTTACAACGTTACTGAGTCCTTTAATCCTCTCTTTTGATGTGGATATGTCGATTTTTCTACAACTACTAGTTGCTTGGGCATTTTTTTGAGAAAATACTACATATATTTTAAAGAAAATAAACATGTACAAATAGAGAAGAGGAGGCACAGAATGCTCAGAAACCATAGGTAAAACTCAAACATCTGTGTATTTTTTGCGGTGTAAATTATGTTCATGTTCTGAAAGAAAAGACACATAGGTCAGAAGGAAGAACCGAAAGGTGCATTTCTGTTGGTTAAAGTGACGACGCAAAGTCTTATATCTTGATTGATCTTATTGCCAACAAAAGTATCATTAAAAATACAAAATACAGCTAGAGATAGTGTTATCCCTAAGGTCTGCACCTGAACTGCTAAGGGAAAAACTAGGGCACTTGTATACAGATGTGAAGTGTTTAGGTTTATATTCAAGTGGTTCAATAATTAATGAGCCATACAGGGTCTATGTGGAACAATAAACAGTACATGGTAGAAAGACAGTAACAGATCACTGGTTTAAAGGCTTTACAATCATGAATCAGATATGAGCTCAAATTTTAATACAATGCTAGGATGCAAACATATGAAAAGCAAGCTGCTTGTTTCACAGACTTACATAGGAATTCCATATCATAACAATGTTACAATCAAGAATATTAATTGAAGACAGAACAGAAACTACAGGCAATGTACATTTATAGCGTAAATGTCATTAGTTCTGGAATCAGCTGACTATGCAGCGCATAAGTGACTTCTGTGTTCAAATAGAATACTAGCAGCAAAAATTGATAAGAGGCACAATCTAATTCATAACTCAAATGATCTTTACACATGCATAGATTACTGTGTTCAAAAAGAGCTTACAAGTATCCGCCAACCCTTCTCTAGCTTTCCAAAATTCGAACCCTTCATTCCTATCTATTTTTCCTTTTATAAATATTACATATCATTGATTCCATAATTAGATCCTACTAAAGGGGTTTGATAGTGATCTATTTGCTAATAATATCTTTACAAATGGAAATAGATTATTCGAGACAAGAATCAGTTCAAGATCCTATTTTTCACGGATATGTTAACTAACTAAATCAACACAACTAATTCGAGTCTAGAACACATATTACGTGTCTGCCTTTACAAAATATACAAAATAAAGTCAAGTATGAAACTTTACAAAACTTAGAAAATACTAATATCAGCTTTTAAAGATTAAAACGAAGTAAAGCAAGGTTCTGTAGCGCCCCTGCAGCTGTAGAAACTTGAGTTGTCCAAACTGGAACTGTATTCTTCCAAATGTGTCTTTGACAAAATTCATGTCTCTATCTAGCCTCAACAGCACGACTCTGGAGTGTATCCTGGAGAATATGGGTACCTAACTCTGTCAACATTCCCAATCTATCATTACTGGCCTGGTTGTTTTGCCTTTCCTGTAAATACTTCTTCTTTTAGTATTTTCTGTCTCAAGAGTTTTCCATAACTTATCTTCAATCTCTGAGAAAGTTTGTTTCGCTTACTGTATTTTCTGACCAGTTTACCCTATTTCCTGTTAATTTTATTTGTCTTGCTCTGATCTCCTTGTTTTCCTGTTGGAGCTGTTTAACCAACATTTAAATTTCTTCAGCTTCTTCTTAACTTTCTGATTGATTTTATACCCATTACCTTCAGGCTGAGGCAAACTATCAACTTCTTGTTGAAATATCTAACTTTGAAGGTCCTCCCTCATAGTTTTGGTGTGTGTATAACGAGGGGGACAAAAAGAATTTTGTTCCTTATAGTTTATTTATGTAAAAAGTGACCTTATGTAAATAAAAGGAAATATTTTGTACTTTATAAGTTATGGGTCCCATTTAAGTGATCCATGTAACATTTAACTTTTAATTATTAAAAGTGCAATTAATGTGAACCTTAGATCGAGTGAACTAATCCTAGCCATTGGATTGGTAGTAAGGAAGATAGTTACTAGAATTGAAGTATAAAATAATGAGAAGGGACAAAGGAAAACACACACAAGCAGAAGAAAAGAGAAAGTGAAGAGCAGATTTTTCTTCAACGAGAAAAAGGCTCGAGTCCCAAGGTTGCTAGGGCAGACTTCCCAGCACATTTCCAAGAAAGTGGCTGCATTAAATGCCTAGGTTGTACAGCATTAAATGCTGTCACAGTGGCACGATTTCTAAGGTAAAGACTGTCAGTATCATACAGCATTTATTGCTTCCACGTGTGAAGGAAATTTACTGCAGTAAGGCACAAATTTCGAGGTGTTAAGGAATTTATTACAGTCAGGTTTTGGACCGCACAGCTGGTACAGTGGCATGTGTGAAGGGGGGCCGTACAACAGCATGAAAATCAAGGCAGACTGCTGTTAAAGAAAGGTACAACAGTATGTTTTATTTCTGGTCTGTTTGATTTGTCATTCTCTCGGGAAGAAATAAAGTGAAGTTGCAATAATTTCAAGAGCTCTTAACAAAATTCTCTCTAGGATTTTTTCCTAGGTTGGGATTTTTGCCCTGGCCAAGGTTGACCAAAAATTTAACTGTGTACAATGTGATTGTTCAATATCATGGGTTTGAAACTATGTTGCACAGGGACCCGTCCACCCTAAAATTTCAACCGTTCCCTACGTTCCGGCGTTCCGGGGACTTTGGAACTCCTCGGAAACGTCCCCAAATGGTCGGGGACTCCATTGGGGACTTGGGGACTTTTTTGCCGTACCTTAAACGTACCCCAAAAAATAGGGGACTTTTCAGGGACGTCCCCGAAGTCCCTAGACCAATTGGGGACTCCCACACGTCCCCTTTCCTGTACATTTAAAAAAAAGTAAAAAAAAAAATTAATTAAAATTTAAAAATTTAAAAACTTAAAACACTACCCTTCATTTATGCTTGGATAGACTCTTCCTTTTGCATATAAATTTCAAGTTTCAAACTTTAAAGACTAAAATATTTTTGTGATTACATTTGTAGACTTTAGTCTTTTATGTTTCATGAATGATTCATAACTCTTAACTTTTAAATTGAAANAGGTTTTTTATTTTATGATTTATCTCAATGTAAATAATTTTTATTTTAATTATATATATAATAATATATATATATATATATATTACTTTTAAATTTTATATTATATAATTGCCGTCCGCAACCTGCCGTCTCCTGAAAAATTGGGGGTGCGCTCTAGCCGTCCCGGAAACTCGTCCCCTGCGTCCCGCCGTCCCCGAGACCAGTGCAACATAGGTTTGAAAAGTTTTGGCATGATGTTTTAAACTTTAAATTGTCATTTTTCTTCACGTCTGGTGTTTTCGTTTGCGCAGCAGAACTTTCAACTTTTGGTCTAGCAGTGTCAGTGTAGTCCATGCATTGCATCTCTTGCTCTTCTTCAGAAGCAGTTAGAACAAAGGGTTTAGCCTCAGGTGAAAAAGGAATGGCATTTATGGTCTCCTCCAAACGAGTTAAGAGTTCAGCTACCTTTCTTTCTGTTTCCATTGATGAATCTGACTCTTCTTCAATAGTTATTTGGGTACACTTAGGCTTTTGAGAATGTTTGTTAACTTTAGACTTTCTAGGCTCAGGCTCTTTACAAGGTTCAACCATCTCCTTCTCCTTATTAGCTCTGAAGCTGCTTCGAGTCTGTACAAACCTTGAAATCGAGGCCTTAGCTTCTTATTTCTTAGATCTTGTTTGTATTTCGTCTGGTAAAATTTCAAGATGGATGACCTTTTGTTCCTTCAGGGCAGGTTGGAAGATGGATTTAGAAATTGAGCCTCAATTTGTCTGTGGGCCTCGTATGTGGTCCCCTAAGAGAATAGGGATTCAGCACACTCTGTTTCTTTTTCAGTTTTTTACCCCGGCCTCTGTCATCTAAAGGATTATTTGAGTCTCTTATTTTCTGTGAAATAGCCTCTTCAAGTCTTGGCCTTTTCTGAGTTCCTCCCATTCTCGATTTTACTGCCTCGCCTTTCTTACCCTTTTTGTTTTCTTCTACTGCCTCAGGATGAGGGTTTTCCAATTTCTTCTTTACGGATAATTGCAATTATTTCCTCAGAGAATTTTGTGTTCTGGATTGAACCTTCATTTCCCAATCATCACTTCTTGGTTCCCTTTTTTAACATTGCTCTGCAGTAGAGTCATAGACTTCCATATTCTCAAATGTGTCAGAAGGTCTTGAATTTCCAGAAGGACTATTCACAGTGTTTCACCAGGAATTAGTATCTAGGGTTTCAAAATCAGAGAATAGCAGAAAATGGTTCCAATCTTTACCAAATTTATTTAACTCTTCGACTATTAATAATTTTATAACAGCCTAGTGGAAAATACTGTGTTGACTGTTGGGGAAGGTTCTAACCCTAGCCACCATCGTGGTGAGGCTCTTCAGGAGATAATCAGATAAATTCATTCTAATATTCCATCTAAATGCAGGAGGAATCTCATATGATACAAGTAAATTGTCGCATACCTTCCTTCTCCCGTAATATATCTCTGGGCCATCTTCAACAAATGACTGTACTCCCCCCTTAACCACACTCGAGGAATACCCTTTTGCCAATCTGGGTTCTGAAACTCTTTCTTAAGGAAGCGATTACAATCAGCAACATTGACACTGTTGGCAATCTTCAGGAGATAATAAGATAAATTCATTCTAATATTCCATCTAAATGCAGGAGGAATCTAATATAATACAAGTAAATTGTCGCATACCTTCCTTCTTCCGTAATATATCTCTGGGCCATCTTCAACAAATAACTGTACTCCCCCCTTAACCACACTCGAGGAATACCCTTTCGCCAATCTGGGTTCTGAAACTCTTTCTTAAGGAAGCGATTACAATCAGCAACATTGACACTGTTGGCAATCTTAAACCAGCATTCTCCATTTCATGGCAATTCCCGTGCTATAGCTATCGAATTCTCCGTCACCGGAAAGGTCAAATACCCAACGCTAAAAAACCTTTTTTCATTGTAATTTCTCATTTTTCACTATAGAGAAAGAGCTCTCATAATCTCTCATTGTGCTGGCGAAGAGAAAATTTGAGATTTGAAGGGATTCCAAGTGTTTTGTAAATGTTCTAGTTTCTAAAAAATATTGGATCTTTATGTCTATATTTCATTTTGAAGTTATAATTCATTAATTTATCATTTTTTTATCTATAATTTTTTCAATATAGAGAGAGAGAGAGAGAGAAAACGTGTCTCCATGTCCTATTTCAGGGGTCGGCGTGTTCCGTGTCAGATACTCGGATTCCTGCATCCTCGTGTCATGTGAATTAGGTTTTACTTGTAATATAAACTGTACCTTTGGTCTCCCAATATTGTGCAATCGAGATCTGAAAATAAGAATCATGTTAGTCATGTTAATGAGTAGTTTTTAGGGCTGTTTGGTATGTTGATTTATCATGAACAATTAACAGATTTGTGAAGCAATTTAACAAGTTAAGAAGGAACTAAGCAGCAGATTTAGTGCTGTAATAAAACCGCTGTAATAAAGCATTTTCCGGATCTGATTTGTGAAGAGGACTGAGCCCTTGGGGCTATGAATCTTCTCCCCTTGAACTGCATTGTTTCAGTGTTTATTTTCTTGGGCTGCCCATGATTTTGGTGGACAGAAGTGAAATATATGCTGCTATAGTTAATATCCAGATTCATCCATCGTGCTAAAAGTTCACAGGAAACACATCCAGGGAACCTCAAGTATTGGGGTGAAATTTCTGAATTTGTCTTGAGCACGGAGTCTCAAAATTTCCACATGAATAGGGAGCGTGGAATGGACAAAAGAGACAAGACATGAGATTCTCTTACTCAAGATTGAGTTTGATAAATCATATGACAGGGTTGATTGGTATTTCATTATTGGTACTATCCTGGCAATCCTGGCTATGTTTTGGCCCTTTGGGCCAAATTTGTGGCCATGGTCAATGGACTGTTCTCTAATGCAGCAGCCTTTGTATCAGTGTTAATGGTGTTCTCTCAAAAATCATATGACAGGTCGATTGGTACTTATTGTTACTCTCCTGGCTAGGTTTTGGGTCCCGATTTATGGCCATTGACAATGCACTGTTTTCTAATACAGCAGGGTTTGCATTAGTCTGAGTTACCACATCTGTAAGGCATTGAGGCTGGATCCGAATGCAGATCCACCAGGATCCATGAAGTATCCGGCTGCCAAACAGATCTTTCATCACCGGAAACAGATTTTATGATTAGGGACAGACCCTGTCATATCTAAGGCCCACACGCGTAGATTCCAAGGGAATTTCATCGTTAAACTAAAGGATATGAATTTGTTAATTATTAAATTTGATAATTAATCTATATTATAGATCACACACATGCGCGGATTGTAAGTTTTTCTCAGTTTCAGCCACCGGTTTAAATGTCAAAAATAACTCAGTTTAATTACCAACTCAGAAATACCTAAGGCTGGAAATAACATAAATTTCCAGACTGAAATAAACACTGTTGTTACTCAGCTTTTAATGACAAAAAAAAATGCAGAAGTATGGCCTCGAAATTCATGCCACAATAAATGCCTGTTGCCTTCGGAAATGTGCCCAGTACTCTCCTCGAAACTCGTGCTCAGAATCTTTCTCGAGACTCATGCCCAGAATCATGCTGTACGGATTGTTGTGCTCTCCTCAAAATCTGTGCCACTCATTTAATGCAAAGAATGGTGCCTCGATTTCTGTGCCCTCTGAAAACTCTCCAGAAATGGCTGCCTCGAATGCTGTGCCTCTCTCTTGCTCTCTCTTCTCTCTCACTCTCGTCTCAAGAATGAATGCAAAATGCCTTTTCCCTTGCTTTTGTCTAAACCCTAGGTAGGTGAGGAGCCATCTAATCCAATGGTTGAGATTAAACTAGATCAATGGATGAGATTAAATGCTCTCATTTAAATCTCATAAATATTAAATTCACTCGCCCACTTAAATTTATCAAAATTTGACTTTAATCTCTAAAGTCACATTAAATGCTCATCTCAAGTCATTTAATGCAAGGGTCACTTTAATTTCCCATTTTAAGTGGCCAAGGCTAAAGTCACCTAGGGGAACACTTTCCTAGGTACAAAAAATCAACACTCCCTCTTACTGAGGAAGGTGTTCTGCGCCACTCCCAACTTGTCCCTGAAGAAGACAAATTTGCCCCTCCCCAAATATTTCGTCAAAATATCTGCAACCTGCTCATCAATGGAAATGTACTGTAAAGTCATTGCTCCTCTCAGAACATAATCTCGGATGAAATGATGCCTGATCTCAATATGCTTTGACCGGTCATGAAATACTGGATTCTCAGAGAGCTGGATGCAACTCTGATTGTCAGAGTAGATCACCGTAGGCCTCAGCTCCTGACCAAATAAATTTACCAACAACTTGTGAAGCCACAACGCCTCGCAACTGGCCTGATTGGTTGCCATATACTCAGCCTCTGCAGAACTCAAAGCAACAGACTTCTGCTTTCGACTGAACCACGACATTGCTGTCGAGCCCAAACTGAAACAACATCGGAAAGTGCTCTTTCGGTCTGCCACACTACCTGCCCAATATGTATCTGTGAAGCCAATCAACCTAATCCCATCCAACCTCCTGTAGTCTAGACCATACTCCACTGTCCCTGCAAGGTAACACAACACATGTTTTGCGGCTACCCAGTGCACTCTCCTAGGCTCAACCATGAACTGACTGTGAGTGTTCACCGCAAAACACGAATCTGACCGAGAGTTGACCAGATACATCAATGAACCAATGAGCTGACAATATAAAGTAGGATCCACCAACTCTCCCTCAGAACCATGAAGCTTCTTCCAGTTCGTGACCATCGGTGTCGACGTCAGCCTGCAATCCTCCATTCTAAATCTCCTCGGAATATCAACAACATACTTTCCCTGCCCCAGGAAAATATATCCATGCTCCTGCCAAACCTCCAATCCCAGAAAATAGTGCATCAACCCAATATCTGTCATCTTGTACTCTGAAGCAAGATCTTTCTTGCAAGCTGCAATGGATCTCTCTCACCCGGTGATAAATAAGTCATCCACATATAACAAAAGAATGAGCGAATCATATCCAACCATGATGAAATAGAGATTTGGATCTGCCTCACTCTTCTGAAACCCCATCCACTGCAAGTAAGAATAGATCCTAGAGTACCAAGCTCTAGGTGCTTGCTTCAGCCCATACAAGGCTTTCTTCATCCTACAAACATGAGACTCTCTCTCATGAATCTCAAAGCCCTGAAGCTACTCAACATAAATCTCCTCCTAAATGATTCCATTGAGAAATGCGGTCTTCACATCCATCTGATGGATCTTCCAACCCATTTCCACTGCAATGGAAATCAATGCCCAAGTCGAAGTATACCAAGCAACCGGCGCAAAAGTCTCATCATAATCCACACCCTCAACATGTGAAAACCCCCGCGGCTACAAACTTGGTCGTGTACTTCTCCACACTACCATCTGCAACATGCTTTAGCTTGTAAAGCCACCGAGAAGTCACCATTGACTTCCCCTCAGGTCTCGAAACTATCTCCCATACATCATTCATCATGATGGAATGGTACTCATCCATCATGGCATCTCGCCAAACATGATGCTGGGAGGCCTCCTCAAAAGTAGAAGGCTCTGAATCACGTAAACTAGCCACTAATGCCACACCCAATTTGTCTGGCATCTGAATAGCCCTCACTAGCTCCCTAGGTGTCCCAAACTCCTGAGCTTCCTTCAAGGTCTCCCGAAGCCACTTAGGCTTCTTCTTCCCTGAAGGTTGCTCCCACACTGGTCTGTCCTCGTCTGATGAACTATTAGAGATTGAAGCCCAAGCAACCTGTGAACCAGCAGCTGGTGTACCAACAACTGGTGAACTTTGTGATCCTGATCCTCTATAAGACGAACCTGTAATCTGAGACCCAAAACCTGTCCCCGAAGACCCTACTGGCTGAACCGCTGAAACTAGTGAACCTGTGCCCATACTATGTGGTCCAGTAACTCCGGAAACCTGTGAACCTGTCTGTTGCACTGACGATACTTGTGAAACAACCTAAGGTGCAGGAACCTACTGCTCTCCCTACTCCAACTCTCTAGACTTCATGAAGGCCTGCTCCTCCTCAAACTTCACATCCCTTCTCACAACAACTTTCCTCTAAGAAGGAAGGTAAATACGAAAGGCCTTCGAAGTCTCACCATAGCCCACAAAGATGCTCTTCTCTACGGTGGGCTCTAACTTTGACCTCTTCTCAGAAGGGACATGAGAGTAAGTCAAACTACCAAATATGCGAAAATGGCTGACCTCGGGCTTCTTGCCTGTGAAACACTCCTCTGGTGTCATGTTCCCCACGGCACGATGGGAACTCCTGTTCTGAAGATATGCAGTTGTACTGCATGCCTCTTCCCAAAGGAAGAAAGGAAGTGACTGATCATGTAACATAGCTCTGGCTGCCCCAACAATGGACCTGTTCTTCCTTTCTGCCACTCCATTCTGCTCTGTAGTGTATGGAACCGTCAATTGCCTCTTGATACCCTCCTGTCTGCAATATCCATCAAACTCCTTGGAGGTATACTCACCCCCGTTATCCGATCTGAGAACCCGCATCTTCCTCCCTGTCTGGTTCTCCACAAGAGCTTTGAACTCTTGGAACCTCTGCAAGACTTCCTCAAATTTCTTGCTCTTCAAGAAATAGATCCAGGTCTTCCTGGAATGATCATCGATGAATGTTACATAGTACTCATATCCTCTCAAGGAAACAGATGACATTGGTCCACACAAATCTAAATGTATCAAGTCAAGAATCCCTGTTGACCTGCTATCACTACTAGGAAAAGCAGTCTTGGTGTACTTTCCAAAAGCACACCCCCTGCAAACATCACTATGCTCTGTGCGGAACTCTGGTAAACCTGTAACCATATGTCTCAACAACCCCAAAGCTGGATGATGCAAGTGAGCCATCCGCCTATGCCACAGGTCACAAAGCTCACTGTCGCTAATGTGTGCCAAGGAAAGTCGAGGCTGAAATAAGAGCTTGTACAATTTCCCATATCTAACTCCAATGGCAAATGAAGCAGATGGTCCTGCAGTCTTGGGAAACACACGCACATGTCCATCTAGGAAAGACACCCCAAGACCTCGATCCTCGATCATGGAAGATGAAACCAAGTTCTTTTTCAGCCCAGGTACATACAATACATCTCTCAAAACCATGGGACTCATGGACTCCCTCTGAAAGGTAATGTTCCCACGCCCAATTGCTCTAACTGTTGAGTCATCTCCCAACACCACCTCCACATCAATGTTTGTCTGTGAAAGCTCGGAGAACATCTCTCGAGCACCTGTCATGTGGCTCAAAGCTCCACTATCAATATACCAAGTGCTGGAAGTAGATGCACTGTAGGAATGGTCTGTCAACAAGGAAAACTCCCTCTCTCTATCAACATCCGCACTGGTGATAATAGATGCTCTCTCTATCAATATGCCCAGTACACAGAGAAAACTCTCTCTGAAATCTAGCTGCAAAATCATCAACCTCCGCTGAAGATGTTGTCTGTTGTTGCTTCTTCTTCTTCTTGTTCGGACGCTGCCCAGCATAGTGTCCCATCTTCTAACAAGCAAAGCACATTACAGTGCTCAGATCCTTCTTTTGCCCATCCTGCTGCTTGGCCCCACCCTTCTTGGGACCCTTCTTGTTCTTCTTCTTCCCCTTTGCTGTCAAAGCCACATCCTCCTCATCCTCCCTAATAGTAGAAGCACTGCCTTGCACAAGACCCCTCCGAGTCTCCTCCTGAACAAAATCATCACACATTTTGTCCCATGTAGGTAGGTTCTCCCTAACCACCAAAGCCTGCACAAACACATCCCAAGGCTTTAACACCCCATTCATAGTTGTTCACACTAGCTCTGCATTAGGAACAACCTCCCCAACAGCTGCAAGCTCATCTCTCACCTAAGAGATCCTAGTAAGGTAAGACAACATATCCTCACTTTTGACCATCTTGATACTCTTCAGCGTCTCCCTCAAAACCATCTTCCTACTCTCATTTCAGCTCTAAAACAATCTGGTCAAAGCATCCCACATCTTATGTGCTCTGTCTGTACTCAAGATGTGAGGAATAACATGGTCTTTAACTACATCAACAATTATCCTTTTGGCCTTAATGTCCTTCTTATTGAAGGTTGCCAGTGCAACTGGATCTGTGGTAGCATTGGGAATGACAATGGGGTGAGTTGTAGTATGATTGACTACCTCATCCCATAGCTCATTCTCCTCCGATACAAGCAATATCCTAGCCTTCCATGGGACAAAATTCCCAGCCCCATCAAGCCTATCCTCCATTCTTAGTCCAGATGAAGTCATATTTTTCAAAGAACAAGTTTCAACAAAAAGTTGTTACTGTTAAAACAACTTTTCTGAATTCTAGAAATTACTTTTCTGTTTGAAAAAAATAATTTTCTGCCCAACTCAGTTCTAATACCATGTAAGTTTTTCTCAATTTCAGCCACAGATTTAAATGTCAAAAATAACTTAGTTTAATTACCAACTCAGAAATACATGAAGTTGGAAATCACATAAATTTTCAGACTGAAATAAACATTGTTGTAACTCAACTTTTAATTACGAAAAAAAAATGCACTTCCAAAATACACACAATACTCAGAAATTTTTGGCTAATAGCCTTGGAAAAACCCACAAGGGGAAAACTAGTCAAAGACAGAGAGTATTTATTATTTCTTCTAAGAAAAAATCAAGACAGTAATTTTCAGTCAAAAATACAACTTATCTCAACCAAAAAAATAACCCAGCTGGCTACCCCGATTTTATCATTTTTGTGCAAGGCTGTCTCGATTTCTATGCAACCTCCTTCTCGAAATCCGTTCCAAAAATAACAGCCTAGTTCTTCCCTCGAAAACAGTGCCCAAAACTACCTCGAAACTCGTGTTGTACGGACTGTAATAAATGCAGAAGTACGGCCTCGAAACTTGTGCCACAATAAAAGCTTGTTGCCTCGAGAAATGTGCCCAATACCATAGTGGAAAACATCTTCGAAAAATCAGCGATGTCCCGAAAAATCACGATTTATTATGGCAGCTGATTTTTCGACGCAAAAAAATCGGACATCTAAAGAAATCGGAAAAAATCGGCAAATAGGGGAAAAATCGGTAAGCAAATTTTGACCCTATTAAAGTACAAATTTTGCATTTTTAATGCTTGTCGCGGTTTGCCGATTTTTGCCGTTTTTTTGCCGATGTTGCCGAGAAGATGTTTTCTGGACCCATGCCGAAATTTTGCCGATGCCGATTTTGTCCACTATACCCAATACTCTCCTCGAAACTCATGCTCAGAATCTTCCTCAAGACTCATGCCCAGAATCACTATGTACGGACTGTTGTGCTCTCCTCGAAATCTGTGCCACTCATTTAATGCAAAGAATGGTGCCTTGATTTCTGTGCCCTTTGAAAACTCTCCAAAAATGGTTGCCTCGAATTCTGTGCCTCTTGCTCTCTCTTCTCAAGAATGAATGCAAAAGGCCTTTTCCCTTGCTTTTGTCTAAACCCTAGGTAGGTGAGGAGCCATCTAATCCAATGGCTGAGATTAGACTAGATCAAGGGATGAGATTAAATGCTCTCATTTAAATCTCATAAATATTAAATTCACTCACCCACTTAAATTTATCAAAATTTGACTTTAATCTCTAAAGTCACATTAAATGCTCATCTCAAGTCATTTAATGCAAGGGTCACTTTAATTTCCCCTTTTAAGTGGCTGAGGCTAAAGTCACCTAAGAGAACACTTTCCTAGGTACAAAAAATCTACACTCCCTCTTGTTGCCGCCTTTCACAAACCTGGGTCACGTGGCAGAAATCTTCAAGCCACTTGGTGTGTCCTTGGGGCAAGTCTCGAGTCAAGGCTATCACCTTGTTCTTGACTCCTCGGTTTAGGCTCAACTCCTAACGAAGCCAAGGGGGGTAGACCCTATTAAGTTACTAAGGCTAATTACTTAGTATGGTGATGTTAAACTAAATGAAATACTTAGGAGTTTGAAATTTAACCATAAACAACCATAGATGACAAGATACAAAATGAGCGCACGAAAGCACAATGCTGGGACACAATATATATATATATTATATATATAGCAAGAAAATAACCAATGCCTTAAAATGGAGTCAAAAGATAATCAATGTACTTGCATGTGCTTGGAGTGAATGTTTTGCGATTGCCTCTTGGTACGTTTTAAGTTAATGTGAAATATGAGTTGATTAAAATTAAGCCGAGGGGGGGGGGACTCCAGATATACCTGAGAGTACTTGGAGTATATCCAAAACTAAACCGTCACGGCTACCCGCAAGGAATATGTGGGCTGAATGGAGTCTCTGAGGCTATTCATCATAATGCACCCGTAGGTGTAACAGAGATCGGCGCCCCGAGGTCACTTTTCAGGAGTTCCCGCTTCCTTTGGGTATTTTGCCACCGTAATGGTTTGATCTACGTGTTGGATTTTCACCTGATGGTTTGTCAATTTGGGAGAGTGAATCCTAATTATTTTAGTCACTCAAATGCTTTTGATACAGCTTGATTGATCGGATGAACCGCAGCCAAGTGCAGAGCATACACACCGGAGTCTTGTCAATTTTGGTAAATTTTGAGATGGGTGTTCTTGTTAAAAAAGAAAACCCTCCAGGAACCTCTTTCGATCCAAGTGGATCTCAATCGGGGAATCAAGGAGGGGTTAATTTTATAATAGCTGATGAAACAAATGATGAAAAGGAAAACACAGATACACAATTCCGGTTTTCTAATTAGTCCTACCACGCATCTCTTTCCCCTTTCGGGTCAATTGGGAAGTCGTGGGGTAAGTATTAAAATTACTTTGAAATCTCAAATATGGAATATGAAATTGATAATAAATCAAAGTATACTACCTTGCAGATTAGAACCACGCTAGTTTGCAAGAAAAAAAAAAGGAAAGAAAAGCAAAAAAGAAATACGGACACAAATCCCCTCAGGGGGGGATGGTGAATAGGCTCGAAAGAGCCTATCAAAAGGACCTTTTATTTTTATTAGCAGCGATTTACAATATCAGCAAATTAAAATTGATGCACTTTGGTCCTTGTTATCTGGGATCCAAAGGCTTACAACAAGTTTGTAACAAGCTAGAATTAAAACACAGTGGTGGGGGAAGCTTCCGGGAAGCTCCGGTTCGTCCAAGAGTCGGAAATTGGGCAAAGTCTCCTTCTCTTTTTTGTTAGACCTGCTAAAAAACAGCGAGCAATCAAAATCAAATGTGCCCAAACACACTTTGAAAGTGTTTTGGGTCACTACACTAGTTACTGAAAAAAAACTAACTAAAATTTTGTTAAGTTGGGGTAATCTAGTTTTGCAAAAATGAACCAAGGAAAGCAAGCTTTCCTTGGGATCCTGGCTTGCTGTTTGGGCAGCCAATGAGATGTGCACTTTTATTGCAGAATATGAAACTTTAAAGTACAGCAAAAGAAACTACCTTAAAAGCAAGCTACAAATTTTCTTTAAAATGCTTGCAAAAAAGAGGATAATTTCAGCTAGATCTCTTAAAATATAACTTTATATGCAAAACGGAACTGAGATCTAAACTTAAGAAAGGATCTTACTAACTAGATCTATATGTAATTTTCTTAATGAGATAGATCTAAGCAATAAGACTCTTCAAAAGTAACCAATTTGAAGAGAAATTAAGATTTTGAAGGAGGAAGAGAGAGAAAGAGTGTTTGAACCCTAGGAATGTTGGGCTTTGGATTCTACTTTGGTGGAAAACCGAGGCACTATGTCATTCAGAAGATCTTGAAGATGAGGAAGATGCAAACCAGCTCAACCTCTTCTACAAGCAAGATCACCTGCAACAACTTAGGAATCCTTGCACAAACAGATGGTTAAAACATAGGTGCTGCTGGAAGAGATAATTGGAAAGCATGCAATTAAACTTAAAATACATACAACTCCAATAGATCTGAAACAAGCAGCAGTAAGAGCATAAATCAAACTAGAATAAACTCTTACCCTAACAGGAGGGAGCTCTCTCCTTCAAGGCCAACAATTAACCAGCAAAGGCAATGATAAATAACACAGATTATACCTCATAAGCATTTGACAATCACCATCCACACATGAAGAGCATTACACCATAGATCTTGCCTCCAAAGCTTCTTTATTCCAGAATAATAAACAATACAGTACAAGAGCAACAGCACCTCAATCCCAGTTCTAACTAGCTTGGAAGAGGCAGCCTGAGCTTTATTTATACAAAAAAAAAAAGATCCAGCCCAGGGGGGCACAAATCCCAAGGAGATAGACCACTGTAGCTGAAGGAGAGTCCATCAATGCCTGATCTGTATCTAGCTGAGCGAGATCTGAGTCTCACTGAGTGCAACTGTCAATTCGGGGGCTGATCTGACTGACACCTCAACCTGTTGACTGAAGCATCCACCAAAACTGAGCCCAAACGTGTGGAGGAGAGAGGGAGGGCAAAATTCCCCATAAAGGATGCTGAAGTTCAACTCTGGATCCGTTCAGATCACCTCCTTCAGTCAAGGATTTGTCAGATCCAGTCAATTTGGTTCAGATCTGACTGATTTCAATCAAATCGGTTGAGAATCCACTAATCTAGGATTTTGGATTTGCTCCATTATTCATCAATTTATTAATTAAAATAATCAATAAATGATTTTTTGGGGCTTTCTGACCTGAGTGATGGAAAATCACTCAAAACTAGGAAATAGTGGGTCCATGGGTTTACATGGTGCTCTTAGCTTGAAAATGAGCACCTACATGACTGAAACTGATTATTTGGCCACTTTTATTACAAAACCAATTTTTCCAATTAGACTATTAAAAAATAGCCTAAGTTTTGGAAAACTTAAATTTTAATAAAAAACATTGAAAAAATTAAAAAAATTAAAAAGTTGAAAAAGCCTAGTGGGACTTAGACATGTTCATATGACTCGACCATGATGCCTAGCATGTTTATACATTTACACATAGACTCTAATAACCTCAATAGGCCTAAATGCCAAGCCGACCACCCCAACTTTGGAGGTATTGAATGAAAAACTCAGAAATTATCAGTCGTTTATTCAACAACCAATAATAACCAAGGGAAAAAACACCCTGGGTGATCGGATTGACAAATAAAGTCTAAGAGACCGAGTCTTTTACAGACACTATCATGCTAAAACATTTATTACAATTCCCCCATGGGGTATGAACATCTGATATGGTACAACAAAGTTTCCCAGAAGCAAGACTGAAGGTCTTCTGAAGTCCGAACAAGTTATCCTTGTCCAGTTCACCAGGCTCACTTGATAAAAAACCACTAAGTACAACTTAGGTGGTAACACCTCTTACCAAGGACGGTGTTCTGCGCCACTCCCAACTTGTCCCTGAAGAAGACAAACTTGCCCCTCCCCAAAGATTTCGTCAAAATATCTGCAACCTGCTCATCAGTGGAAATGTACTGTAAAGTCACTGCTCCTCTCAGAACATAATCTCGGATGAAATGATACCTGATCTCAATATGCTTTGACCGGTCATGAAATACTGGATTCTCAGAGAGCTGGATGCAACTTTGATTGTGACAGTAGATCATCGTAGGCCTCAGCTCCTGACCAAATAAATTAACCAGCAACTTGCGAAGCCACAACACATCGCAACTGGCCTAACTGGCTGCCATATACTCAACCTTTGCAGAACTTAGTGCAACAGACTTCTGCTTTCGACTGAACCACAACATTACTGCCAAGCCCAAATTGCAACAACATCCGAAAGTGCTCTCTGGTCTGCCACACTGCCTACCCAATCTGAATCTAAGAAGCCAATCAACCTGATCCCATCCGACCTCCTGTAGTCGAGACCATACTCCACTGTCTTTGCAAGGTAACGCAACACATGTTTTGCGGCTACCCAGTGCACTCTCCTAGGCTCAACCATGAACTGACTGAGAGTGTTCACCGCAAAACACAAATCTGGCCGAGAGTTGACCAGATACATCAATGAACCAATGAGCTGACGATATAAAGTAGGATCCTCATATTAAGAATTAGCCACCAGCAAACATATTTCTGGGTTGCAAGCCCCATTCCACATCTGTGATACGTTGGCCATTCCTTGAGACAATTTGGGAAGTCTGGATATGTCACCTTCCATGCTCCTTGATGTTTCTCCTATGTGTCTTTGAGTTGTTGTGTTGCAGTGAATCCTCGGTACAGGACGCTTTCAAGTAGATCTATGAGGTCGACTATCAACTAGTCAACTAGGACTACAAGTAGAGAATCTTAATACAGGAGGATAACGAGTATGCTCCTCGAGGCTAGTCATAACAAGGAAACTCTAGAAATGAGCAATGCCTTCTCCTAAGAATCAAGATCCAAAGAAATTCCCTATAAAAATAAAATTGTTAATGGTCGGATGAATAGATAATCCCTATCAGGGCTATGGACTCTTGACTGGCAATAGAGCAAGGCATATTAGCAAGAGCACTTTACTGAGGCAACTCGGTCAAGGCTATGGATGCTCGCTGGTAGCCAAGCCAAGGCTGTGTCATCACTTGTATCCAAAAGGTATAAAACCAAGGTCAATATCCTTCACACTGTTAATCCTACAAAAAGAAAAGGTGATGAATAGAAAAAGAAAAAAAGGGAAATATTATTGTTGGGATCAAAGGGAAAGATATCTTATAACACACTCCCATTGATAAAACACTTATTGTTCTCTACTACTTGCGTGGTTGGTTAAACAACAAAGGATCCCTTACCCCTTTATCATAAATCATTCGCTCAGCCTGAGCCACTTCTCATTTTAACCAGGTTCATCATCTGTATCCACCCCAAAGAAGAACTAGTCTTTGTAAATGCTTTAATGTTAACATGGTAATGGTATGTTTCTAAATCATTGGTCCGATAAATTCATCGAAAATACTTATGGAGTATATTATCATGTTTCTCATGACTGTTATATGATAAATCACAATAATCGGTTAAATGCATCATGGTTACTATGTACATTGATTATACACATGTGCACCATTACTCATGGTCCATCTGGGACATCTTTTGATTATAGTACAACATCATCCTACTGCTACAAAGATACCATCATGCCTTCTTCAGAGCTATTGAATTCAATGTTAGTTGGTCAGTGTTATATAGTGGCCAATCCCATTCACTAAAAGACTAGTATCATATCTTTTGTTGTACATGGGATTCGTGAATTCTAAACACATATTTTGTTGAATTAGTTAACTCAAAAGGTCCTCCCTCATAGTTTTGGGGTGTGTGTGATGAGGGGGGCATAAAAGGCTTTGTTCCTTTTTGTATTTATGTTAAAAAGTGATCTTTATGTAAATAAAAGATATGTTTTGTACTTTGAGTGTGGGTCTTACTTAAGTGATGTATTTTAATAATTAGGGTTTTAATTATTAAAAGTGCATTTTGATATAGACCCTATATCTTGTAATCTAATCCTAGCCCTTGGATGAGTAGTTAGGGAGTTAGTTACAAAAACTAAAGTATAAAACAATGGAAAGGGACAAAGGAGAAAACACCACCACTAAGAAGAGAGAGGAGAACATGAAGAAGACGAAAGGTTCCCAACGCAAGATTGGGCACAATTTCCAAGAAGGTACAGCAACACATGTGGGCACAAATCCCAAGGCAGCCGCTGGTGTATTAATTGCAGACTGCCCAGACCATACAGCAAGGAGTTGTTGGCACATGTGGGCTCGAATTTTGAGACAGAAGTGACAATCCTGTACAGCAGGTACAGCACATGTGAACAGGCCGTATAGCAGGCCGTACTGCTATTCCTTAGTGTTGGAATATAATCCGTCGGGATTATACGTTAGTGTAAATAGTAGGAATATGAAGAGACTCTCGGATTTGTGATCCCAAGAGTCATCTTAGATGTATAAATAAAGGCATTCTATGAAGAAATAATATGAATTCGGGAGTTACTATCTGACAGTGGTATCAGAGCTCCATAACTCCTACCTGCAATCCTGGCAGTCTGTTTGCCAGACCTCCGTTTACCTTCTGCCATATCTATTTCAGGTTGCTTACCCATCATCAGTCTATCTCTGCGTGCGTTTCTCCTCTCCCAGCCTATGCGCATTCATGTATGTGTTATTCTCCCAGCCTGATACCTGCGCTGAGGAATGAAACGGTCCAAAGATGCTATGCTTCCTCCGTTTGCTGCATGGTTTTGACTGTTCATTGCAAGAAGGTGAACTGCGACCTCGATGAGAGGAACATATCCTAAGAGTTGTGACTTCGACTGATAATTGAAAGTTGCAACTAACAGAAAGACACCTTGTTATTGAATGTTCGTTGAAGACTGTGTTTGCTAGAAACCCTAACCTCGTGAAGACTCCGTGAAGCATCTGATCTCTGCATTGAGACTGCATAAAGGGTGGAAACCCTAATCCCGCGAACTGGTGTGTTGTGTGTGCTGCGTTTTGCGAGTGAGACTCCTCTGCGTTATGAAGAATCACGCCTTTTGATTTGCATGAAGACTGAACCTGTGATATGCTGCTGCGATTTATTTGAATCCCGATGACTGAAGACCATTGGTGGAGACTCACGCTTTCATCAACTGCGTGGAGGTAAAATCTTGGTGTTGTATTTACTTATGACCGTTGGAAGTGCATAAAACCTAATTTATGCCCTAATTCTTGTGCGTGGAGTTTTCTGGGAAAGTCTGCAAATATTTTTCATATATAGGATGGGTGCTACGTATTGAAGAGGCCCGTGACTTTTGTATTGAAGAATATAACTCTGTAGTTGCTCATATAAAAATATTTGAAGCTGCAATTTGAACCTAAGGGTCTAACCATACTCGTTGTATAAAAAGACTGTTGTGACTTCCTTGTCCACATTACTATGTATTTGATGAGCTCATCGCTGCTAGTTCATGTGTTGGAGAATAAGTCTATGCCGTGCTTCTCTTTTTTTAAGCGAATTTCTCTATAGATTTGCTGCGAGTGTCATAAACTGCTCAGTTGAAGATTAAAGCTTTATTTTGAATATTTTTTCCATCACAAAGACTGCTATTCAAACACGTGAAGACTGAGCCTGAGCTATGTTTTGAGCTGTTTGGACCATTGCTGTGACTGAAGTTGAAGACTGCCGGAAGATTGTAAAAGTGTTGAGAACCCACTCTGCTACAATACATTGTATTAATATATCATTGCGTCTTTTCATAAGATGCTTTGAGTTGTTCATGTAATGGCACTCTAAAACAAATGATATAGAGCTATTAAATTATTTTGATAAGCTGCAAAATTATTTGTATAGGCTGCAGAATCATATTGTAATTTGTAAAGGAGCAGGAATCTAAACCTGCATCCCATATCTTTTTCCAAGTATTCTGTAAGTTGCGGATTCCATAGTGAAGATGCACTCTTTGGCATCAATAGTTGGTGCCACTCTCTCTGGCAAAGACACTTATCCAGAATGGTGGAGGAAGAAGAGAGGCAGAGAAAGAAGAAACTTCAGAGGTAGAGGAGGCAGAAACAACTCCAGCAAAAGATCAAATTTGAAGTGCAAACGTTGTGGAAAGATTGGACACACAGCAGATCAGTGTTGGGCTTCGTGGGACTCCATCAAAAACAGACATAACCAGAAGAAAGATGACAATAAGAACCAAGATGCTAGTAAATCTTCAGATTCTGCTCATTGTATTGTTGCACATTGCAATCTTGGTATTAATGAAATGACTTCACTTTCATCTTACAAAGATTGTTGGCTACTTGATACTAGTGCAACATCACACGTGACTTTTAGAAAAGACTGTTTTGAAGAACTTAATGAAACAATAAATGGCATAGTTTACTTTGCAGATAAGTCAAGTCTTAAACCAAAGGGAATGGGCACCATTCGGCTGAAGATGCCTGGATTCCCTGATTTCTTGTTGAAGAATGTTCTTTATCTTCCAGAGTTGCAGAGAAGCCTGTTGTCCTTGGTGGAGATTCGACAGCAAGGCCATTACATCCACATGTTTGATGGAATCGTAGAAATAAGAAAGTCCTCTGACAACCAAGTCATCATGACTGGATACGAAGATGGGAAGCTGCTGAAGCTAAAGGGTTCATCTGCAAGGGTTCAGAACTATGCCTACCTCTCTCAGCATGGAGAAGGTAATTTGTCATCAAGTTTATTGTGGCATACAAGCTTTGGTCATCTAGATTATAACAGTCTTCGTTTGTTGAGAAAGAATAGTGTAATTGGTTTGCCCACCATTCCCAAAGAGAAGAGCAAATGTGATGCATGTATATTAGGGAAACACAGTAAGCTGCCATTCCATGAATCTAATTTCAAAGCAAGTAGGAAATTAGAATTAGTGCATTCTGATTTATGTGGCCCAATGCCAACTCCTTCTGCCAATGGGAATAAGTATTTTATGACCTTTGTTGATGACTACTCAAGAATGTGCTGGATTTACACATTAACGACAAAATCAGAAGCATTTCAAACATTCAAGGACTTTCATGCATTGATAGAAAAACAAGCACAATCTAAAATTGGTACACTTCGTACTGACAATGGGAA